>VZTF01005456.1:255404-349738 GCA_013397755.1 Cnemophilus loriae | reverse complement strand
TGTCGTGGCCTGTCACCGTCTGGTTGTCAGTGCTATGACTGGGGACTGGCGTGTCCTGAGGACCTCGTGAAAGACGCGTGCGGTCGGTGCCCGGTGACAGCGCGTCCGGGCTTGTCACACGAGGACCTGTGGGTGTTCGACGCGTTGGCAGCCTAAGCTGAACCTGCGTTTCTTCACTGCCCTTATGCAGCGGGTGCTTGAAATAGCATTGGAATGGGCTACACAGGGAGGTGGTGGAGTCACCGTCCTTGGAGGTGTTTAAGGAAAGACTGGACATGGCTTTTAGTGCCGTGGTCTGGTTGACAAGGTGGTGCTGGGTCATAGGTTGGACTCGACGATTTCGAGGTCTTTTCCAGCCTGATTGATTCTGTGAGTCTGTAAGTTAAGACCGCAAAGGAGGGGCCCAGTGTGGTCTGACACTCGTTTTTTCTGGCTCCACAGCAGCCAGGAGCCTGGTTTGCTGTGTGCAGCAAAAATTCTTTGTGCTCTGTAACCAGATGAGTTTTGCATTCCTACAGCATTTTCTCTTTTGTGTTCATTTTTTCATGCATTGGCGAGGGAGGACTTTCTGTCTTTTTGCGGGTTTTTTTGTCTGTTTTGTTTTTTAAGTGCTTTTTATTGTGATGGAAGCACATGGTAAAGTTGGCCGTAGGACTGGTCCTCCCTGAGAACCTCTCTGTTGTGGGTTAAGCCTGGCTGGTTGCTAAACCTGACACAGTTTATTGCTTGCTTCCCCACAGCCCTGCCCCTCCCAGCCTCGTGGGATGGGCAGAAAATCAAAACGGCAAAAGTGCAAGAAAAGGCATGTTAAGATGAAGACAGTTCGATAAATAAAGCAATAGCTGTGCACATAAGTGGAGTGCCACAGGGCTCCATCTCAGCCCTGTGCTCTTCTGCATCTTCTTGAATGACCTAGACACAGGATTCAAAGGTGTATTAAGTTTGCAGTTGATACAAAATGGGAGGACCTGCTGACTCCCTCGAGGACAGGGAGGCCCTGCAGAGAGACCTCAACAAATTAGAGGGCTGGGCAACCACCAGCCGTGTGAAGTTCAGCAAGGGAAAGTGCCAGATTCTGCATCTGGGGTGGGGCAACCCTGAACGTATTGACAGACTGGGGAACAAGAGGCTGAAGAGCAGCTCCATGGAAAATGACCTGGGGGTCCTGGTCAGAGGCAAGTTGAACATGAGTCAGCAGTGCCCTGGCAGCCAGGAGGGCCAAGTGTGATCTGGCTCAGCATCACCAGCGGGACAAGGGAGGGGATTGTCCCGCTCTGCTCTGCACTGGGGCGGCCTCACCTCGAGTGCTGGGGGCAGTTTTGGGTGCCACAGTATAAGAAGGACATTAAGCCATTGGAGAGTGTCCAAAGGAGGATGACAAAGATGGTGAAGGGCCTTGAGGGGAAGCCGTATGAGGAACAGCTGAGGTCACTTGGTCTGTTCAGCCTGGAGAAGAGGAGATTGAGGGGAGACCTCATTGCAGTCTACAACTTCTTCATGAGGGGAAGTAGAGGGGCAGATACTGATCTCTTCACTCGCAGCTGCTCAAGTCTGTGTCTGTGGCATCAGTCACTTTACACTGTTTTGTTTTCTATATACTGAATAAGTTTTGTTAATAATCAGGGAAGTGAAAATTTTATAAGCATAAGATAATTCCAATTTTTTAATACACTTTCTGTTAAATGGTATTTAACTGTTCCAAAATCCAGTGTTGCACTCTGATTAAAAACTCCACATAACACAGGTGGTATGGAGAAAGTGAATGAAGAATTACTTTCCGTTGTCTCCTGCTGTACAAAGAACAGTGGGTGTTGAGTGGAACTTGCAAGGATCTCATTCAGAACACACAAATAGGCACCATGTAATAAGCCTCTAAACTCTTTGCCCAGGGATATTCTGTACTAAAAATGTGTATGAACTCACGATGTTGGACAAGTTGATTCAGCCATGTAACAGAGGCTGCTAAATGCAAACGCATCATTTGCAACATTTGCCTGAATCACAGACAGTAGCTGGGAGAGAATTTCGGAAAGTTTCACTGTGTGTTTATACTTTTTTTATATTCCTTGGAAAGCACTGACTTCTGACCATTTTTTAAAATGTCTAAGTGAACCATGGGTGTGGTTGTCCTCACGTACAGAAACAAGGCATAATTCCAACATAAAATTTAAAAAACCCTCTTTATGACTCATGTATAATTATACTGCTGTCTTACTATGAGCAACAGCCATGAAGCTCAACACTAGTGGAGTCAGCAGATTTGGGGTGATAGTAATGGTTGGCAATTTTACTTGCACTTTGAAAATTATTTCTGAATAAGCGATAGAAAAAGTACTTACATAACAAAGTTTTCCAGGGGAGCTAAGAGTTATTAATGTGTTAAGTGTGAGCAGTAGTTAAGCGTGAGCAGCACTTTGACTGCCGAAGTTTTTCTAGAAGTCACATTTTACGTATCATCTACTTGCAGATGTGTAAGAGATATGTTCACATTTATTGTAATAAAAGTCATCAAACCACTTGTTACATACAGTTTTGTTAAAGTGATTTTAATATGTCGCCTGTGTTATATGGGCAGTTTTTTATAAAGCTTTATGGTACTGATATTTTCAGCTGAAAGGGGAGAGCCTTCCAAAAAAATAGGTGGGATGGGGAGCGTGTTACTGTTGCAAGCTTGCTGATCAGTGATTAGTATTGGAAAATAATATGCCAGTTCTTATAGCTGATTATTTTACGAGGAGGTACCAGCTACAGGTTGGTCCTAGCATGGCTTGTCGTGTATAACTGCATTCCTGTAGCCTAGTGTTTATACTGATTGGCCCATAAACATATCTCGAAAGTAAGAGTAACAAATCTATCACTGTAAAGTACTTCAGAAGACTCTCTTAAATTTTGCAGCGATGACAAGGCTGATAATTCAAGTGACGCTGGGGAAGCTAGTAAACCTGCAGAGATGCTTGCACAGAGAAGAAAACGTATCTGCACAATGCCAAATCTTGTCAAACCCAGAGCTGGACCATCGTCTGCTCAGCGTTCTGCACCAAAACCACAGAGGAGAACATCACAGGCTTCTGATGGCAGTGCTTCACTTCAGAAGGATCTTTCCCCATCAGAAAAGAGTAATGTTGAAAGCTCTGTAAAGTCTCCCATGCTTCCTGAGAAGAAAACACCTGTTCCACAAGTGCCGCAGTTTTCACCACTAAAAAAATCTGTGAACAAAGAGCAAACTGTTGTTGTAGCTTCTCAGAAAAACGATGACAGCTTGCAGAAGAATGTACCCTCTCCTCTCAAGGAGAGACCAACGCAGGAAAGATCACGAACACAGGAGGAAAAGCTATCTGCAAAACCTTCTCCTGAGAAAGTCCATCGAACGTGTTCTGACCGTGAAAGGATCCTCAAAGCTCGGAAGTTGAGAGAAATGCTTAAAGAAGAGCTGAAGAAAGAGAGGATGGTAAGGCCTCTGTGTTGAGCAGTGCTTGTCTGTGAAGGGCAAGACGTGTGATTCACCCTGCATACATTATCTCTTTGCAGTAGTGTTTTCTGATGATCGTCAGCTGCTTACTGCTAATAGTCTGTCATGCTTCATAACTTTCCATGTGTTTATTCTGTTTGTAAGCAGTCGCAGCACTTTGTTCCCTAATAATACAGATTTTACAAGGAATTGTATATCTTGTTATTTGATTAGACTGTAAGTCTTTTTAACATGACACCTGGTATTATTTTGTAGTCAACATTCCAATTTTGGAAGTTTCACGGTTTGTAATATGTCAGGGAAGTGTGCTTCAAGAAGCTTGGATTTGGGATGTCTCATATTTTTTCAAGTTAATCATTGTCAGAGTTCTGTTACTTTGAATAACTCTTAACTTATTTGTGCCAGGTGTTGAACGCCTCTGAAAGGGTAAGTGGCTTAATGGTCTGTAATGCCCTCTCTGAGAAAGGGATACTTTTAAGATAATCTTGGTTTAGTTCTTAGGAGTAGTATGTGTGTGAACAACAAAATTCCATGAATGGGGTGCTTTGTAAACAAACAAAAATAATAATAATTAGTGAAATATAAAATACTTTTAGGGTGAATTAGGTTTTCTTTTGTTTCATTTTGGTTTGTATGGAAGAAGTTGAAACACAGGCCTCCAGTAATCGAAGGACGTTCTCCACCAGATCGTTCTAAAATGACCATGAGAGACTTAATATACTATCTGCCAGAAAACAATCCTATGAAGTAAGTATGACTTTTTTTTCTCTCTTCTTAGGTTAAATTACTTTTCAACCTCTGTAATACTTAAATATGGAGTATTAGCACAGATACAGTATTATTGCAATGGTAACAAAAGCTTCTAGACTAGCTTCTAGTTTTCACATCTGCTTAATTCTAGTACAGAAGTGAGAATGGAGCTTAGTGTACTTGTTGAAATACACGAACATGAATCTGTCCCTAGTGTTCATTTATCTCTGCAGAAATACAGAATAGTAGAATTTCTTTTTTTTTCCCAACTGCCTACTGTGAAATTTTTAGTTGTAGATGTTAGGGATGTTATAATTGCCCACCAGACCCAGTGGGCTCAGGAAGCTAAGCATTTCTCCTTCTAGGTGCTGAAGTGCAAAATGCACGGCAAGACTGTGAGGTGTTTACATTCCATGTGGATGGATGTAGCAGCTGCTGCTCCACTGACACATTTCACCAGTAGCAAGGCTCAGGTGCATACAGGGAACATTGATGCAGCTGGCTGCACAGACTGCCACAGACACAGCAGAGCAGGGCATTTTTCCTGCAGCTACCAGAAGCAATCACATGAATAGAAGAACAGTTATCCAAGTCCTGTTCTTTAAGTAGCAGTTGAGTTTTCTAGTATTGTCTGTTATCACCTGCTTGTGCTTGTGTATTTTATTTATCACTTCCCTTGTTTTTTCTTTCACACTGAATAGTCCCTAAGGAGGTAAAAAGCAAGATGCTCTCACATTCCCTGTATCCTTACAATGGATTTCTGCTTGAAATATCTTTTTTTATCCTTGCTTGTACAAAAAAAAGGTCAAAATTTACTAAGCAGTGGTGGTTGTGTAGTTCAATCTAGATGTGATACAAAGAACTGAAAAAAAAACCACTCTGTGTTTCTTTGTCCATTGTCCACTAAAAGCCAGTTTTGTGGAACAAAGGAGAAATGTATCTGTATGAACAATCATCTCTAGCTTTTTATGACATTCTAGGTCTTCACTGGTAGAAGAAAGGAGAACAGAAAAAAGTTCTGCACTGAGTCAAATGAAAGAGTAAGTCTTGATGGTGAAATATAGTCAAAAAGTTTTCCAGTGTAAAAAACCCCTGCATTTGTGTGATAATACTAACAGTGTAGGTATATTTTTTTACTGTTTCAGTATCACAGCCTAATTTATAAAAATTGTAATTTGGGCAGGTAGGGTAGTTAAAGAACATTTTGCTTTCAATGTTAAGTTTTTGCGTATTTCCATTTTATCGTAGAATGAAAAGCAGATTTCAAAATTCACGTATTGACTAATTTCTTGGTGTGTTGCATTGCTGAGTGGTTAATCAAATTGTTGAAGGTCTGGCAAACTGAGCAGCAATTCAAAACACTTAGCAGTATTTTTGCTTGCTGTCTTAAAAATTGTAGACAAGAAGAGAAAAGTACTCCTGATCATGAAGAAGAAGAGGAGGAAGAAGAAGAGAATGGGGAAGAGAGTCAGGACAGCCCACTTCTCGTTCCTCGTGTGAAAGTAGCAGAAGATGGTTCAATCATTCTGGATGAAGAAAGGTGACAAATTTTGTGCCTGACTCATGGACAGTACTGCATTGCAGCTTAGTTGTAAATAGAGGCCTACTTTGGACTGGGACAAGTATTAGTGCGTTTATGTTTGACTGTTGAGCTACACTGACTTAGGAAACAGCGCAAGTATGTGGCAAAATACGAGCAGCAGTAATCTGCATCTCTGTTGTGGCATACTTTATGAGAAATGCTTTTAAAGAAGGAGGTATAGAGGAAGATGACATATTTTATTACAGTGAATGAAGACTGAAGATTTGTCAAGCTTCCAAGTGTCTTCTGTTTAGCTGACTTTTTTGCTTCTCAGAGTTAACATGTATCTGTATATTATTATTTGGTTATCAGTACAATTTGCTCCAGCTTTGCATTTGGCATGTTGCTGCTTTATTCTTCTGCCAGTGTCTTCAGTAACTTTGCTTAGAATATGACTTTTAGGAAGTAGATTATCAAATTTCCAAGTTACCCAAAGGTATTATTAACCTGAGATTTAGGCCAAGGTTTAAGGATAAAGAGGGTCTGGTAAAAGAATTTGAAAGTATTCTAGAAGGATATTGAGAGGCTCTCATGGTTTTGCTAAATAGATTTCTCAAATGTTAAAAAGTTTTTTTTTTTATCTTTTTTTGTTAAAGCTACTTAATTATGTCTGTCTGTATTATCTCTTATAAAACAGAAAAAGCAAATTTACATGGAGTGAATAGAGTAGTGATTTCTTGCTGCATTCTCCCATAAAATTAATGTTAGTTTAAGTATTAAAATTAATTACACAGTGGAAATGCTCACTTGTGGCAAAAAATTTGAATAGCTGTCTTATAAACATCTACTGTGTGTTTTCGTAGCAATATTTTGAGGTGAGTCTTTTTGTGTGTTTACTTTCTCAGCTTAACTGTAGAAGTTCTAAGAACAAAAGGTCCATGTGTTGTAGAAGAAAATGATCCCATCTTTGAGCGTGGCTCTACAACTACATATTCTAGCTTCAGGAAAAGTTTTTACACAAAACCATGGTCAAATAAAGGTAAGTGTGTTTTGGCTCTGAGTTTTGAGTCTGCAGAAAAGTCTTAGTTTTCCATCTATGCCTTATACTTGACAGTTTTCATTTCCAATGGAGTAAATGGATCAACTTACATGTCATGTCATGTCATCTCAACTGTCCAAACTCTTAAAACAGGCAGAGCTGTGGTATTTACTGTGAAAACTGGCATTTTTTAAAAATCCCGTGCCTTTTAATATGTAGGCTACCGGTGCGTTTTTCTGCTGTGGATGTTTAGATGCTGAGGAAATGCTAGTCTGCTTTATCAAGAGCCTAATTTTGGGTTCTGGTTTACAGATATTTGAGCTCTATATGGTACTTCTTAACTAGGTTCTTGCAGCATGGGCAGGAATAGATTGTGTGAGGCATTTCTGTGTGGACTGATTTCAGTGCAAATGGACAGCTGTGTTGTTATGAGTGGGTAGGTTGGGTTATTCATTACTCCTGCTGTGAATTGACTATTATCGCTAGGCTTACAATACTCTGCAAGACTTTTTACAATTAGAAATTACTTTTTACAGCTGTGGATGGAAAAATTAGCTTCAGAATTCGCTGTGCTCCTTTTGGAGTGCACTCTTCTCTTGTTAATAACGGAGACGGTAGATTCACATGGTGTTTTTCTGATTTCTGTTTGTGCTTGTCTTCATAATAAAAATGGAATGGACAATTTGGGGTTGGTTAGCTTTGATTTACTAGCTTTAGAAAGCACACTTCACATTCTGCAGTTTGCTACTAGATTAGACAATTCTTTCTGTTGATAGTTCATTCAGCAAATGTTATCAGAGGGACCTAGGTAAAATAACAAACATACTCCATATATACTCACCTGGACTTGCAGCTGCAGTAGACAACCTCAAAGTTACTGATCTTATGACGTTAAGTTTGCAAGGTATTTTTATTTTTGATAGCAAGAAGGATGATTTAGTAAATATTAAAGTGTGCGTAATTTTTTCTTTCTTTTCCCTTCTAGAAACAGACATGTTCTTTTTAGCTATCAGTATGGTAGGAACAGACTTCTCCTTGATTGGACGGCTGTTTCCTCACAGAGCCAGAGCAGAAATTAAGGTAAAAATTAAAGCAGTCAAAAAAGCAATTAAACATGTAGTTTTACTTTCCTTTTTCTTATTTGCATTCCCATGCTTCCTCTACTAGTTGATAGTTTTGGTGCTAATTTTATCCATAGTAGTACTTTTTTTTTTAATACCTGTTTCAAGAGGTTGTAAGTATCTGAAACATTAAAATGCTGGTTGAATTTCAATGAATGTATCAAGTAATGCAGCATACCTAGGCACACTTTGTTTTAGTTAAAGAATGCTGATGCGCCTAAATGGCTGTTTGGTGAGGGACTTCTGAGTTATCTCTTTTGTTGTACACAGCTGGGAAAGTCTGATATTTCAAACCTTGCTCAGATTAGAAGTCAGGAAAGGGTGTAGAAAGTAATAAAAAAAGTGTAGCTGGTGATAGCTATGGTAACAGATTTTATATTTAAAAATTAATTACAAACTTGAGTTCTGTGAATAGGCATGTGAATTGCAACAGCTTTAGTTGGTTTGTTGCACTGAAGGCTTATCTTGAGCTGCCATTTTATACAACATATTGTTGCATTTCTTGCTTAATGATAAACACAACTGTGCGTTTGCCTTTAGAACAAGTTCAAACGTGAAGAAAAAGCCAATGGATGGAGAATAGACAAAGCTTTCAGTAAGTAAATATTCCCCACCCTGCGATGAGTCGTTAAATGGTAGCCATCTATTTTCATGGTAATTTCTGTGCTTTGCCTTGTTTGAATTAGAAGAAAGTTTTTGCTCAGTCCAGAAGCTGTAGAATCTTAGGTTTTCATAACAAGCGTAGTTCACAATAACGATCTTTAGGTTTATGTTCTATCTTTTCTAGATGTCTGCTAAATGAGATTAATTTAAACTTTCTGCTGTATATTCAGTTGAAGGTAACTCTTCTGATTCACAGGAATTTCTAGCACAGTTATTTATTGTAAACTGCTTTGAGACTCCTTAAAGACTTTCTTTGTTATTTGAATGAGGCACATATGTCCTATAGCAGCATGTTAATACATTATTTGGTACTATGGTACAGTTTATGTATTTGTCAGTTCTTAAGTTTTCTGAACTACTTAGTTTTATAACTTGTTTTTCAAAACCAAACTACCACAATCCAGTCACCTTTATGTCAACTTAAGCCCCTGCTGAAGTGATACAGAAAATATTTTCAAGAACTCTCTGTTTAAATGTATATAAGCTTTGCTTTTTAATATCATGTCATATATCACTGATTATTTTACAAAGATGAAACTCAGAAAAATAATCAACTTTGAAATCTGTTCTATTTATTTGCTTTAATCTGATAGAAGAAAAACGACCCTTTGATTTTGAATTCTTTGCCCAGCTGCTTGAGAAGGTCTTAGCAGATGAGGAAAAGAGGAAGCAAAAGACTGTTAAAAGCCAAAAGCCAAAGGAAAAAAAGTCTCCAAGGCCGCAGAAGAAGTCAAAAGGTACTTTAAAAGAGTGCTTGAGATGGCATTACAGAGCAGTGGTCAGTAATGTGTTGCTAGGAGAGGCAAAATCAGTTAGAGAATCACATATTCCTTCCATATTGTGGACAGGACAAGCAGATCTTAGCTTCATAGTGTAACTTTTTCAGGTGTAGTTTACTGATGTATAGGGTGGTAATAATTAGTAACAGAGCAGAAATGTGTTACTATGGTGAAAAATAGTGCTGTTCCACAATCTGAAGCACTGATATTCCAACTTACCAGTTGGTAAGTATCTCCATGAGCTGCTAATGAATTCACTTACAGAATTTTTGGGCCAAAACCACATTTTTGGCAAACTCTTCTGTGTTGAAAGTTTTCTTGCATTTAAAATCTCTTCTTTTAAGGGTTCTGTTTCTCCTTTAATAGTAGTTTAACTTCCAAAGTCTGAGGGATATGATTCTTTTCAGAGAACCATGTAAAAGTTGTTTTATCTTTCTCGTCTGTTCAAAATAAAGATTGTTTAATTACTGTTGATCACCACTGTGTCTTACTACCTTAGTACCTGGGAAAGGACCTTTCACAGATGTGCTTTAATTAAAAACAGTTATACTGACACCATTTCATATATTTCTTGCTAATTCTGTGGCGTTCACTTGTTTGTTCCACAAGGACACATTCTTTTGTAAGTGGTATCGTGAAACAAACAAGTGAACATCTTTTTAAAGGGGATGCTAGCTAGGAAGCAACATCTCTTGAACTTGAAATAGTTGCTGCTTTTCTATAGCCTTGGTTTTGGATTTGATCAAGTAAAATATCCCATGTATTAGGACTTTAAACTATGTAGAGCAATCCAGTTTCTACGCTTTAGTGGTAGATTAAAGGTACGTCATGCGTAAAGCAATGTGAGTGTGCTTTTCTGCTTCTCTTGTGGTTTTGACTTCTTAGTTACAGGGAAACAAGTTCATTTAAGAGTAATAAGAAGGAAAGGAGGGGTTCTTGGTGGTTAAATACAGGATCAAGACAAAATGTCCTTAAAACAGGGGGGAGGAAAATTTTAGAAACTCATTAAGCCCAGAAAATAACTTGTCAATTGTTAGCTAGATAATATTTCTGCTTTCTTATGTAAGCTAGAATGATCTACTGTAACACGTTTCTTCAAGAAAAATTGCTTTATCATGGCATACATTCTGTAACCATCATCACCTATTTCTGCAGACATACAAAAATTCTTTATAGGAATAGCAATGTCTGTTTTCCCTGAATCCAAATGTGACTATATAAACTGCCAAAAAGCATAGGCGCAATAACATTTGCTAAATTGGCTTTGCATCTCATATTGACTTTCTGCATGTGTTGTCCCATGTACAGAATGTGTTTTGTATTAAATGCTGAAGTTAATTTATGCTGAAGCTTTTCTGGCATGTCAAGGGCTGATGTTCCCCAGTCCTGCTCATACACCTGGCAGTGTACACAAATGTTTTTTGTAGAAATCCCTTTGCTATTTATGGCTCCCAGTACTCCACCAGTCTATTAACCAAGAACCATGTTGTCTCAATAGCAAAAGCTGCCAGCACAGAAGCTGCTAATGATCAAGATGAACTTCAGGAAGCTGGAATTTCTGATGCAGAAACAGAAGCAGATGGTGTGACAGCTGAGAAAGAAAATGAGGAATCTTTGGGCATTTCTGAACAGGCAGAAGAACAGGTTGCATTAGACCCAGCATTAGCAAAAAAGAAGAGAAAGAAGAAGAGAAAAGATGACATTGAACAGGAAGTGGAGAATATTCCAGAAGAAATGTCTGTTCCTTCAAAAACTGCTGAAGAAGGGAAATCTTCTAATAAAAGTAAGAGACAAAAATGCTCACTTTCAAATGTTCAAATAGACATTTTATATAAAGTCATTGCAAACTTGGAAGTCAGAATTTGGTCTTTGATTTATATTGCTGATCTGCCTTGTGGGAGATTGTGGAACAATGCCTTTTAAAGTCAGCTTTCATTCTAAATCTAAACATACTTTGTTTTAGATGAGAGCGGTTCTCTTAAATCTTTATACTTAGACTTTTTCTACAGGGATTTTGAGTCTTATATTAACTCTTCTTCACTGTTGCTAGGATTTGATTACTGGAATTCTAAGATGTTTCCCAGAATGTCCAAACTGATCTAATTCTTATTAATTATCAGGAAAAAAAGTGATACATGATGCAAGCAGTGATGGTCATGCTATGTGTGGAGAAGAAGTGGATTGTGCTGTTGAAGGAAAACAAAATGAGACTGCTGTAAGAGACGAAGAGAGATCAGAGTCCTGTTTACCAGTGAATAACCAAATGGAGAGAGAAGGTGGTGTCAATTTATGCAGGTAATGTTTATAATGGAAAGCTTAGACAAAACAAAAAAATAGTTTAAAGTTTTAATATTTAAATAATATTAATATTTAATTGATTTAATAATAGTTTAAAGTTTTACTGATTCATGATTACCACCATTTAACTGCCACACAATGTGCAGGTTTCTGAGAACTCTCCTGGGGTTTAGTAAGCTGTTCATGATTTACATACTCAAAATATTCTCTGCTCTAATGGGCTGCCCTTGCAAAATTAATATACATAATTACTAAAGTCACTTTCAAAAGTTATTTCATTTTTTAAGAGTGTTTAGGAAGACCATTGTTTATCCTAACTTCTAATATTTCTCTTGAAGCACTGCTTAGTAATGTTGCTAAGTTGAGTTACTATATGCTTGGAATTTTTATCTGTAATAAAATGATTCTTGTAGAAACGGAATGTTGGTTAGATTTTACTCATGCAGAATCTGGGTGAGAGGCAAGCTTTTGGGTTCAGTTTTGGGCATACCTTCACTAGAAAGAAAGTGAATGCTTGTTTATTAAACTTGTTATATGTGAAAGTGGTAAATCTAAAAATTCATTATGACACTGTGAGTGCTGCTTCGGAATTTTGTGTGTTGATTTGTTGTACTTAGCTGTATTGTAATTGTTTGTTATTTTATACAGATTCCCAGAAACTTTCATTTTCTTTAATAGTTCATTAGAAGCACATGAATAGACAGTTATTTGCCTTTGGACTCAACCTAGATTGTTACAAAAGATCAGAGGAAGAAACCATCGGCATACAGTTGTTTATGCTAAAGTTTGTTTTTTTTAAAGCAATCAGTCCAGAATAATCAGATAAGACTTTACCATCATCTTATAATTGCAGTGCAAAAGTACAAAAGTTCTTTTAAAGCTCATAGTCTGCAAATATTACTGAGTGAGATTCTCTGAAACATGGGTAGTTATTCAGTGTCAAAATTGCATTGTTTTCTGTGCAACTTGATCTGTCTGTAAGGAGAAATAGCTTTTTTTCTAGAAGTACGCTAATGTTCCTGTATGCTTTTATTTATTTCAGCCTTGAAGATAGCAATGACATCATACTAGAAGCTGAATCTGCTGAATTGAGAACCAGAGATATTAGAGATGATACATCACAGGAAAGCCAGATTCCAGAGTTACCAGTTTCAAATACTGGAAGCAAGGAAGGACAATCTGTAGAAACTACAGAAACAAAGGTATTATTATTTTTTTATGTAGTTCTTCTCAAGGTCTTGCCCTTGATCATTAAAAGTGGTTTGTAAATCAAAGCCATTTTTTGGTTGTTTTTGTGATGTTTTCACCACTAGGTGGGAAACAATCAACAGGCCTAAGAATATCAGCAAAATTTAAATGCTATCAATTCTCCTGGGCTTAATGGGTTGTCTGTTAACCTAAATGTATTCAGAGAGTATACTGTGTAAGCCTGACTTATCTCATAGACAGTTTAAACAGCTGAACAGTTTAATTATTCTAAAGTGAAGGACTGCAATATGAACAGCTATGCCTTGGAGCAGGATTTTGCTGGCATATCCTTACTGGCATGGGGTTGGAAACTGATTTGAGTGGAATGCGTACTGGATTGTTCATGCTGCTCTATGAATGAGCTGGATGATGGAGCAGGGCGCAACCTCAACAGGTTTGCGGATTAGGCAGATCTAGAAGGAATTGCTGAGACATCCAAAGGTTGTACTCGCCTCCAAAGGGACCTGGAGAGGCTGGAGAAATGGGCTGACAGGAACCTCAGGAAGTTCAGCAAGTGGAGATGCAAAGTCCTGCACCGAGGGAGGAACAATCCAAGGTGCCAGCACATGCTGCAAGCCACCCAGATGGAAAGCAGCTTTGCAGAAAAGAACCTGGCTGTCCTGGTGGTCTCTGAGTTGGACATGAACCAGGAAGGTGCTGTGGCTGCACAAACAGCTAGCAGTGTCCTGGGTTGCAGCAGGACAAGCGCTGCCAGCAGGCCGTGGGAGGTGATCCTTGCCCCTTGTTCAGCACTGATGAAGCCACACCTGGAGGACTGACCAGTTCTGGGCTCCCTGGTAGGAGAGACCTGGACACACTGGAGACAGCCCCTCAAAGGGTCACACAGATGGTAAAAGGGTGGAACCATCTCTGCTATGACAAAAAGCTGAAGGAGCAGGAACTGTTCAATGTGGAGAGAAGGCTCAGAGGGATCTCTTTAACAGTTCCCCAAAAAGCCAAGGGGAGAGTGCAAACAGGACAGAGCCAGGGGTGCCCGGGGACAGGACAAGAGACAGTGGGCAAACAATGCAAGACAGGAGGTTCCTTCTGAACACCAGGNAAATGATGGTAACACCTCTGTGATAACAGATTTAAGGAGAATTCAAAACAAAAAGGGGTTGCAGAGTTGTAATTGCAACCAGAGAAGAGCAGAGTGAGAACATGTGAGGAGAACAACTCTGCAGACGCCAAGGTCGGTGCAGAAGGAGGCGGGGGAGGTGCTACAGGCGCTGGAGCCGAGATTTCCGTGTAGCCCATGGTGCAGCCCATGGTGAAGCAGCTGTGCTCCTGCAGCCCATGGAGATCCATGGGGATGCAGAGATTCCCATGGAGGAGCCCCATGCTGGAGCAGGTGGATGCCTGGAGGATGCTGTGATCCAGTGGGAGACCCGTGGAGAGGGGCCCTGCTTCCAGGCTGAAGCAGCCTGTCCTTGGAGGACTGCACTCCATTGAAGAGTGACCCACACTGCAGCAGTTTGAGGGGGACTGGTGCCCATGGGATGGACCCACGTCGCAGAAGTTCCTGGAGAACTGTCTCCTGTGGGAGGGACCTCAGGGTGCAGCAGGTGCATGACTCCTCTCAGTGAACAGCAGGAGAAGCCTTGGGTGATGAACTGACCATAACTCCCGTTCCCTGTCTCCTTGCACTACTGGGGTAGGAGGTGGAGCTGGAAGGAGACAGGGGTGAGGGGAAGGTATTCTTAAGGATTTATTTCACTTCTCATTATCTTGCTCTGATTTTGTTAGTAATAAATTCACTTCATATTTCTAAGTTGAGCCTGTTTCGCCTGTGATACTATTTAGTGAGTGATCTCTCCTGTTCCTTATCTCAAGCCGTGAACCCTGCGTTAAATTTTCTCTCGTCTGTCCAGCTGCAGAGAGGAGTGAGTGAGCAGCTTTGGTGGGTGCCTGGCATCTGGCCCAGGTTAACCTGCTACACTTGATCAGGGGGGTTGGACCAGAAGACCTCTAGCAGACCCTTCCACCCTCAACCACTGTGACAATCTTGTTTCTGCTTTTCTTTACATTACGGTAGAAGATCATCTAAATTTACTGTTTTTTTCTACAACATTTCTTTTCTTCCTCAGAATGAAGGTACACATCACTCACAAAAAACGGATGAAAAGCAGAGTGCATCAGAAGGTGGTTCACAGTCTGAAATCATGTAAGTAGAGTTATTTTAGTTTGCAGTGGCACTTGAACTAAACCTGTATTTACTCAATTTGAATATAATTCCAAGGGACTATAGGAAGTTGAACCAGTCAGGAGATCATGGTAACTTGTTTTCCATACTCAGTGAAGTTTTTTGGTAGAAATTTTGATTACTGAGTAGCAGTGCATTAGCTAAGATCTAAATGGTAGATAGGAATAGGAAGTAAGACTTAGCTAAACTTTGAAAAAAAAAACTAAAAACAACCTAGTCTTTCTATAGCCAGCAACAGCTAGAGAGTGAAGAAATTCTGCCACATTGTGGGTAAAGCTTGGCTGTGAAATTTGATTTTTGTTTTTTTTAATAGAAGAGCCTCACTGAATTCTTTGACATTCTTAGCTGTCCATCACAGCTTGTTAGCTGTACACATCATGTGTATGGTGTGTTTCTTCTTTCCTATTTGGAAAGTGTTCCTCTTCAGAACTTGGTGCAGGCTTCTAAGATAGAAGATAGTCCAAAATGTCTCTGTCTTATCTGTACTCCTTTATGAAGTTAATTTTGGTGACTGTTTCTTACGTTGAGAAATGGTGTTTAAAGAAGTCTGTGCCTAAGGTTTCCATTATTGCATGACCATTGACTTCTTACTTCATGATACAGTTTTTTAAAGGTGATATAGAGATGGGATACTAGTTAATGTGAAGATGGTTTTCATACGTCTGTCTTTCCCTTCTTGAAGGGCAGCTCACTCTTATGATAAAGACTGTCAAAGCTTTATTTGTCCTGTTCTAGGGAGAATATAAGAAAAGGTAGTAGTTCCCAATCTGAAGATTATTGATAAGATGTAGGGCTGTGTCAGTGTGTGAATCCCAGGACATGCCGTTGCAGAGGTTAAAGACACAGAGAGTGATGTGTATACCCCATTCTTCACTAACGTGTGGATGTTGGCAGTAGGACAAGGTATTTGAAAAAAGTTTGGTTTTCCGTGACTGAGATAGCTTTCAGAGGGGATGGGGGGACAGGAGAGACAGACGCACAATATTGTATATAGGGCAGATTTATATTGTTTCTATATAAAATTAATCACATTGACATAAATTGTGAATCCCTAGGAGAAGAAATATTCCTATTTATTTAAAGGCAGGAAATACTTCCTTCAAGTAGATTCCACTGAAAGCTAGCAAAGTTGTTAAGGTTTATTTGGTACTCTTTTCATAACTTTGTAGCATGTCTTTAAATAATCAGAAAGATGCAATGGGTTTTTTTCTGTTTATTGTCTTGCTGTATGCAGTCTGTGATGTTCTTGAAGTAGATCTTGAACCATATAAGACTTTAAGTTTCTCTTTGGTAATAATGTATACCACCTGTCTTTATATCTTAAGGAAAACTGAAAAGTCAGCAGATAGAAGGCGCTTGCAAAGACCTAAACCCAATTTAGTGAGATCATCTGGAAGGAGGGAGACAGCAACACAAGACAAAATGGAGGCCAAAACTTCCTCTCCAACCCTTGCAAATGCAGGTGAAAAGGTGAGAAAGAGAAATGTTACTTACTATGTTGCTCTTGATGCATCTGTTTTGCTCAATGTGGATACTGTGGACCAGTAAATAACGTTTAAATAAATAACATTTTGGGAACTGCTACTAAGATACATGCACACTTGTCAAAGAGTAATATTCCTTGCCTCAATTCCAGTACCCTGAAGAGGACAGTAGAAGAAACAGAAATGAAGCCACAGAAGTAGAGAACAGGGATTTGGATAGTGCATCTCAGTAAGTATTGAGATCACTTTTTTTCAGTCTCCTGGTGTTAACTGACTATAATTGTTAATTTATTCCATATAGTTCTCTTAGAAAAAGATAGCAAGAGCTGTGAAGCTTTAATATAAATTTTCAAATTGACTTTAGCATTTTTTTGGGTGCTATCAAGTGGTTCTATGGTAGAAGACATGTACTTCTTTTCTGGAAAGTTGACCAAAGCATCGCTTTATGAAGTACCAACAATGCCTGTAATTTGAGAGGGGGAAAGTGATAACTTTTTTTTTGCTTTCCTTCCAGCCTCAGTTATCAGATAATGGCTCTGCTTCTGACGCTTGCAGAAGCAGCTGTGGTATGGAGTCTGGTTAGGTTCCTCCCCTGTGTGACAAATTAATCTCTTTTTAGTACGTAAATAAATTGAGTTTTTACGCGTTGTAAGACTAAACAAAGCTTGTTTCTCGTGTGAAGGAACTTGCATAAGTTTGGGAAAATCTTTTTGAAGACAACACAATTCCAGTAAAGAAATCTGTGCAAGACATTGTATGGTTAGGTAGGTTTGAATAATATGGAGTAAATGTCACTGTTGTGGATCCTTTGTGCAGAGAACCTGAAAAAACTGCAATTGCAAAGACAATAGTTGGAGGATATCGACAGAGATTTAAACCTAATGTTACAAGAGCATCTGGAAGGAAAGAAGAGCCTGAAAAAGATGCAGGAAGTGATAAAATATCCTTTCTACAGCCTGAGGGGGAAACTGAGAAGGTATTTAATAAAGTAACATAACTGAAAATAATGTGTTAGCTAAAAAGCTGCTGGATGCAACAGTAATGTTATCTTTTGGGGTTTTTTCTTTACTTTTTTGCTCCTGAGTATGACCAGGAATTAGCCACTTACTTTGCCTGCTCTCAGTGACAGTGTGGTATTGTTTAGTAACCTCAGCTATGGTAGGAGATTGTCACACAAACAGTAGACACCAATAGGCTTTCATGTCCTGCAGCAAATACAACTTCAGGTGTTTGATCTAGTTTTTGCTGCACCTGTCTGACTGTGAAATGTACCCTATAACTGTGTGTGTGTCATAAGCAATCTATTTTGTCTCCTCTTATGAACAGTTACTGGGTCAGTTAGGTGATGCTCTACTTTATAAATGTAAGACAGTTCATGTCACAATACTCTGCTTCTGTTCAGAATAATGACCAACGTAATAGATCTGATATTACCAGTGAAGATGCTGCAGAAAAGGATGACAAAGTCCTGGAAACAATGTCTCAGTAAGTATGAGAAAAATAAGAAGGTACGCACTGCTGTCCTGCAATTTACCATTCCTGTCACTTCTGGTAGTATTTTATAGTGTGGTAATTATAGAAGTTTTTGTAGAAACTTCTGCAGAGAGACAGAAATTGAGGGCAAAATAGGAATCTTTATTAATTTATGAAACATACATTAAGCACTTTCATTTTTAAAGTGGTGCTTTTAAATTATAAGTCAGTCATGGTAAATGCAAAAAAAGCTGAAAACTTAGTCCCTTGAAAACTAAAACAAGCCTTAGCTACTCGCTTTTAATACTAAAATGCATTGATTTGAGTGGTTAAGTATTTAAACAATATGAATAAGTGTTCTAAAAGTGTGTTTAAGTGTTAGGTGTTAAATAAGAGGAAGAAAAAAATCCAGTATGTGGGCAATTTAATGCACATATTTAATAAGTGTTGCATTTTTTTCAGTGAAGTGGCAGCTGTAGTACAAAAGGAATAATGTTTTACAGAAGAGATTGTAAAAAATAAAAACTAAAAAAGCCAACTTTCCCCCAAATATCCCTCTCCCAAAAAATCCCCAAAACAACCTAAACCAAGAACAGAAATAAAAAAACCAAAACCTCAAATTTTTGTTTTTAGAGGGAGATAGTTGAAGAGGATGGATGGAGATAAACTGGGTTTGATAGTCTGCCAGAAAAATATTTTCGGTTATTTCTTTCATTAACCTGCTCTGTAACTTGATGCTCAGTGTAAAAAGGTGTAGAAAAATCTGACAGTTCTAGTAAAGCACTACTGATATTTTTACATTAGTAAGATAACAAAGTTATTTATGTACTTTCTGAATACACTAAAGAAAAACTGAATATTTGCATATTTTTTTAAACTCTTTATTAAATTAGGTCCCTCTGCCTCTAGACTAGATAGGAATACAAAGAGGTCCATTATGGATCAGAAAAAGGTCTCTCTAGTGTTGTATCCTGTCACCAATGGGAGGAGGAAAATAACGCAGCAAACAAGTTTAAACTCTCAGTCCCTAGTAGATACACTTCTAATTTTATTCTTTCAAGAACCTAGTAATACATTTTAGATAAGTGTATGTTAATAACTGTTTTTAAAAAAGGGGAAAAAAACCCACTTCTCCAATTCTCCTCCCACTTTCAGATGTATATACTTCATGGATCATATATATTTTTCCAGGTCTAATGAAACAGCTGGTTTAAAAGAAGATGGCAAACAGATCGTGTTGAATCAAACACCTCTAAAGAGAGGTAGAATACAGAGACCAAAACCAAATATAGGGAGAACTGTTGCAAGGCAGAAAGAACTGATAGATGAAAAACATCCTGAAAAGGAGACAACTGAAGGTGGAGAAGCAGAAAAAGGTGTCATACACCATCGAGATGAAAACAATGATGCCTGCCCCAAAAGTGTAAGTTTCTTGAGCAATTTCTTATGCACACTGTTTTGTTGGGTCCTTAGTAGAAGCCTTGGTAACAAAGACCTAGGTACATACCAGATAATTTGTAGGGATAGGCTTTGCATGCTTTATTTATTATTTCAGAATAAACTAAATTGTCATAAAATTTCCTCATTTTTGGACTTGGGTTCTGTTTTCTGTGGTGTCGGATTTAACCCCAGTCAGCAACCAAGTACCAACTCGCTTGCTCACTGCCCCACCAGCAGCACCGGGGACAGAACTGGAAAGGTAAAAGCTGGAAAACAGGGGCTGAGATAAACCCCTGAGTGCTAGACGTAAGGTTTAATAGGGAAAGCAGAAGCTACACTCGCTTGCAGAGCGTAAGCAGAAACTCTTTTACTACTTCTTATGAACAGGCAGGTGTTCAGCCATCTCCAGGGAAGCTGAGCTTTGTCACACGTAATGGTTACTTGGGAAGACAAAAGCTCTTCCCCCTACTTTATATACTGAGCTGCATGTCAGCAGGACATAGAATATCCCCTTGGTTTGTTGGGGTCACCTGTCCTGACTGTGTCCCCTCCCATCCTTCCATGCCCCCACGACTACCTCACCAGCTTTGCGATACGAAAAGCAGAAAAGGCCTTGGCTCTGTGTAAGCTCTGCTCAGCAATAATTAAAACATCTCTGTATTATCAACCCTGTTTGCACCACAAACCCAAAATACAGCCCCATACTTGACACTGAAAAAAGCTAGCTCTACCCTAGTCAAAACCAGCATACGTGGAAATGGAATATATCTCACTTTGCTGTATTGTGATACCAGGTCTGAAAAGAGAAATGCAAAGCAAATTGTCTCGGAAGATGAACCCCTTTATAAAGAAAGTATAAAAAAAAATAACTTTTTACTTTTATAGTAGACACTGATATTAGTTGGATACACAAGAAGCAAGAGAAATCTTAGCTTCTGTAGGAAATACTAAAACTTTCTTATTTTCCTCCTGCTCTCCTAAAAGAGAAATTGAGCAAATATTTCGTCTTAACAGAGTGGAACTTTTATTTGTTTTAGGATTTAACAGTTCATGAAGGTATTGAGCCATCCAGTGTGACGTTACAAGATGTTCCTACAGATTCTGAGATGAACTCATTATATACAAGACAGTGTTTCCAAGAAAAGTCCTCAGAAGCAGAAAGCTACGAAAGTGAAAAGGGATTGTCAGATGTCTCGAAACAGGTTTCGGATTCCAATACAGGGTAATGTTATTTCACTTTAATGCAGAGAAGGGATGGTTCAAAGCCATCAGTATCTCTAGGCATTATACCGTGGTACATTTAACTCCAGCATTACAAACAAGTTATGTATATATATGTAAAGACATATTTAATCAAGACAATACTAGACTTTAACTAACAAAACCCCAAGAGCTTGAAAGCATTAAATTTATATGCTGTTGGATGTTAATTTGATCTTTAGACTATTGGCCTAATTTTCAAAAAAATGCATTTTTCTAATGCTCAGTCCTTGTGATTGTCTTCTCCATGTTGGTCTCCACAGTGCATCCCAGTGTGCTTATATAAATCCTTGAGTACAGGGTCTGGTTTCCTATTAGAATGTCTCTTAAAAGAAAAATAGTCAACCACAGGTGTTCTGTAAGTCTGCTGGGTAGCTTTAAACACGATTAGACAAAGGTATTTGTAAAATTTATACATCATGTTAAAATGTCTCAACTTGTCTTCCAGGTCTCAACTGGAAGTTGCAGTTAATTTACTTTTGCTTACCTCTTTATAAGAGTCAGAGGCTTTTGGTAATGATCATTGTGTTTTTACTGGATCTTTCTTCATGTCACTAATGTTGTTACTGCTCTGAGAGCTGTATACAAGTATGCCATATTGTCCCATGCCTTTGATTGTTCTTTTGTTTGTTTTTGTAGGGAATCTCATCCTCAGAAGGAAGAGGAGAAAACTGTTGTATCATCAGCTCCGCTGCTGAGGACTCGATTCCAGAGACCGAAGCCAAATTTAAGAACAACAACTAGTAGAAAGGAAGTGCTGGATGTAAATAGTAAAGGTGCATCACAGAAAGATACCAACAAAGAAGAAAGTTTGACACAGTGTAATAGTGAATGTAGCATCCCTCCTGACACCGATGTAAGGCTTTTGGTTTTTTAGTTATATTGGAGCTTTTGAGGTTTTGTGACATGAAATACTGATGATTTAAAAAAATACGAAAGTTAATAACTTTTTGAAACAATTTTTTCAGAAGCTAAAATTTTCTACATTAAAACTTGTGTATTTTTCACTTGGTCATATGTGAGGGGAAAAAGATGACCATAGCTGTCGTTATGTGTCTAGATATCTTTCTGACCCAAGGTGGCGTTATAGTGTTGACAGAGAAGAAAGAAAAAGTATTAATAGAAGGTGGCGCAGAAGAAATACAGATTTCAAACTATTTCGTCTTAAATAAAGAAGTGTGTATTTGTCATGGAAAGACTAGGAAATCATTAGTGAGCAGTTACAGAGGAGTTTTGTAGGAGAGTGCAAAACACTCTCTGAGTTTTTCGGAGAGTGATAAGTACCAAACTTCACAGACCTCATAAAATCTCTTTTTGATTTATTATTACAACCTTTTCTGGTTCTTGTGTTTACATTTTCAGAAAGCAGAAAAATGTGAAGTCTTAAACCCACTAGAATCCTTGGGAAAGGAGAAGTCCCTTCGCTCTGAGGAGGTTTCTGAGAGGCCAAGTTGTAAGTCCCCAAAATCATTTTCAAGATCAGAGGATGGTGAACTGGAGTTGTGTCTACCTGAAATTAACCAAAATGACATCTCAGCTACTATTGCAGGGTAAGGGCTTAGCTACTGTTACAATATTAGTATTTTTTGTTAACAATGAAAGTAATTTACAAGGAAATCATTGTGCCAATGAATTGCCATCTGGCAAATGTAGTCTAATGAAAATACTGCACAAAATTTCTGTTCTCATAGTTTACCACTAGTGATACTAAAATTTCAGTAGCTTCTGTGCTAAGCATGAAATTAATGAGCATTCACTTTATAACTGTTTCATCATCTGAAAGACTGCATTCATTTCATGGAAGCGGGGAAATACTAGTTTGTTTATCAGAGAAACCATGTGAAAATTGCTTTGGTTTTGTAGCGACAAGTAGTCAATAAGTTAAAACCTTCAGTGAGTTAGTTAATTCTGTTGTGGAAGTATTGAGAAGACCGGTGCATTGAAGTTTTTGCTGGAACACATTGTCATTCGTAGCCTAAACTCAGAAGAACTTTTAGTTTACAATATTTCTCTTAAAAATTCAGTGTTTTTTGCATGTAATATTAATGGACTTGTGGTTTGTTTTTGTAATATGTGTTTGTATTAAGTTTTGGATTATTTTTTCTGTCTGAACTTTGCATTGATAATAAAAACAGCACTCAAGAAGAAAGTCAACAAGCACCTTTTCCACCTATCCAGCTGGCATGGAGTAAGAGGTATAAGCCAAACTTGATAAGAGCTGTTGGAAAGAAGGAGTTACAAATATCAGAAAATGAGAGGAAGAAAAAGCCTGAAGCAGAGCAAAAAGATGAGTTTGACAATGCTGTCATGGTAAGCCTTAATAAGAGTAAGGCTTTGCCTTCAAACTTGGTTTGAAGTGCATGTTCACTTTTATGAAGTTAAATGAGAACATTGAAGTTGCATTGCCTGAAGCTGAGACAGTATATTAGATGAAAAAAAAATCCCAAACCCTGATAGGCTGAGGTATTGTAGTTATGAAATCAGTGAGGTCTACAAGTTGAAGTATTAATTATTTTTTTTACAAAGGATCTGATTTTGATTGGATTGCATTATAGGAAAAAATTATGCACATTTACTATAAACTCTAGAATAAAAACGCATAAAAATCATCTTCTTTTGCTCATTTCATCTTTCCTGTTTGGATGAATCAAGTCTGTGTTGAGCAATCTAGTATAACATCTCAAGTGAACACAGAGGACAGCTATTTTTATGAGAAAAAGTATTTTTAATTTGTTAAGCTTTAACTGGCTTCATCACTACAGTTCTTGATACTCTTCTACTTCATACAAGTAACTGACACTGTGTATCCCCACAGACACTTTACTAGGGACTGTAAAAGATGTGGAAATCCTCAAAAGCCATTTACAGTGTGATGTGTTCTCTGTAACCGTTCTGTGGGCTGCACATGAATCGCATCATGGATGTAGGGATATCTGCAACTTGCCTTAGATTTGGAGTACAGCTAAATTTTGCAAGAGTGACTCATGTTTTGGAGTGGTTATAGCTGGTTTTGTTCTTGTGCCTGTGTAAAGTACTTTTGTCCTGCATTCATCTCTCATCTCCCTTCAGTGCCACAGTCAGCTCACCCCTAGCTGAAATCGTTCCTTGTGGTTCAGCTTTGGCTCCTCTAGACCTGTGGCCTGTGAATCATGCACATGCATCTGCTTTGTGCTGGGCAAATCTGTAGAACCAGAGCACGTCTGATGCTCCTCTTTACTAATAAAGCTGTCACAGGCCTGAAGTGGTGAAGGATATGTTTGAGTGGCTTCTTTGTGGAACCAGTGTGGCAAATACAGACGTAAAGCTTATTAGTCCTTCTGCATCTTGAGGTTATGTTGTTGTGGCTTGGGTGTGTCTGTGCTGCCCTCTGCAGTGTCCAGTTTTCAAAGGTTTTCCATTTGCTGAAGTATTTTGTTTCCACAGTGCTTCACATATTAGGGAGTTCACTGAATGCTAAATAGATGAGTGTTTCCCATAATGCTTGGGTGCACATAGTATTTAAGAGCTTAACTCTAGGTATCCCAGGACTGTGAAGACTTCTGTTCCTTTTTGCATGTAAATTGAATTATGATAACATGATTCTTACTTTTATTCCAGCTGGGAAAATAGCATAGTTTCTATTTTTGTGTCGAAAATACATGTCTGTTTTAGAACCTTACGTACTTCTGTTTTTCTTCATGCTTCTTTTACTATAAATTAAAGGGTGAAAATGAAGCTGTATTGTGTCAAGCAGATGTATTGAGCAGAGAGGAACAGGAACAGCAAGAGGTGCCTCAGGTGCCCTCTATTTCTGAAAACTTACAGTCTGAACAAAGCAGGTGAGGTTTGAGTTTAGCAAAATTGCATTTGAAAAGCTTTTGTCTATGCATAATGAGACACCTTTGCAAATGTCAATTCTTCTGTTCCTTGTCTTTTGTCTTTCTACAGTATTTCAATTTCAGTGCCTACAAACAGCTTCTTCCAGTGTTTTCAGAGCACATTTTTTTTAGCTGCACTCCTTGTCATTGTTTGTCTGGTACATACTTGATCTGTATGAGCCCGTAGCTCTTCTTCACAAAGGTTTTTTATGAGTGGGTCTGTATTTGCTTAAGTAGCAATCACACATGTAACATATGTAACATACAAATTTTGCAGAAGTCAGAGACTTGACTTTCATTGATCCCTCTATGTGTCTTCTGTTTTACTGCTACTCTTGTTAAAATAAGATCTTAAGTGTGTGTTAGACTGCCGATACTTTGATGTTGGTATGGTTAGCAACACAACTCGTTTTTTATGTTAAAAATGCCTTGACAAAGAAATTTTGTTATTTCTGCTCCAAAGTTAACCATGAGAAATATATTTGAAAATACAATTTTATGGATCTTAAACAAAGCAATCTGTTAGTTTCTTGTGTAAGTGTTGATTCAAAACTTGAGTGCAGAAGTGCTTTTTTTCCCTGCCAGCCAAAGTCAAGTGTGGTTTTTTTCTGTTTTTGTTTGTTTGCTTTAAATTCACTAGTACCGAAACGTTTACCTCCCAAGAAGGCAAGCTGAGTGCTCTGAAAGCAGGACAATTCATAAGGATTGAGGCTCCAAGAACTGGACCACACCTAGAAAGAACATACAGTGAAAAAGGTTCTCCAGTAGTACAAAAACTTGCTGCCCCAGATGAAGAAGAAATTAATCAAGGAGAGAATCTGCCTGTGGCAGAAGAATCTGAAAATCCTCTCTCCTCAAAAGTGAGATTCTCTTCATATATTTCTGGCTACACTTTCTGATGCTTGGTTCCACGCTAGCTGTTTTTAAGACATCTAAATAAGCTGTTGTAAATGCATTAATTAATTTCAGCTAAGTAAGAATTCTTGTTCAGTATTTGCATGCTATTACAGGGTTTTCCAAAAATCTGTTAGTGACACATTGATAAAACATCTAAAGACTTCACTTGAACTTTGACATTTCAGTCATATTCATGATACATGAATAGTTCCCTGCATGCTGGTTTTCTGTTGCTGGGTTTCTCCTGAGCTCCTTGGTGGCTGCTCATGGAGCACTATATTGATCATAGTATCTGTTTTTATTAGCTAAATGCCTTCCTAGAGGAACGAGGAACAGTGATGGTGCCATAAATTACTTGGAAGTTTTAAAATGAAATTTCATCTCAGATTAACAACTTCATCATAATTCGCAATACTTTATTTTACAGGTGATATATTTTGTGCTAATATTGTTGTTGATTTTTTTCTCAAATCAAAGGATGACATGGAAGTTTTGTTGCTTGTGGGAAATTTGGCTGAGAATGACAATCTAGACGTAAATGCGAGAAGCATGACATCAGAAACACTTTGTTCTTCTGAAAAATCACCAAATTGCAGCAGCAACAGAGAGCAAGAAGAGTGTCTATCTACAGATGCTATGGGAAGCATTCAGGATACCACAGAAAGGTAAAGTTACCTGTCGACAAAGTAAAAAATCTCTCATTTTGGCTTCAGCTGGGTTAGAGTTTATTTTCGTCTTAGTAGCTGGTATAATGCTGCATTTTGGGTTCAGTATGAGAATAGCATTGATAACACACTGACATTTTAGTTGTTGCTGAGCAGTGCTTACCCTGAGTTGAGGACTTTTCAGTGTCTCATGGTCTGCCAGTGAGCAGGTGCACAAGCATCTGGGAGGGAGCACAGTCAGGACAGCTGATCTGAACTGGCCAAAGGGATATTCCACACTGTGGAACATCATGCTCAGTATATAAAGTGGAGGGAACTGGCCAGGGGCTGCTGAACACTGCTTGGCGACGGCCTGGGCATCAGTCAGCAAGCAGTCAGCAGTTGTGCGTTGCTTGTTTCCCTGGCGTTTTATTCCCTGCTGTCTGTGTGTCTGTCTCTCCTTTTCATTATTTTATCTTTTACCTTGTTTTGATTATTAAACTGTTCTTATCTAAACCCACAAGATTTTCCTTTTCTTTCCAATTCTTCTCCTCCCTGGGATTTGGGGACTGACTGACTGACTTCATGGCACTTACTTGTCAGCTGGGGTTAAGCCATGATAGTACTTTAAAAACTTTCTGCGTTTGTCCAGTTGTTTCATAAAGCACTTTCTTTTGGAAGCACAGGCTCTGAGCTGTACTAGTTATCTACTATGTGCTCTGAAAGTCACTAGGTGGCATTATTAAGTAATATTAGAGTTTTTAACAGAATTATGGGATTTTTTTCAAGGCCGTTTTCATTTTTGGAAGGTACTTCATGGGTGACAGTAGAAGCAAGTAATCAGGGTTTAGCCGTCTGAATTTCTCAGTAATAAATTCTTGGAGTACAGTGCACCATGAATGTGGACCGAAGACTGAGCAGTGCCCTTTGCACTCCCTTAAAATGGAGAAGTAGCAAGTAGACAGCAAGCTCATTTGATGTTTCTGTAAGCTATAGTCTGAGTCTCTTCAATTTTTCTTTCCAGTAGGAAAACTTCCTATAATGATGCTTATAATGTATGTGCAGTATGAGGCAGATAGTGCTATGTACATGTGACATCTCTGGGTTATGTTATTAGCTACCTTTTGTTCAGTCTTAATTTACCCAGAGCAGCCTCAAATCAATTTACTTTTGCTGTTTTCTGAAATTAACTTCTTGTTTGCATCTGTCTCTGAAATTTTGCTTAAAATCTCTTCCATAAATTACGTTGAAATCATGTCCCAGAGTCTTTGTGGTAACAAGACAAGGGCCTTACTTGGCAGTCTTCTTGTCTTCTGTGATTGTGGACTTTCATAGACTCACAGGATAGCTGAAAGTGGAAGGGCCTGCTGGAAGTCTTCTGGTCCAACCCCCAAGTCAAGCCACGTGGAGCTGGTTGCCCAATACTGTGTCCAGACAGCTTTTGAATCTTGCCAAGGATGGAGACTCCATAGTCTCTCTGGGCAGCCTGTGCCAGTGCTTGGTAACCCTCATGGTGAAACAAGATTCCCTGGTGTTCAGAAGGAACCTCCTGTCTTGCATTGTTTGCCCACTGTCTCTTGTCCTGTCCCCGGGCACCCCTGGCTCTGTCCTGTTTGCACTCTCCCCTTGGCTTTTTGGGGAACTGTTAAAGAGATCCCTCTGAGCCTTCTCTCCACATTGAACAGTTCCTGCTCCTTCAGCTTTTTGTCATAGCAGAGATGGTTCCACCCTTTTACCATCTGTGTGACCCTTTGAGGGGCTGTCTCCAGTGTGTCCAGGTCTCTCCTACCAGGGAGCCCAGAACTGGTCAGTCCTCCAGGTGTGGCTTCATCAGTGCTGAACAAGGGGCAAGGATCACCTCCCACGGCCTGCTGGCAGCGCTTGTCCTGCTGCAACCCAGGACACTGCTAGCTGTTTGTGCAGCCACAGCACCTTCCTGGTTCATGTCCAACTCAGAGACCACCAGGACAGCCAGGTTCTTTTCTGCAAAGCTGCTTTCCATCTGGGTGGCTTGCAGCATGTGCTGGCACCTTGGATTGTTCCTCCCTCGGTGCAGGACTTTGCATCTCCACTTGCTGAACTTCCTGAGGTTCCTGTCAGCCCATTTCTCCAGCCTCTCCAGGTCCCTTTGGAGGCGAGTACAACCTTTGGGTGTGTCTGTCTTTGGGATGCAATTTCTTCTAGATCTGTCTGATCTGTACACTTGCTGAAGTTACAACCTGCTCCATCATCCAGATCTTTCATGGAGATACTGGACAGGATTTGATACAGTATTGACCCATGGGGCACACTGTTGGTTATTGGTCTCCAGCTGGATTTAGTCACTGATCACAAACCTCAGAACCTGACAACTCAGTCAGCTTTTAGTGCACTTTCAGTCCGTACTTCATCAGCTCCCTTATGAGCATGTTAGAAGAGAGTGTTCAGCAGTGTTATGAGCCATACTGGAGTCAAGGTAGACACTATTTAATACTCTCCCTTCATTTATCGAGCCACTCATTTCATTGAAAGAGGTTATCAAGTTGATTAAGCATAACTTCCCCATTACAAATCCATGCTGACTACTCCAAGTTAGGTTGTTTTTCATGTGTCTGGAAGTAGTTTCCAGGTTTGGTTGTTCCATCACTTTCCCAGGGACTGAGATGAGGCTGACTAAACTGTATTATTCAGGATTACTCTTAGTCCCTTTCTCTCAAGTCATGAGTTTAGAAGGCCAAGATTTCTGTCTTACTGATCTGAATGTGTTTGAATATATGTAAGAATTGTATCCTTTTTGAAAGCAGTAGAACCTTGAGCACTGGAATTAGTGAATATAACGTTCCTATGGCTGCTTAATTTTGGAGACCTATGTTGGTAGAGCTGACACTTTCCAATCTATCTGACTTAATGTTGCTTTCCTTCAAAAAATCTTTCCTAAAAGTGATCAGGAAGGTCCACTGCTGTAGATGAATTATCTCCTTTTTGCAGTGTTTTTTTCTTCCTTTATGTTTTTTTACATGTAACCAACTAAGCAAATAAAAATTTGAAACTCAAGTTCGTTTCTAGCTGGAAGCATTAAATGTCTGATAGCAGGCCAAGCTTATAGAGTGTACTTTGTAGTTCTTCAGAGGTAAAAGTTGAAACATATTTTTGTACGTCCAGTGATAAATTAAGTTCTGGAGAAGAAAGTGAACGGAGAGCAAGGGAATTCCATTGGAACCCACCGCCAGACCTAATGAGACTTACTAGGAAAAGAGATTATCCTGAAGAGAGTGAAAACAGGGAAGAGGACAATACTGAGAGAAATGAAGAAGAGTGTTTGGTGTTATTAAAAACAGGTGTATCAGTGGTAAGTGCTGATCATGTATTTTGAGCCAGTTATACCTCAATCCTTTTGCCCAAGTTCTTAGAACCATAGCTGGCACAGAAATCCAGTATATGACTGGAAAAGCTTAATGTGATTATTTGATTTTTTTTTTTAAATTCGCTATTGGAAATTATGCTGAATAAATGGACTTAGAATCTAAAAACTGTGGAAATACTTAATATACACTGTTATGTGTGGTTTATATGGCCAGAAATTTGCATTATAATAAATACATGCTAACATCATTTAAAAATAATTTACTGTTATTCATTGAACAGTGGAAAATAAGGCAGTTAACTAATTTCAGATACTACCTAAAATCTGTGTTAATGTACTTAGAAATGAAAATGAGTGTGAGCAAAGTTCAGACCTTCTTAAATTTGCTTAGCAGGCCTAACTTAGCCCAGACTAGTTCCAGCTCTGTCGAATGTTGTGATAACTGAGTCAAGTTTATCTGGTGTTCCCTGTTTTCTATATGGATGACTAAAATCTTCTAGTTAACACACTGTTTTAGCCAAGTATCCATAGCTGACAGAACTGTGGTTGCTGATGTTTGTCTGTGTATATGTTGAATAATATTTAAATGCTTTTATATAAAGTATGATAATTTTTTCTTCCAAGCTTGTTCCCAAGGTAGAAAAAAAATAATTTTTCCTTCCTGTAAATTGTTCTTTAAATTAATAGGTAATTTTAGAAAATGATTCATCTTTCCAGCTTCTAAAGAGTTGTTGCTCTTGATAAATTGAGTATGGTCTTGGTCTATTAACTACCAGCAACACAGGGAATTCAAGCATCATAGATAATACCAGTTAATGACACCTCTGCTATAGAGCCCAAAATTAAAGACAATGAGGAAAAATATCCTGAGTTATCAGAGATGACAGCTGGGCACATTCTCAAGATCCTCAAACTAAGTTCTTTTAAGTCACCAAAACCAGTTACAAATGTTTGGCACTTAATATGGTAGTAATTATGTCCTCTGTTCAGCAAAACTCCAGTAATACAGTGGAAGCTGGATCCTTCTCAGAAGCTATAAGGAAACACGATTTTGCAGAGAATGTTGAAGAAGAATCTTGTAAGAGAATCAGGCAGGACATTACACTCCAGTCTCCAGGGATATCATCAGAGAGTGAGAGTCAAGTAGAACAAGATAATGATTCTCAGCTTTCTGCCTCACAGGAAAAGCATTCAGACAATCTCACAAGGTAAAACAACATGTTTTGGTTTGTAAACCAAACTCAGTTGATTGATAATTATTGGCTGTAGTTCTGCCATGTGTTGTGTGAGTGCATGCAGCATGTCAGTTTTTGTGTCTTCCATATGAACTTAGCAGATGTGTGCAGATAGCCCTTTGTCTCTTACTCTGTATTCTCATGAAATGAACACAGCCAGCACTCTCACCAATCCATCCCATGGTTTCAATCATCTTCATGGTTTCAGAAGTCCCTGATTTTATAGGAGAGGACTTGAGACCCATATTTGGGGGTACAGGGATTGTGGGATTAACCTAAGGAGAAACTTTTTGCTAGAAGTGTCCTCTGCTGCCATTTGCTTCCACTCCCCACCAGTGTACCAAGGAGAATGTTTTGGGGGAGAAGTTTGTAATTACTTTTGATACTAAAAGTGGTTGTGCCCATGATTTTTAGGAAGGAAACAGTAGGTAACTGATTATTGAAGAGAATGCTGTCTGAGAAACAAAAGCAGATAAGTAGTTATCATCTAACAGTTTCAGTTTGTAAACAATAGTCTGATCAACTAAAGTAGCATAGTTAGAGGCTTCTAGAGTAGCTTTAGCAAAAGACAACTGAAAGTGTTCCCATGACTTAAAAAGTATGTGACTTCCACATCCCTCAAAATTAAAATTATTTCATACTTTCCTAATCAAAGAATTCTGTATCTTGCCTGTTTAATTGTGAAGACTTCCAGCATTCTGAAACTGCTTAATACACATTTACAATCAGTACTTTATGTACACGGGAAGAAATTAAATTTTTGATTAAATGCTCATTTGTCATTATTAAGAAGTAAATAGTTTGCATTGTTGGTCACAATGATAACTTCTCTTTTAAATTGAGTTTGTTTTGATTTGTAGTATCCCTCTCTTTGTAATGTCTTGGACTTCATTGTTGTTGTTCTGTACTTTAGAAGGCAGTTCAGGAGATCGTCAAAACGGTCAGCACTGCCAGAACATGTGTTGGAGCCAAAAACTGCTTCTTCTTCTGCCTCTGAATGTGAGGCTGATTGCAGTGAGAAGGGGAATCAAAGGCAAGAAGCTAAACTGAGTGTTACCAGAGTCAAAAGTTTGAAAACTACTCAGAGAAGAAAATCTAGGAAGGAACCCAGAAGTTCAAAGATAACCTTTGTCACCCTCCGGGCTTCTCAAGAGGAAGAGGATGAGCAGGCAGATGACTTTGAGCCTGATGATGAAGATGAATGCTTTCCACCAGAGGAAGTAAACAAAGCTCCAGTGTTTGTTCCTATAGGTCTTCGATCTCCAAAACCAATTCCTGTGCAGATACAGGACACCATGGAGGAGGTATTGTGTAGCTCGGTTCTGCATATGTAATTTTGTTCTGATTGTTGAAAACAATTTTATTCTAATTGTATCTCTGAGTATTTGGGTTTTATTCGAGTTCAGAGATGTTACTTGGCACATGCACTTGGTTTTGAACTTAATGCTGCATCAGCCTAAAATCCAGTTATGTAATTATGTTTACAAACTGTATATAGGTCTGCAGGGTACTCACTAATCAGTTTATTGGGATTGAATATAGGCCCAGACTCGATGCCTATCTATGTGTTTTGAGGCCCAAGATGGATCAAATGGAGCACTTCAATTTCATATTTGAATGTTAGGAAATGAGGGTGTGAGGAAAATGTTTCTGTATGTCATATTCCTCTTGCCAAGAAACTTTTAACTGTTGAGTAGGCTGACCTGATCAGCAGCCAGACACACAGATCTGCTCGCTCACTCCCTTTTCCTGTGGGACAAGGAGAAATTAGAAGGAGGGCAAGAAGATTCCTCTATTGATATAAAGACAGTTACATACATAAAGGAAAAGATGCATGTAAATAAAGAGGAAAAAAAGGAGTGTATTCGCTACTTTCCCTTGTCAGGTTACTTCCTGGAAATCAGGGCCTCAGTCTGCGTAAGAGTAACTTTGGAAGACAAATTCCCTAACCTCAAATGGCCTCCTCTTCTCCCTCCTTTCCCTATGCTTTTATTGCTGATAAGATTTTTGTGAAGGAGCCCAGTAGATGTTGAACATCTTTTAAATATATGAGGTTTATAAAAATTTGCATTTGACAGATTTTCTTTTGTGTCTGATGAACTGAAATACCTGTAAAATTATTTTTACAGCTGGAAATATCTGTGAATATCCCAGATGTGCAGGTGGCTACTGATGCTGAAAGTCTTTCCTGTGTGTCTATCCAACCAATACAGAGGGAAGAAAAAGTAAGCACCTCAACAGCTGTAAGAATGTCTTTTGTTTGTTTCATTGTTCATACAAAGCTTTTTCAGCAGTCTCTCGTTGCAGTGTCTGAATGTAACTGAGTAGCTTATTAGACTGCTACCTGTCCCATGTAGATATGAGGCACAGCAATGGGAAAACTATGTTAGTAAATACTGTTAGCCTTAAAACCCAGGGTAACCTGCGGGCACAGAATTTACATGTGAGCATTAGATAAAAATTATGGAGTCATTTTATATAGAACTTTGATATTGTTTTTCTTTGTATTTAAGGAAACGACCATACATGAGAATCCAGATATGGACAAAGGTAGATATGAAACAATCTTGCTCATGTATTTCCTGTTAACTTGGTACCAATATATACACTTTCCACTTTCTTAAAATATGTTTCCCAAAGCTGCCACCATCTTGGCTGACAGGCTCAGCTGTGTCCTGCAGTGGGTCAGCTGGAACTGGCTGTGTCCAGGGCAGCCCCTTGCTGCCAACACCTTGCCCACCTGTATCCAGTACACCATTAAAGGCTGAGTACAACCATTAATGTTGCTACTCAGTGTTTTAACAGTAGTTTGAATTTGCTGGATGAGAATGGCTGCTTGTCTACAAGCATTTTGATCTATAAATAAGGTCAATTTTAAAAATATGTACTTCTCTGTATTGGTGGTAGTGTCAAATACTCTTTGAATATGGGTAAGTGGATTTCTGGTTAATGTGCTTGTGACTTTTAATGTGTGTGAACAACTTCGCAGGAATTAACGATGGAAGCACTGAAGCTGCTATGACTTTACTTGCGATGGGTGATCCAAATTTCCAGTTAAAAACAAGCACTGAAGGTATGATCTGATTTATGGGACAAAGCCTTGCTCTTGTGCTTTCTGGGTCCACCTAAGGAGGGATGGAGCAGTGGCTGCAAAGCTCTTCCACGTGCTACTGCGTAGCAGGAGGTCAAGAATCTTCTGTGCTTTTAGTCCTGTTGCATTGTAACACATAGTGAGTCCAGCCAATTCAGGTTGGCTGGAAAAAAGGCAGGCACCCTACTGAATACTGCCAGCTGTATCACTGCTAGAAAGTTGTTTCTGTGACCTATTTTAAGAAGCACATGTTTGAATTAATCTGGTCACATAAACTGGACAAGAGAAAAGGATCACGCTTAAATGTCTGTAACTTTCAGTGATCTTTTCAGACTTTTAATGTGAAGCACAGCCTTTTCACCCTAACTAGCTACAACCTGAAATTACCTGGGTTTTTTATAGATTTTGTGTAGCATTTATTATCTGCTTTCATTGGTTGAATGTAAGTTTTTGTGTTCTTACTACCAGAAGTGTTCTCTTAGGACAGTATTTATGTGGGATTTGAATCTGTGTCTTTGGAGAATACAAACTTTGTTAAATGAGGCTTGAAGTTATATAGCTTTATATGCATGCCAAACCTGAGTGTTTTAAATGATGTTTTCCCATTCCGTTTATTGTTATAACCAGAACAAACACACACGTCACTTGCTCAAGATGACTTGGACACGGCTGATAGCCTTGTCATTCATGCCTGCTCCAAAGAAAATAGAACTTCTAGTCAGTATTTGCTTGCTTCAGACACTTCTATCAAGGAATTGCTGCCTTCTGAGGATGGAAACAACATCAATGTAGAGAATCAAATCACTGGCACAAGAATAGGTGTAGAAGAATACTCAGAGATGGATGCTACTGATACCAGGTTAAATTACTACTTCATTTTCTTTGGTGAGAGACATCCTCTGGCACTGCTTAGTTTTGCTAGGTTCTTTCTGGCATTTTTATTGTGATGCAAGCAGTCTTGCTTTAGTAAAGGTTTCTCAGTTTACGTAGTTTAGTATGTAATCTTCAAAAACTCCTCTCATGTCTTTCTTACTTCTTTCATGAGATGTTTGTATGTAATTTTGGGTATCTACAACTAGTTTTCCTCTCATGAAATTAGGTTTACCCAAGGCCGGGGGGGAGAAAAAAATACGCAAACTAAGTTGTACTGGATCACTGTTAATTACAAAGCTCTTTTTCACAAAGTTCTCTACAGCTAATCAGACCAAGGCAAATTGCTTAAGTGTCACTGCTGCTGTAGGTTGTAGATCAAAGTAGAGCAAAGGTATGGCAAGAAACCAGTTGATCTTCTATCATTATGATTTTTAGTGATTGATGTTTTATAATTTTGCATTTGTGAATTATGAGACAGGTTAATGGGACACTTTTCCAGAGAAACATCAGCTGGTGATCATGTATTATTTGAAAGACTATTTAACTTGTTGATTGCTGGAATGAACTATGAGATTATACTCTGAAAAATCATAATCCAAGATAATTTATTTTGCATCCCGTTTAATTATATTATTAAACCAGAACTTACTGCCATGTCATATGTATTAGATGTTCTTCTCCTGTTATTTAAAAATGTCAATTTTTCTTTTTTTTTTCCTCCTTTACATTGGAAACATACTAGTTTGCAGCATACCTGTCTGTTTCAATTCGTAGATCATTTTTATTTTTTTTTCATTCCGACAAATAGTTTTCTGTCTTCTCTGCCAGTTACAGCCTGTGTTTCAGGTCTTCATTGTCTGATGTACCCTATATCTCTTATATCTTCTCTTCACTAGCTGTCAAAAATCAAGAACTCTATTGATGACGTTTTTGCTTTTACTTGCAGTGATAGCTCTTTGCCTCTGGTGGATAGTATGAGACTGACAGGAGACGGACACCTGGAGCCTGAGCCAACCTCTGGAATATTGAGGTCCAGTGAAAACATAATGCAGGAGCTACTTAACACAAATGTACTTGTGGAACAACTAGAGCAAATTCAAACTGGTAAGCCTGTTTCTTATCCTAGGGCTCTGAAAATGGTTATTCAAGAGATTCACATCTATTCATGAAATGAAACAAAGCTGAAAGTCTTCACTTTCCATTCATGTTCACAGATGATACATCTCCATTGTAACGTAGGGTACCCATTTGGGATATAGTTTTATACATAAGTATGCCTTTCAGTATAAAATTAAATGAAATTTGAATAGCAGCTTTTTTCTGCAGGTATTAAATTACCTGGAAAGCACTTAAATTACTGGACTGCCAATTATAGAAATACAATCCAATACAGTGTACTTTTTTTCTATTATTACTGTCTTTTCCTTCCATTAAAAGTAGAAAAGGAGATAGAAATAACTGGTTTTCTATTCTTAAAGCAATTGCAAAAAAGGTAGTCTTCAAACTCTTAATTATCTTCGTATCACTGTCAAAATGCACAAGATATGAAAGGCAAGATGAGATAATGTGTATGTGCCTTATTTATACAAGACACAAGTATACACGTGCACATTTATGTGTATGTGTCTATATAAACATACTACAAAATTTTAATATATACAGGGTTGTATATAAAAAGTAATACAAATGTGTATATACACCCACAGACCAAAAAGACATAATTTTAATTTTTATTCTTATAAAACTTAGATCCTACAACCCTGAGGGGTAATGCAGAAATGCAGAAGGTGCAACTACAACCAATCAGACCAGCTGTAGATGATTCTTCAGTTCTTCATGACTTTGCAACTGAAAGTATGGAACTTACCAAGCATGTAGGCAAAACTGAGAGGTAGGAAGACTCATTGCTTAATACTGACTTTATTCCTACTGTCTCTTAAAATATGCAGCTGAAGTTCAGGTGTAGGATGCGACTGTAATGGAAACAGTGTGCTCACAGACACTGTATATGTTTATACAGATAGTGTGCAGTTTAGACTTCAGGTTTTTCTCCCTTGTGCTACATCTTCTGGAGGCAGAACATTAACTTATGTTTGCTATTTCAGAACTTAGTAATTACCTTGCTGCTTAATTGTCTTTCATGAAACTGCAAGGAAATGTTGAGTTGATTCATTTAGAAATATTAATGAGCTTATAAGGCTTCCTGCATGGTTGTACTTTCAATAGGAATGTCTCCATTAAGTGAGTTACAGAGGCCTTTCCCTGAAATTCTTCATGTAAATTTGTTCAAAGGTTATGCATTCTGTTTAGCAGAATGATGTTTTTAAACAGGTGCTTTGTTTCCTTGTAATTACATATTATTCATATTAAATACATTGTAACACTGAATTTAGCGTTTGCAGGGAGTATCTTCATTTGGTTTCAAATTAACTAGATACATACCTTGCAGAACAGAAAAGCGGATAACAGATGCTTGTGGAAATTCAGGAGATTTAAGACATCTAGCTGCATCACCAAAACCTGAAAAATTGCACCTTGGACTAGAAGATTGTCCAAATCCAAGTTCTGTGGATGAACTTGCTGAGCAAAGTCCTTGTCCTCTTGAGCACAATATATGTACAGTCAACTTTACTCAGGTAAAGAACAAGAACTTAATTACAGTCCAGAAGTGCCCTGTTTTTGAAATTCTGTAAAGAAAGAGGTTTTCAGTGCAAATGTACTCACTCACCAGTTCTAAAGACCTGATACTTTAGCTGGTAAATGAAACTTGCTTTTTTGCAGGGGCATATCCAAACAATCTTTCAGGCAAGCTTAATCTTTGCAAACTCTGTTTAGAACATTTCAGTAAAGAGTGATACATACTAGCAAAATTGTGAGGAATTTTTAAGGAGTCTTGATGGAAGAAGTTACCTAGGATTTGTGTATCCATTCAGTGTGACCTCTCACTGTTATATTTGTTGACATTAATATGAAGTTAAAATGTTACTGCTTGGATGGAGCATGTTTATTGTCACTTTGATTTGCTTTGTTTAGAACAAACTGCATCCTTTGTTATGCTCTTTCTCATTTATTAAAAAAAATAATTAAGAGCTTTACATACATGTTATTATATGACATACACAAATTTTACATATTTTTACATATATCTGTATCATTGATATCATCATCATGTATGTTGTCACAGACAAACAGTATGTCTTTCACATCCATTTCTTTGCAGTGGTTTGTGTGTCCATGTTCTAGTATAAATGAGAGTTACCTTATTTCTTAATTAGAGAAAGGTTGATTTGCAGTTCCCTCAGGGTTTCTAGTGTTGTCTGAGATCAGTGAGCACTTAGTTACAGTGGAACAGCTGATGCATAGAAACTTGTTTCCTGAGTGCAGCAGGTTGATGATGATCAAGGCTGATTTCGTATTAGAACAAAATGCAAGAATGATGTGCCTCTTACAGGCCTGGCAGAGAGTATGAGAAAAGGCAGCTTGCAGTAGATTATTCCTGTTTTTGGCAAAGGGACAAGCCATAGAAGGGAAGAGATAGATGAGCTGTAGAGCTTGGTGTTTTTCTTTGGCACTCAGTGGTTTCTTAAGGGTTGTAGGAATCTGCTTTCTTAGTGCCACTGGACAATTTATTGTGTGAGTCATCCCTGGCAGAGTTGTGNTCCCGGTCCCGCTCCCGGTCCCGCCCTGTGGGGCGGCGGGGACAGCGGCGCGCCGCAGCCCCGCTCCCCGAGCGCCCAAGCCTGTCCATTTCTGCGGGCTGAGCCTACAGATACCGTGTGAACACAGCGTGGGTTGGTGCAGTCGTCTGCCTCGTCATGGATATTTTTGCACTTTTAAATCAGGATGCCAGCTCTTGCTGCATTTCAGGCTGGTCGATACCGTGCTAACGAGGTGGAGGCGGGGTTTGTAGGCGGTGGAACATGGAGCCTGATGATTTCGAAGTTGGGTGTTTCCTCGTGTTTCCAAATTGATTCCCGAGTTGAAAACAGGTAGAATAGCTGTACAGAGTCATGGGCATGCCTCCAAAAACATGATATTTTGAGGAGGAGAGCTAGGTGTAATGCCAGTTGTGTTTACGAAGAGAGAGCAGTACTTCCATCTGGCATAAATTGATTTATTTTTAATGGGCCATTATTAACGTCATTATATTAAAAAATCTTGTTTACAGTTAGGCTGAGAAAAACATGGCTTTAGGTGTGGGTCGAGGCTGACAGGAGGGCATGCGTTTGTTTTCATGTTTGTTCAGGTAAAATATAAAACAGCGCGTGAAGCAACAACATGTATTCTTAGCTGAGATAGGTCCATTGGTTCTATGTTTGGTTCTGTGCTTTGTTTTGCAGAAACTAAATTTGGGACAGAAATTAGGTGACTGAAGCTTCTGTGTAATCTCAGTATTTCTNGTAGGAAGTATAGATTTATTTTGACAAACCATCAATACAGACAACAAGCTGCATATAAATTTTATATTTCCCAAGTGTTTCTTGTCCTTGTTAGGCTAATACTCTTCAACCTAGAACAGCTGGAAGTGAAAACTGACAAATGAAATAATGATTATGTGATTAGATTTTTTTGGCTCTTCAGAATTTGACATGCTTTGTTTCTTCCTGTTTCCTAGAGTTATTTCCTAGATTTATTAAGTTGTTTTATTTCAACTGTGTTGTTTCTAGAATGAAGCTTGTACTCAGGATACTCAGCAACATTGCGTAAGCAGCACAGAAGAAACTTCAGGTATAATGTGCTAATATTCAAAGTTAGCAAAAGCCCACATTGGTGTATCTTGCAGTTACTAAAAGATGAATAAAAACTCTAAAATTTTCATTTAAAAAAACCTAAAATTTTCATTGACATGATTAATCAATTTATTCCATTAACACAAATAATGATCCACAGCATAGTGACATTCCCCTCCCTAGCCTCTTGTCTTTACATTTCGTTAACAGAAACTAGACTTGGGGACTTTTGTAATAGCCCTTCATTAAGTTTAAATATCAGTGGAAGGAAAACTTGTTCTCTGCCCTGTTGTGAGCTCCCGCTGCTTCCCTTGTAGTAGGTATAGCAGTTTTTAGAGCCCTTCGTGCACCTCTGACTCACCCATCAAAAACTGAACACGACAGAGGGAGAGAAACTGTAGTTTTCCTCTGGCTTAGTGAGCTGTAGTTGCTCATGAAGTTATCAAGTGAATGCTGGTGTCAGAGCTGTCTGAGTAGGAGGGTTGTACTGTGCAAGTGTGGAGCAGGAGAGAAAGAAGAGGAGAAGTGTAAATAAGACAATCAAGCTTGCTTCTTTAGCTGTACTGAGTCAACAGATTAATGCCTAACTGATCAGGTATGATGAAAGTTATGAAGGTGATGTCTACTTTTCCCTAGGAGAAATTGAAATGTGGTTGGTTTGGAACCACTACTTGTCTGACATACGGGATAGTCACAGTGACAGAAGCCCAGAATACTTACTTTACGTGGAAACTGAAGTCCAAAGCTGTAACTCATGAGCTTGTGCAAAAGATCAGGCTAATACTTCTTAGAAATCTGTTGCTATCCTCTGTTACTGCAAGAACCTTGGGATGAAGCATCTTAAATCATGTTTAATTAGATGAAGAATCCAAGCAAGTTGAGGTTGGAATAACAGCTTTACATCATTGAAAGCTGTCTTAAATAATGGAGTACCATTTTTGTTTTCCATCTTTTGAAAACTTTACAAATGTTTGTTCCTTAAATTCTAAAAGATGGCAGCTGGCAGTTATCTGTTAATGTCTGTTTGTTGATTAAATTATTTATATTTTTCATCTATTAAATTCAAGACTATGCTTCTTAGATCCTGTTCTGCCAGTCTGCAGATTGGTGAGGGGAAGAATCCTGTGTTTACCTTCAAAACAGCAGACATCTGCCGTTTAAAGAAGTAACTCTTAATACCTGAGAGTTGCAATTAAAGACAGAGCAGCATTTGACCACCATGACACAAGTTTAATTAAACTGCAAATTGCTCTTTAATGCTAGAACACTGATTTAAAATCTTCATCATTACTAGGCATTTTTAATATTCCTCATTCTGAATGGTAATTAGGATTCCACTGCAGTGAATAGGCACCAGGAGATGATGATGTGTATCTCATCTGAGAAGACATGAAGCTTATTGTCTCAAGAATATGCCCAGTGCCTTTTGCCATGGAGAAATGAGTTACTAAAATTTCAGTACTGCATGTAGGGAGGACATGAAGTGAACAGCATAATTTCATATTTGATTAATAGTTTTTTGTTATTTATTTCCCTGAAAAAATTATAGTAGTGAATGATGATCATAGATGTCCAGAGGAAGAACAGACGTTCATTCTAACATTGGTGGAAATCCCAGCTGACTCAAAAGAATTTGATGCATCTGCTATGCTAGAACAAACTTCAGAACCAGTACTACCAGCCCCAATACTTATCAGCCCAATAAATGCAAGTGAAACAACTGTGACTGAAGTGGAGAGGTAAATGCTTTATTTTTTATCAAAGTGAAATGTTTTTTGTGTACCTCGATTGTTGTCTCACTGTGCCGTACAAATTAGAACTTCTCAAAAGAAGAAATGCAAAAAGAAGTAATTTTGATGAACTGGTTAGAGAATTAAGAAAGTAAAAAGGGCTCTAATCAGATTTGAGGAAGATTCTATGGGTGTTTTAAATTTAGTGTTTTAGTTAGCTGGGATTTTGGCGTCACCTTAATTCTGATTCACCCTTTAGAGTAAGTCTTCCTTTTTAGTAGAAGTCATTTGTCCAGCTTGAGCCTTATTTTGCCTTATGGATACTTACAATGCAAAGCAATTGAAATGAAAAAATCTAAGCATGTTTGCATTTTTACAGTACTTAGCAGTTTTGTAGCGTAGCTGTTTATTAATTGCTCTTCCAGACTTTTCATGTAGATGGTCATCTGGAAAACATGATAAACAGTAGATGTAAATTCTTATATCATTCTCTTGAGTTTATGCTGTGTTCAAAAGGCAGACAAGATGGAAACACAAACTAATTAATTACTCAAAAGAATAATAGTTGTTTTGTCTACTGCAATCCAGAAGGGTTTGAATTTGTTTTACAAAGAGTACCTCTCAGTGCAGTGCAACAAAATTGTTAAGTCAACATTACAGTTGAACTAAATCTCTTAGTCAGTTTGGGAGAAAAAAAATCACAGGAAAAAGCCATTCTGAAGAATGGAATTGTTGCAAAGTAGTAAGAAAGCCCCAAACCCTCATACTATACTAGTGTAAGTCCTCAGATCATAACTAGAGATGTGATGGAATTCCACATAATTGTGGAGAATCTTGCCCTGTGATATCAGATGCTAATATCATTCCTTTATTGAAAGGATAGGTCTTTGAGTGAATGTTGGTTACACAGTGTAAGAATTCTAACTCCTGTGGAGGTACTGATGATAAACAGAATTGCTGACAGGCAGAGTTAGAGTACATGTTCTGTCTAGTGGTTCCTGTACTGCTTTACCCTATTTTCCATGTCTCTTGCTGCTTCTCTGTATGTCTTATATATGTCTCTATGTCTTTTGAGATCGTACAGCATGTGGGGGTTCAACTGTGCAGATAAATAATGCTGTATTTTAGCATTTTCTAGGACAGTTAATAAGTTGCCATATTTTTATATCATATGGAAAGACCAAGTGGAGTTCAAATAGAACAGCTAAAGTAACTAGATTCAATTATGACTGGAAAAACTAACTCCAGATAGCACAACAAAATGTTTCTTGGTAGTAAATGGTACATTTGAAGTTCATACTGACATTAAGCAAGAAAGAATATCACCATAGACTGGTGTGTAATTTACATACAGAAACCTTATACAAAGTAAATTTTTTCTCCTTGTACTGTCACAATGATGACTCTATATATATATATATAAACAGTATCGGGTCCTTGACAACTGCAGCTGGTGAAGTTGCTGCACCTTTAAACAGCAGTATGGAAACCAAACAACTAGAGAGTGCAGTAGACCCTGTTCCAAAGTTGCAGACGGCTCAGAAACGGTCGGCTGCTGAGCTTGAAGAGAATGACTTGCCTCCTTACAAGAAACCTCCATCTACTGTTGCAGTGGAAGATAACCTGGAAACCACTTACAAGGTGAGATTGTAATTTGATGAGTTTTCGTGCATGGAATAGATGCATAACACATAATAGAGCATTTTAATTACGTTTATTTTTTAATGGTGTTACTTGTTTAAATATGTACTGCCTATACATCTTAAAAGGAAAATCAACACCTATAGATTGCTTTTAATTTTTAAATCTACAACAAGTTTTGGGTGTTCATTTATTTAGTGTTTGGGTTTTCTGAGAATCTGTAGGCTCTCAGGTCTTTTTAATTAGACTTCTTAGTAGACAGACTGGTAATATGTCTTACTTGGTTCATTCTGCATCGCCCTTACGACAATGGCATTGCAGGAGGGGAAACTCTGGAGGTGTATTGGATGACTGGCAGACTGTCTAGGTTCACTGAATGATGTTTTGAATCGGCATTACAGTCTGTGTCTGTTACATGAAGAAACTGTTAGATAGATATGTTCCTATTGATTTTTAACATAGCAGGTACTAGTTTGAAAGAGCAAGCTGCCAGTGAAAACAAGCCACCATCTTTCCAGCTTCCTTCTGTGCTTTTTTACAATATGACCAAGCTTGTGGCAGTGACTATCACTGATTTTTTTAAGTGGGCTAAGATAGTATAGTGTACCTTGGTGTAGGAATGGGTAGTAATTCCCCACATGATTCAGAGAGCTTTTCTAGGAAGGGCTGGATAACAATCTTCTTCCTTCTTTGATCTCTTATCTCAATATCCTTGTCTTGAGTAATTTGTCATAAGAACGCCTTGAAAAGCCTGCTCAGGAAATGAGTTAAGTGATGGATGATGCTGCACTGTCTTCTGTATCAGTCCTGCTCTTAGAACTGTGCATGTGTGATATTAGTTTATCAACTTCATTGTCTCTTCTGTATTGAGAGCAATAAAAAACCTTCTTTTTTTCTTTTTTAAATGCAGGGTTATTCAATTAAATCCACAGATGTGCCAGTGACAAGTTCTGGTAGGTACACTGAAACTTGTAAACCAAGTATAATGAACGTAAATCACAACTTAATACTGGTTGTCATGCTAAATAGTTCTGTCTGAGGCCATCTAATATAAAAGTAGAAACAAATCTTCCTGGTACTACACTAATACCACCATTCCATGCTTTCTGCTATAAACTAGGTGTGCCGGATTACATAAATGTTGTTAATTTAATAATGGTTCTAAAAGTATTGCTGTAGCTAGTTTATTGGTGAAATTTGAGAGGGTTTTTTGACTAAACAGGTTATCTTAAGCAAATATTTCCACCTGTTAAAGAGCACTAATAATCAAAAGTATTAATTGGCATTTTAACCACACTATGCCAAAATAATTTATTTTTATTTTGTTTTGCATTTCTACTAAAAAAGTATATGGTTGTTTGGGAGCTTAATTTGCCTTTGAAGAAACAGAGAAAAAGCAGAATTGCTGACAATGAAATCTTCATTGTTCTGAGCCTGTGAAGGGCTTGGTGAACTATAATTTTGGCCCTGAAAACGACTTCTAAGGGAAGTTGTAGAAGCTTAAACAGCTAGATGACTAGACTAAGTTCTGTGGTGTGCTGTATAGGATGAGAGACGGAAGAGTGTGCTGTAAAATTTAAAACCACACTTCTACCAGCTTTTCCCCATAACATCTGTAGGATCTTACAGGCTTTAAAAGTAGATTATGAACTTCTAATTCGTCGTGGTGACTTATAAAAATAAATTGACAAATAAGACTAAACAAAAATTCAACCCTTCTGTTGTAATGGTGCAAGCCATTTTAATATCATGCATTTTTTGGGCTCTTGTGTTATCACTGAAGTCTTTGACTCTCAACTCCTTTTACAGGGAATCCTTTTCAAAAAACAGAGTCTTCAGCAAAGGAAAAAGTACTTACTTCTGTGTTGGTGTCTGAGTCTATGTCACAACTGGCTGAGAGAAGCCAGCTTGAGACTTTGGAGATCTTAGGGAAAGTACCATTTGAGAATCCAGCATCCAAAAAGGACAAGGTGGTTATGTCTAGATTAACCTCTAACAGAAAAGCAGAAATAAGTGGACTAGGAAAGCAGGAGAATGTGCATGAAGCTGCACAGTTGGAACATACTGGAAGCCCGGAATCATCTTCAAAAACTCCATTTCTCAGGTATGCAATAATTGCAGTAATGTTTTGTCAGCTTGTTCTGTGAAAAAAGATCGTGTTTCTATGTTGACATTTTTTCAGTACCAGTGTTTGTGACCTGCATGGCTAACAGTTACAGTATCTATACTCTCCTGCAAATCAGAAAGGATCAAACTGTCTGCTTTGAAATTTGCATTATTTTACTCAATAAATGAGTAGATCAACTGGAGGACACTACTGGCATATTGTGTGTCTATTTAGATATGATAGATGCCTCTTGTCAGGCAGACATCCATTGGCTGTGATAGGCACTTAGGATAATTTGTTGTTTTGCATAGGTGAGTCTTATGTTGTGACCCATATATACCCATCCAGTTGTTTTGGTGTTCGTCCTGCCAGTAAGATTTGTTACTGGTACAGTACTGACCACACTGGATTTTTAGGACTAACTCGAGTCATTTCCCCGAAGGATTTTCAATCTTGGCAGCTCAGAGGATATTTCTCTTACCTCTGTTAACTTGATTTTTTAAATATACCTTTCTGCACTGTTTGTTTAAATGTTTTGGGTTCCTGCTCTCTGTTGCTCCTGTGATCAATTATTTTGATTGTAATGCTCCACTGGCCTCTTTTAATCTGTCATTTAGTTTTTCATTATGCTTGTGTGAGTACCAATACTGGCTATTTGTACTTGGGACATCACAGCAATTGGATAGTGATGCATTAACATCAGAATCCTTGCCTTAAAGTTTACTTTCTAATTTGTAAACTCTTAACGACATGAAAAGTTAATGCTTTGTGTACCTCCCTCAGTGCCGTGAATTCCATAAGCTCACTGGTCTGAGTTTGATGCTGTAAGTAGGCTAAAACCTTGCAGCAGGTAGTCTACTGTAGCCCCATCCTTGGGGATCAGGTTTCTTTTCCCACTGATTACATGAAGGATGCTCAGAATTTTCAATTTGTTCTTTAGAAGTCTGTCTCCACCCTTCTTGGAACCACTCTCTGAAAGTCTGGTAGCTTGTTACAGGCTGCGGATTAGCAGCAAATAATAGGTTTGTGTTCTCGGTGTTAAAAATATTCAACAGTCCCTGTGACTGTTCAAAAAAAACTCTTGTACCAGAATATTCAGTAATATGAAAGCCTTTCTCAGAATGACTTTTTGGTTTTTTTCCTTAGAATTTTCATATGTCCTGTAGGTGTGTGTTTGTTTCTTGTGTAATGAGTTGGACTCCTGCAATACTATTTACATCTTCCTTTTATGGAGCAATCCTATGACATCCTGACTATATTTGTTTTGAACAGGGGTGGACGAAAACCGTTGGGATTTTTATCTTTAATTTGCAAAAAAAGTAATTCTGAGTCTGCGGAAGATACCAAAGGGAATAGAGGAAAGATCCAAAAGCCTCGAATTGTGACTCCAAAACGAAGTCTAAAGAAACCCACTCCATCCACTAAGGATGATAGGGAATCTTGTTCCTTTCCCTCTACTTCATCATCTGTGGAACATGAGCATGTAGCTGCTGATGCTGTAGTTACGGTATGAGTTTACTTTTGAGCACCCATGCATTTCTGAGGTGTGAAGAACAGAGAGTTAGTTGTTTCAGGAGTAGGTAGGTGGGCGCGTAGCATTCAAGTTTTGAGAGCGCTATCTGCTCCGGTTGACAAATTCTGACTTGTCCATGTGTAGGAAACTAAGGCAGCTAAGCTGATTTTTCTCTGCACGGATACCTATTTGTTTCTCATTTTCAGTAAACTCTGATTTTTTTTCTTTGGTCAAAACTTCCTACATAATAAAAATACCCCTACAAAAAGCTCAAGTAAATATGTAAATATATTTACACATACACACCAATGAAGGCTGTTAAGAGCAACCTTTTCTTGTCTTACCAGGTTCCAAGTAACAACTCATCTCAGAAGCCACCTCTCTGTGCTAAAGATCAAGAGAAGGAAGGAGAGCCAACCAAAATATCTGAGTACTTTTTCAATGACATCTTTATGGAAGTGGATGATTCAGAATAGCAAATGGGTTTTATGAAAACCTAGGATCACAGAATATACTGCAACAAGAAAAGAGTATTTTAAAAGTTACAATTTATTCTGGTATTCATTATGCCACACTTACTGTCAGCCAGTAATAACAGTACTCTTGTTAATTAATGCCATGAAGATGAAATGGATTCCTTCTGAAGCAACCCGGGCACTTTCAAAATGCTGACAAAGTCTAAACCACTACAATGCTGTCATTGGACCAGACTGCCAACTGCTGGCTTATGGTTTCACTTGTTTAGACACTGATAATGAGTGCGTGACTATCCTACAGAAAAGTGCAATGAAATTATGTTTAATCTTGCAACAAGTATCCTTTTCCATTTTAATGCTAAAGCTTTTCGGTACTGACTATTCAGGTTCTTTACTTCTTTTTATGAAGTATGTTATGTTAGAAGGAGGAATGAACCTTTTGGGTATAATGTAATCTCTGAAGATCAGAATGCAAATACTGGAAGTAGTGGAGTAAATACATGCATACATATGTTAAGCACTGCAAGTATTTTTATTAGAATCTCCAAATTACGTATTTTTGTAAGAGTTTTTTAACCACACAATTTCAAAGATCCTAACCTGAAAAGCCCAATAGGATTGGTTCCTTAAAAATGTGTTGAAAACTTAAAAACACAACTTACTAAAAGATGATAACACAAGGTTAATGTTTGCAACCTTGTTTATCACTAGAGGAAGAGGTTCATGTTTCCTAGTATAAAAAAATGCTAATTTTCTTCTAAATTGGAAACAAAGCTATAGATACAATTTGTTTTCCTTGTTTTTACATGCAGGTGTTTGTATATTTGCTGACTTCCTCGGTTTCACTTGTGCAAAGTAGCCCAAAGAGATTGGATTGAAACCATGAGTATACAATGTTGCTGTTTTGAGGATTTGCTGCTTTGAAGCAGTTGAATTAAAAGGGTTTTCTCATGTTGCATGTCTGCTTGTACTGTAACTTGCTATAGGTATAGCTTTAGATTTTAGTCTTAAGTTTTTACTTACCTTATCAAGAAATTTGTCTCGATGAGGTAATTAGGTTTATGCACTCTCAAAGTCAGGTGGTCACTGAAAGATTCAGTATTTAATCTGAAACTCCTGCTTGCACGAACTTGAGTAGTCTTAAAATTTTTCCCATTACTTAATACTTGCAGGTACTTTTGCAGAACGATTTATGATGAAGGTGAAACTGATGTTTAAATGGTATTGTTAATGCTCTCAAGAAACCTATCATCAGGTTTGGGCTGGGTAATCCTTTACTGGCAGGTAAATAATATAAATATGTAGTTAATTTTTATATAGTTGATGAAGTTTGAGAATGTTTTTCTTTTCAGAAGTTATTGGCAAGGCTTCTGAAGGAAGCTTTAAAATTTTGTCAGTGAGGAGAAGTACAGAAAAAAGCCACTGTTACTGCAGATTGGTATGTTAGCAGGCCTCTGCCAATGAAATGTCGCTAGCAGCAGCATTCCTTGAGGTGAAGGAAAAGGGACTAGTGGTCCCAGTGTAGAGTAACTTATTTGAAAGCATCTGATCAACCCACCTCAGCCCCTAAAAAATCCTCTAAAACACCAACAACAGTTTCTGTTCAGATGGTATCTTGTGCTTTGCCTAATCCGTTTAACTTGAAATGTTTATCTAAATATTGTCTTACTGTAAACATTATGAAAGAGATTAATGTATACATGTAACTCTATGTCATGTATATCTTGTAGATATTAAGTATGCAAGTGTTTACTTCCCATGTGGCATGTTTATATCACTTGCACTCATAGATCCTAAAAATAGATTCTTGGGGAGTGGCTATGAAATAATTGCTGTGAGTACCTTCTGAGTGAGTTCTGAGGGGATAATCATTCTACATGTAGTTGCATACATTTTAGCTTGCATTCATGTTACAAAGGGGGAAAAATTAACTACTTCATTACTAAGATTTATGGTGCCTTATCTGCATTGTTAATTGGGGCTATGCTTTCTTTTTCCTTGCAGCGAATGACATGCACTTTGTTAGAAGATTTTTTTTTTAAAGAACAAATTTAATTTGAGTAGAAATAAGACAATTTTGTGTTCTGTTTTGTGTATGGAAGTTTTATAATGATGAAGGATGTAAGAAAATATCATTGAAATCTCAATATGTATGAGTAGCATTTTTACAAAGATGTGGCATAAAACTGCTTTGCTTAGAGTTGTCTGACACCGTGTACCATCACATATAAGCTTTCTGTGTCAAAGGAAGTAGTCCTATTCTGTATGTAAATTATGTGAATAAATTATTTTCTTTTACCTGTGTTTCTGTTTCTTAAAGTATCAGTTGCAGTTTTTAAATACTTGTAGGTACACTAAGCTAACAAACGTGTGAACTAAAGGAAAGGCTGAAGTTTGGGCTGCACCACTGGGGTGCACACAGATGTGCTGGTACAGCAGTAAAAGGCTGAGTGTGGTTTTAAACAGGGGTGTTGTCGTTGTTCCCTGGTTTTGTTTAAGAATAGAGCTTAATATACTTGGTATCAGACTCCCCGATGTTACCTCTCTCTAAAGACAAGGGCCTTGACTTCAAACAAAGTAAAACTAGAATGCTGAAGAGTAGTGAAGTTCTCAAGCAAGGAAGAAAGACAACCGAAGATCGTTTGGGTTTTAAAAAGATCTGTCCCTATTACTGTATGACAAGTTTCTAAGAAGGGCAAGGGCTTTCCTGGGCTGCACAAGCATGTAATTTTGCGTCTTAACACAATTCTTGCAAAGGGCGTTCTACAGCCGATGGCTTGTCCGGGGGACCTGGCAAGGACTCCGCGGCCGGGCCCGGCCCCGCTGTGCCCATTGGCTGCGCGGGGGGGAGTGGCGGCGGCGGCGGCCTGGCGGCTCGGCTTGCTCGGCTCGGCCCGGCCCGGCCATGCTGCTGGGCGCCCCGCGGGTCCCAGGCCGCTGCCTGGGGCTGCTGCGCCCGNTCCCGCCCTGTGGGGCGGCGGGGACAGCGGCGCGCCGCAGCCCCGCTCCCCGAGCGCCCAAGCCTGTCCATTTCTGCGGGCTGAGCCTACAGATACCGTGTGAACACAGCGTGGGTTGGTGCAGTCGTCTGCCTCGTCATGGATATTTTTGCACTTTTAAATCAGGATGCCAGCTCTTGCTGCATTTCAGGCTGGTCGATACCGTGCTAACGAGGTGGAGGCGGGGTTTGTAGGCGGTGGAACATGGAGCCTGATGATTTCGAAGTTGGGTGTTTCCTCGTGTTTCCAAATTGATTCCCGAGTTGAAAACAGGTAGAATAGCTGTACAGAGTCATGGGCATGCCTCCAAAAACATGATATTTTGAGGAGGAGAGCTAGGTGTAATGCCAGTTGTGTTTACGAAGAGAGAGCAGTACTTCCATCTGGCATAAATTGATTTATTTTTAATGGGCCATTATTAACGTCATTATATTAAAAAATCTTGTTTACAGTTAGGCTGAGAAAAACATGGCTTTAGGTGTGGGTCGAGGCTGACAGGAGGGCATGCGTTTGTTTTCATGTTTGTTCAGGTAAAATATAAAACAGCGCGTGAAGCAACAACATGTATTCTTAGCTGAGATAGGTCCATTGGTTCTATGTTTGGTTCTGTGCTTTGTTTTGCAGAAACTAAATTTGGGACAGAAATTAGGTGACTGAAGCTTCTGTGTAATCTCAGTATTTCTCTGTATGTGTATGTATATATACACATACAAAGCCTGTGTATGTGAAATGTGTATATATATGTGTACGCATTCATATTTCGTGTACCGAAACAAGGTAGTATTTTAATAAAGGTGTTCACTCATCTAAGCTGTTTCCAGATTCACAGTTATGTCTGGGTACCCTTCGACCTTAAAAGGAATAAAAGCTTGGTGAAATAGCTAATAGTGTTAGTATTTGATTTATGGCACGCTGTAAGTGCAAGTACTGCTTTACAAACACAAAGAGCTGAGGTCCCTGCTGTGAGGCACTTAACCATCTGAAAAAAAAAGTAATACAGGGAATAACAGTGCAAACACAAGAAGACACTATGATAAGTGATGAAGGTCTTGCTTTCTTTGGCCAATGTTTACCTTTCTGGCTGTGAATTCAACTAGACAGGCTGGCCTTCATAATGCAAACTGTCTCTTGAACCAGATGGGCCAAAAAGGTAATTTAAAAGCGAGTGAGTCTAAATTCTGGAAAATTAAAGAAAGTCTATTTGAAGATTCCAGGGGACTAGATCTTATGTCCACTTTGGTGATGTAGCACTAATTCATTTAGCTTGTACAGTAACTGTAGGATTAGTCTGTAGGTTTTGCCTCTTAATTTTGCTTTAAAATTTGTAGAAATCCTCATATTAACAGCAGAATTTTACACAACTTGGTGGTGCAAGGCCCAGTTTCCAGAAAGAACTTGATGCCAGTTCACTGGCCTTTTTTTCATTATTTAATGACAATAATGAAGAACCCGCAGATGAGTGGTAGAACTAGCACATTTGGTTCTGAGAGTAGTCTTTTCTGTGTGCATTCAAAATTATTTCAAAACATCCTTACTTCACTTTGGTAAAGTCTAACGGTGTTCTGGTTTAAGGCATGAAAGATCATGGTAGAAGTCAAGTGAATTTAAGCGACTCAGTTGTTTGTGTGCAGTAATTTTTATAGATTATCTAAGAAGTCTTTTCACAGTTTTTCATGTAGAATAGCTAAAGTAGCTACAGTGAGTCAAAATCTAATGAAAAAGTCTATGATTGTTATTACTGTTCCTCTGTTAATATCCTCTGCCTTTTTAGCTGCTTTTTTCTTTTTTTCCTATGTTAAAGGTGAGTTCTTAAGCTCAGTATTGTGTGCAAAAGGTGAGTGTATTTACAGAAAACAGATAGACTGAACGAGGAGAAACAGGGAGAATTTTTGACGTGTAAGGATGCAAAATGACCCAGCCAGACAAGCTGAACACTGATACAGAGTAATGTTGGTGTTGTGACAACTGCAGACTTTTTAAAGTATGGAATTACAAGATACGTTTTTACCTTTCAAGAGAGTCTTTTTAATCTATTTGTAGCAATTACGAAGGCAGAAAAACATGTTCTTTTGAAAGTCGCTATGCAGCCAAAGCAGTTCAAATGTGAGCTGAATCTGTACATGTTTTTATTTTATTTCTGCTTTACATCTTTGCCTTTCGGTGCCTAAGTGAACAAAGTCAACCACAACATTTGCAGCTTCTTCTTAAGAGAAGCCTTAAGTCTGAGTGTTCGAGTATATATGAACATAGAGCTACCACCTGTTTTTTTCTGTCAAAGTAGACTCAAACATCATATAAATGAGAATTAGACAAGGCAATAAGATCTTTTTGTGCAGCATGTTCTTTTATTGCAGTTGCACTTTGCAAAAAGGCAGTAAAATTCTTAATGTGTCTGCAAAAAACCCCAACAAATTAAGCTTGACTAATACCTTTAAATTTTGAAGAAATTGAAGAAAACCCCTAACCTGCTGTAATGTGCACACGGAGTTTTGGATAATTCTGATAGAGATGGTGAGCTCAGTACTGATTCACTTGTATTCAGAATATGAGTCTTTGTTTTTCTAGAGGTATAATGGCAAGAAGATCAGTTTTAAAAAAAAGACAGATCCAAAACCAACTTTTGTTTTATCTTTTTGTTCAACCTAAACAACAAGAATCTAAAAAGTGTTTACCAAAATCTATTTGACTTAGGTCATCCATCCTTTGGTACAAGTCATAAGAGCACTTCATTTGAATCTGTGTTTTTTACAAAATTAGATTTAAAAAGCAAACAAACCTATGCCAAAAATAAACAAAATCTAAGAAACAGCACTTCAACTCTGTAGTGACTAGTTCTATTTCAGTTATTAAATTCAGAACTAGTCCTTTACTCTCCTAACACAGTAAGAATTTTTGTAAAGCATTTTTATTAAATGCCTTGAGATGCTTGAGAGAAGCCAGTACGTAGGTAGAAATGTTACTACTTTAAGGACAATACAGAAACAGTACTTAGTAAGGTAAGATTAGATTTGGAAGAGACATTAGTCTTGTACTTCTTATGTTTGTTTATTAAAAATTAATATAGTCACCCTTGGTTAAATTTAAAATTCTGTTTTGTTCCCACTTAGGAAAACTACGAACGAATGAAAGCACTGGTAACTGAACTACAAGAACAAGCAGAAAAAATCAGATTAGGTAAGTATGATAGTCTAGATTTTAGAATAAAAACCTGGCACTTCGCCTTGTTGAACCTCGAAGAGCTGGCGTTGGCCCGTTGATCCAGCCTGTGCAGATCCCTCTGCAGAGCCTTCCTACCCTCCAGCAGATCAACACTCCCATCCAACTTGGTGCTGTCTGTGAACTTACTGAGTGTGCACTCCATCCTCCTGTCCAGATTGTTGTTAAACTTATTAAACAGGATTGGCCCCAAAACCAAGCTGTGGGGAACCCCACTAGTGGACCACCCATGAGCTGGATGTAACTCCAGCCACCTCCACTCTCTGGGCCCAGCTGTGCAGACAGGGCTTTTTACCCAGCCNTCAACATGATCTGCTCTGTGTCCTTCCCTGGCTCCACCGTCAGACTGACAGGCCTGTAGTTCTCTGGATTGTCCTTCCAGCTCTTCTTGTGGATATGTAGTCACATGGGCCAACCTCCCGTCACCTGGGATCCCCATGGTTAGTCAGGCCTGCCGATAAATGATGGAAAGTGCATCTGTGAGCTCTTCCACTAGCTCCCTCACTACCCTTAGGTGGATCACATCTGCCCCCATAAACTTGTGTGTGTATAAGTGGTGTAGCAGGTCAGTAACCAGATCCCCTTGGATTAAGAGGGCTTCAGTTTGCTCCCTGTCCCTATTTTCCAATTTAGTGGGCTGGATATCCAGTTAGAAACTGAGTCAAAGAAGGTACTTAGTACCTCTGCCTTTTCCTCATCCTCTGTTACTGTATTTCCCCATGCATCCAGTAAAGGATGGAAATTCTCCTTTGTCCTGCTTTTGTTGGTTGATCTTTTCCAAGTTCCTAGGTGTAGTTGTGCTGGCAAAGAGAAAGCAGATCTGTAGTAGTTTAAAAGATTGAAGGCTGTGTTTCTTCTTTTTGACTTGTAAGACTACCTGATTGAATTGCAGCTGACTGTAATTAATGGAGACAATAAAAGGAAAACATTCAATAAATGCTTAATTATGCTGCCAGAGGCTGAGCATGTAGCTTTAATTCTGCCCTATTTGTGACTATCATGATAGTGGTTTTGTCATTTTGTATACTGTTTCTTATCTATTCAATTTCTTTTACAACTTTGGAACGGAGCACAGTTAAGATTTTCTGCTCAGTGCTTTTTCTTTCTTGCTGTGAAACAGAGATCCAGAGTTTCCTGAGATGTTAAAACCCGTAGACTGCCTCTGTCTTTTATGGGTGTAGAGACTGTTCAGCAATTCATGGACTAATGATGCGTGGCTCATGAACTAATGATCATGGCTTTCTCCCTTGCTGCTCATTGCCTGTTCTTGCCTGTTACACAACAAGGCAAGACCATAGTGCTCATCTTTCCTTCATCTGAGCAACCTCTATCAGGATGCTGAAACGCAGTTTTGAGTGATATCGATTGAAATTGCTTTACGTATCATTTAAGTATATAGAAGAATTAAGTACCTATGTTGACTACTTCTGAAGGATATGTGCAACATCTTTAGATTTCACTGTAAAAGTTATCTGTAAGAGGATGAGTTCTCGTTTGAGGTCTTTGTAATGAATGCTTCATTTGTTAGCTGTTATTCAGTGTGTAGGGTTTCTGTGAACCCGTATCCCAGTCTTCTGAGTAATCCCCAGCTGTGCAACAGGAAGTGGTCCCTGCCCCTTTAAAATAGATGGGTTTTTGATAGGAAGCACAAGAAGTAAGTGAAGTACTTTTAATCTCCGTGATCGTAGCACATCAGCAGTCACAGTGGTGTAAAGAGAAATTAAGAAGAGGTTTCAAATCAAGTGCCTTCAAGTTTGTTTCATTGTGAAGGACAGTGCTTCTCAGAATGGAGGTTAGTGCAGTGTAGAGTGTCTTGGTGTTGGAAGAGGAATGTTCAGTAGAACAGCTGCAGGGCCTGGGAAGCAAGCGTTTTTGATTAGTGTGTGAAGAGGAGGGGTGCACAGAGATGACAGAAGTCACATGATGGAAATTATTTTTGCAGCATCACTCAGTGTAAATGAAAGACTCCGGAGGTCAGAGAAAATGTAGTTATGATGTGGGATGTTGAGAATGTGGATGAGAGTGGTATCTCTGTGGGTGGATATGAGAGATTGTTTCTTAAGAAACTTATACAGAAAGAATTCACAAGATTTAGGCTTAGGCTGGATATATAGACCTAATGAACTGGCTGAACTGAAAATAAATTGTAGGCTTTCTGGCCTGCCTAACAGGTAGGAAATGATGTCTGTAGTGATGAAGGAAGGAGGTTGAAGAAAGGACTTCAAAGATAGGCTTAGAAGCTCTGTTTCATGATGCCTAGCTGACAGAGAAATCTGGAGTCTCAGGAGAAATGTTAGCAAAACAGCACCTTCTTTATTTTGGACAGGGAGACAATTTTAGAGTGATGAGGTGGATCAGTGATCTGTCTACAAAGACAGACAATGTTTGTATAAGCTGTTGTTATAAAGAGGCTGAGGTGTGTCAACAAATCTTGAAGTATTGAATGACACAAAGCTCTAGAGAGCAAAAGATATTATTTAGGATGACCTCTAGTGAAGGGTTGAAATGAAACAAATATAAACTCGATATTAAATGCTGTATGTCTGAATTCTGTTTACAGTTTTGGCATGATCTAAGGAAATTAATCCAGATGATGCTGGGTCATTCAGGATTGCATTCAGTGTGGCTATTCTGAATCAGTTCTAGGGATTAGTATTTCCTGTAGTTCTACTGCTATGCTTTCTATATATTTGTGTTTTCTGCCCTTGTGTTTATTGCCAAGCAGTGGGGGAAAGTTTCAGACAACTATGTTTATTAAAATCTTTACCTCAAGCCTAACTGTAAAAAATGAGGGAGGAAATAAAATAGGTTCTAAAAAGCAAGCGTTTTTATCAATACCTTAAATCTGTTTGAAGTGGAAACTATTATTTATTAAATTTATTATTAAGGTCTGTGCTTCAAAAACTGGGAACTCGTCAGCGTTTCCATTCTAAGTTTTAATATAACTGGTGATTTATCTTATCCGTGTCCATAGAAAATGTGACAATTTACTGTTGTATCACAGGAGGTGGAGAAAAAGCTCGTAAGCTTCATACATCAAGAGGAAAGCTGTTACCCAGAGAGAGAATTGACAAGCTTATTGATCCTGGGTAGGTACTTCCTTTTTTCTTTTTTAAACATTTCAGGTTGTCTTTTGCAGGTAAATATTGCAACAGGATTCTTTCCTCTTTAACTTTCATAAACACTGGCATATAACATGATTGAAATTTTACAGAAGCGTTCTTTGAAATACTAATCTCTTTTAAAACAAAAAAAAAATTTAAATTTAACCTTTTAGGTGAGGTTCAATGGCAGATACAGCCAGTAATTTTTTACAGTTTTGTTTCATTTGTCATTTTTCAGATCTCCATTCTTGGAGTTCTCACAGTTTGCTGGTTACCAGTTGTATGGTAATGAAGAGGTACCTGCAGGAGGCATTATCACAGGCATTGGACGAGTATCTGGGTGAGAGATGCCAGTCATCTACATTACTAATGATATGAAAAGGAAAAAGGTATAATTTTATTCAGTTTCCAGTATTAGGCTGTTAGCATTTTTAGTGTTTCATTTCTGACTCAAAAAATCGAAAAAGTTGGTACCTCAATTTGTTTAGTCATAGCTAAGAGGAAGTGAGCTTTTTGGTTTTGTTTTTTGTTTGTTGGGTTTTTTTTAGTTAGTGTATCCCACTAACTAAACAAAACACACGTGGAGTTTCTGGTGTCCAGTGAAGGAAAGACATTACGGCATCTGGAAAGCAATTTTTAAAAATAGGGTGGTATTTTAGCCTAAAAATTAGTTTTGGTTACTCAAATTACCTCCAAGACTGTTCTTGAAATTAATAATGGTGCTATGCAGCATTATTTTACTGCCTAAAATAATGGAACAGGACACTGTAGTGCTGAGGCTGCTGTTACAATGTGCCCTTCAGGCTTGGACAGGAGCACACTTTGCTGGGTTAAGAACTGGCTGGATGGCCAGGTGCAGAGAGTGGTGGTGAACGGTGCTGCATCCAGCTGCCAGCCAGTCACCAGTGGGGTCCCTCAGGGATCTGTGCTGGGGCCAGTTCTGTTCAATATTTTTATTGATGACAGGGATGAGGGTATTGACTCTTTCATTAGTAAATTTGCGGACGACACTAAGCTGGGAGCATGTGTCGATTTGTTGGAAGGTAGGAGGGCTCTGCAGAGAGACCTGGAATGGCTGAATGGATGGGTTGAGTCCAAGAGGGTGAAGTTTAATGNGCTTGAATGCATCCAGAGGAGGGCAACAAGGCTGGTGAGGGGCTTGGAACACAAGCCCTGTGAGGAATGAGTGAGGAAGCTGGGATTGTTTAGCCTGGAGAAAAGGAGACTCAGAGATGACCTTATCACTCTCTACAACTTCCTGAAAGGTGGTTGTAGTCAGGTGGGAGTTGGTCTCTTTCTCCAGGCAGCAGCTGACAGGATGAGAGGACACAGTCTTCAGCTGTGCCAAGGGAAATATAGGTTAGATATTAGGAAAAATTTTTTCACAGAAAGAGTGGTTAAGTACTGGAATTGTCTGCCCAGAGAGGTAGTGGAATCACCATCCCTGGATATGTTTGAAAAAAGACTGGATGTGGCACTCGGTGCCATGGTTTAGTTGAGGTGTTAGGGCATGGGTTGGACTCGATGATCTTAAGAGGTCTTTTCCAACCTGGTGATTCTGTGATTCTGTGAATGCAGGTGAGAAGAGCTCTCTTAGAGCATCAGGACTTCAAGAGTCCTTGCCAGGTTGCAGTTCTTAACCAACATACATACTTACTCATTAGAAATACTTTTCTCTCTCATAAACTTGTGTTATTTTTAGGACGGAATGCTTGATTGTTGCTAATGATGCAACTGTCAAAGGTGGTACCTATTATCCCATCACTGTTAAGAAACATTTACGTGCTCAAGAAATTGCAATGCAAAATCATCTCCCTTGCCTTTATTTGGGTAAGTCCCATTGCAGAAATAGCCAAGGTCCTGTGTTAAGGGCAGCTAATGTGTCCACAGATCTGACTGACCAGGAATGTATTTAAAGCACACCTATTCAAATATATTTTCATCAATACTGTATTATCTCTACAGATGGGTGACACATCTTAACTGGAGGGTTTTACAGGTTCTCATCTCTATCTACTGCACTGCTGTAGGGCTGGGTTCATAAAATGAAGTTACAGTTGATACAGTTAACACTGTATCACTTCTTTCTGTCATGGATGAGCAATCTTTCCTGTAGACTCAGCCGGTCAATTCAGATTATAGTTAAAAAAAAAAGTACCTTCTGGTGGAGGATGTATCTGTCTGAGAAAACATACCAAGGAAATAAAAATAATAAGAGTGCCGAAATTGTCAATAATAGTTTGGATCAATAGATTTTTAGGATTTGGGATTAATTTTTCTGAAGCAGAAATTTAATTGTATTTTATTTTACATTTTGAGTTTACTCTACTAGATCAGTATTTAGCCAAACCTTCATGTAAGTTTTACTTATGTATACTTTTATTATAAAAAATGAAGAACGGAGTGACAGGTATCTGTAATATATTACTGGTAGTGTTTTCTTAGCCTGGTTTTATACAAATACAAGAGGTTTCTGCCAACGTCTTCCTTCAGCCTTATTTCCCAGTCTAATGACTTTTGAATCTATTAGCCAGTTTCAGTCAGATTTGACAGCGAGTTGTAAGAAAGTGCATATTCCTGTGGATGTTGTGCACGTCAGCATCAGAGGAGAAAGAACTTCTACTCCATTTCAAAAAATAGAGCAGGCTGCTCCTTGTCTGTTCAGCTTAGTTTAGCAGCTTAAATATAAGCCGAGGGGCATTAATTGGTTTGCCAGTTGGGATGCTTGTGCTAGTTAAACAGCCAACATAAATACATGTCCTGGCCAGCACAAGTGTTTGAAGTTTCTTGTCCTGCTGATAGGTCAAACATGTGAATAAGGCCAATAGAAGGATTAGGAGAAGTGTGAACTTGAAACTGTTGGTGAGGTGGATACAGGGACAATGTGGGTGTAGATTTTGTGGGATTGCCGTAGAAAGAGTCCTAGAGGGAAGGGGAGGGCTAAATTCTATCTTAGTTGTTAAAAAAACAGAAGAAACTTAGCTTTGCTGTTTGCAAAATAACTGTTATGATTTTTTTTTTGGTCTAAATTATCAGCAAATTCTATCTGTTCAGAGAAGTCTTATTTTTATAGTAAGTTATCAGTGAATGACTATGGGTAATTCTACTGTTTTAAGATCTTACGGAATGAGGAACTGTGGTACACAGCTATGCCTTTGAGAGAAAAGTTTAGGGGTTTTATTCCATCTTTGAGATGTATAGTCCTTGAATGTACACTGTCATTCATACCTGGTGAGTTATTTTACCCTTGTAGTTTCTGTACCTGGGCTTGTTCCAGTTAGTTTGAGCTGTGTGATAAGGGGAGTGCATTGTAGTCAGTCAGCACTGTGCTGATGATGTAATTTTCATATTGTTTGAACTGCCTCTTCCATCAGTGATAACAACTGCCTAGGTGCCAGTTCTCATATAGATACCTGGTGCCGTTTGTCCCTGAGTCAATCACTGATGTGGCCATTTTCTTTCGGCTGCAGTGATGTAAGATGAGAATGTGCATACAGACTGGTGGTTGTAGGTAAAAATTAATTACCAGGAGCCAGAGTTCTCAGAGATGCTTTATGTCCCTGTGTATTTCCCCATAGTCTTCTATCCTTCTTTGGATACTTCTCATCGCATATTGTATTTTCATTAATTGGGAGCAGAAAGGTAGCTGCTGTTGGAGACCTGTAAGCAGGAGGGTGTATTCTGAGGCAAGGGCACATAATAAATGAATCTTCCTGAAGATAGTTTAATGTTTTTGTTGTGAAGTTTAATCAAGGTATGAAAGTACACAGGCAGCACCTTTTGAACTCGGTAGTGGTTAGCTTTGCCTGTTCCTGGAGCTTGTGACAGAATTGTCATAGAAAATTGTACATTAGAAGTGTTCTTAGTTTAAATATTTTGCAGCAAGATAAGTTTAGAAGTTTGTTTAAGGAGGTATGGTTACATCTTTAAGCATGTCTGAGTTTATTTTCCATGAAAACGATTGGGATGGATATTATCTTGGAGAGGAGTGCTTACCAGTTTTCTTCTTTATTTTTCCAAAAAGAATGTCGTATTATACCTAAATTCATGGAAATATATACAGTATTAGTGATAGTAATTACTGTATATTTAAGTAACATACAGATACTTTACCAACAAGAGTGTAACACTGTTCAAAACATGTTAATATAATTTGATTTATTCTAGTTGATTCAGGAGGGGCAAATTTACCTCGGCAAGCAGAAGTATTTCCAGATCGAGATCATTTTGGCCGTATTTTCTATAATCAAGCAGTCATGTCCTCACAAGGAATTCCACAGGTAATTTGCTTTTATCTAAGAATTAAATGTACTAGATAATTTTTATGTTTGCTGCCATTACCTCTTTTCAAGGCTTGTGCCGATGTTCTGTCTCTGACGGCATTGTGTTGTGCTAACCTGATGGCCTAGTCTGGGGCTTGGAAGCACTGTAAACACAGTAACTGTCCACAAGAATTCATTATCGTTTCGAAGAAACTGTCTTCTCTCTTAGGCTTACTGTTAATGATTTGACCTACCTGCTCCTGTCTGGGAGTGGGAGAGAAATGGACTTGGGAACATGGTATGTAGGGCCATTTGAGAAAGCTCTAGAAAATCTCTTGGAAGAGTTCTGCATCAGCACTGCAGAGGTGAGGACCCCCTTGATGATGGCTAGTAAATGAGACATATTTTCCAGTAACAGGGGTATGTGTATATTTATAAATCCATTTTATGCCCTGATGTGCTTTATGATAAAACTGCCCTAATAATGAGGTTATTTTCTAATGCGTTAATAATGCACAGAATCACTGTTAGTCACAGTTCCTGGATTTAGAAGTGGTTTTGTGTCATGGTTCACTAAAGAATACATAGGGATCAGTTTTTTTGATGCAGGTGGTATGCTAGGGAAGGTGCACTTCTGAATCTATTACTCATGAAGAATGTAAAATGTTTGAGGATTGCTGATGGGCAGCTGTGGCTGCAGTGAAAGTGAAGGGCAAGATGAACGGTCCCAATGGAGTTGAGAAAGACGAGTAACAGAATAAAGACTTGAAGGTAATTGTTAGCAGAGACCGGTGAGAAGCTGCCAGGGAGGGTGGAGAAATCTATGATCTTTGAAGATAACCTCCTGCAAATAAAGGAGCACTACAGGAAAGCAAATGACTAGGTAGTTCCTACAGAGTTGCTGTCTACTCAGTCAACTCCCACCTCTTTGTATGTTTTTGTAGCCCTCTCTTATACCTGCCTTATAGTCCCTTTTGCAGACCAAAAAATTCAGTCTTACTTAGCTGTTTTTCCTGCAATGTTCCACACCTTTGATGGTCCTAGTTCATCTTCTTTTCCAGGTCTTACTGTATCCTTTTTAACATGAAGGAGACAGTCTGCATCAACAGTCCTTAAAACAATTCAAAAAAAGGCAAATTGTGAGGAACTTCTTAGAACTACCAGTTCTGAGCACCAGTGCTCAGAGCTAGTCTTTTTTTTCTTTGATCCCAAGGGAGAGCAGACAGCTTCCTCATTGAGCACTGAGTCACTGCAAAATTCATTTGATCCTGCAGAACTCTTTCTGTTTAGCAGGGGAAAGTGTATACAACCTTCCAACAAAAACAATAAATTAATAAAAGAAATAAAGGAGTTGTTTGAAACCTTCATTCTTTATGGGCATCTGCAAGGGGTCAGAGCAAAAAGAAGTTATGATCATAAATCCAGGTTCTCTTTTAGGCCTGTGCAATGTACAATCCTGACAGATTAATCTACGACTAATTACAATAAGAGCTGAGGAATGCAGAACATTAAAAAGTTATTCAACCTCTGTTTTCTATATAGTGAGAACAGCAAAATCTATTCTGAGTGAGAAACAGGTCACACATACTGTGGAACTTGTGATGACAATATTTATTTTCAAGAAAAAGAAATTCTCTACCACACTTGGAAAGCCAGAAAAAGCTGGTCATTATCCTGGCAAAGGGCTGGGATACAGTTTAATTTGTGGGTGCCTGCAATATGCTCTGAGGTTCTCTCCAGCTGTATGTCATAGCAGTTATTTCACCTCATGTTGTCTGAGGCTGGGCTGTCGCACAACCAGAGCCCATGGCAGTGCTATTACACAAATCCCACCATAATACCACTATCCAGTGTTCTTTTTCACAAGGAATAAAATCTTTGAGAGACCATCCTCACTGGATTCTCCTGCCCTAGGGCTCGGAGGGGCACGATTCCAATCACTCACACAACAGACTCCGCTGGGGCATTGGACAGGGTTTTTTTCTTGGGGAAAGGAGGTAGTAGAAGCCAATACTGCGAAGGTGAAGCAGATACACCAGTGAAGGATACGGTGTTCAATCTGGCTGTTTATATGACAGATACTGGCTTGACAGGATTTTTGAGGAAACTGCCTGTGTTACCTGGATACCTTTTTGGCACATTCTGGAAGCAAGTCAGAGTTCAAATCTTCAACCATTTTTTCCAAAGAATCCTGAAATCCATTGCCTCCATAAAAATCCAAGGCTGAAGATTCCAGCAACACACTAAATTACTTCTTTAGGAAGTATGACATAACTTACCTTCTGCAGTTCTTTCCAACAGTAGAAGTGGACCAATTGTAGTGATTAGATAGGTCCCCAGAGAAAAGCAGTGTTTAGTTGGAACAAAAATATATAGGAGAAAAAGACAGTTTGTAAGGTGGTCATTGTGCAGAGTCCCTTATAGGTCCAGATTGGTCGTAGTGTTTTTGTGGAACAGCAAGTGTCAAAGGAGTAATGTTTTGCTGAATTACCTTTTTTGGAGAAGTTTCAGAAAACCTTATTTTTGCTAGAGACTTCAATCATGATCTGCTATGGAAGTAATGATTTTTAGGTATTATGTCGAAAGTGGATATGTAAACCCAGCTTACAAGGCTGAAATTACTGATGTCGGGCAGGACCTTTCTAGAAATGCTTGACCCTACAGTCATGCTCTTGTTTCCAGCATATCTTGAAATGTATTTAATGTATTTGTAAAGTTGCATAAAAAAGTTGAATTTGTTTTTCTTTCAATTACCATATGGTGTTGTATTAGGAATAATTGTATTCATATACAATAAAAACTAAATGTAAGAAAGATTTGTCTTTTAATAAAACACATTTCTGTTTGCTGTGACACTGATGAAAGTTAAATTTTCAAAGTATGCTGATGAACGTTTATTTAAATATTTATGGAAGACTGGGAAAAATGTTTTACTGAAGTACTTACTTTTTTTAAAGGATGTAATAAGGGTGCCTTTTTTTTTGGGAGGTGTATCTGTCCTTTGTTTTATTTCAAAGAGGCACTGTTAACATTTGTAAAGATATTATTGGTCCTGTTCTAATAGATTGTGGTAGCTAGAACCATCTTCCCTGTCTGAGAGCATGTTTCTTTAGAAAATGGGATTAGGAAATTGTGGTGTCTCTGATTTCCACTCTGGTCATTTCTTCTGGCATGGGAGTCTGGATATTGTTAGTTTGCTACCTGATGTTCTATGCTGTGGCCTGCCTGAAGGTCTATTCATCAGTTCGTTAGCTCTTCTCCATTTGGCCCTTAAAGAGCTTGCTTTTTTTCTCTGTTTTTATTTTCTACTTGCTGATAGTGCTTTTAATTTCCCCCTCCACTTTTACCTGTGACTAATTTGTTACACACCCACTACAACTTAAATTACATTGTTGTCTATATGGGTGTGAATCAGAAAGATGTGATTAGCTCCTCATTAGCTGCTTCCTGAGCTCTCTCACACTCATATGCTGCATCGAAACGATGGGAGATGGATATACATATTCAGTGTATATGAAATCGTGTATGTGCACTCAGGACTGTTGATTTGTATTGAACATATCAAGAATTTCTTTGCAGCAATTTAGAAAATTAAGTCAGGAGGTAGGACATTATTTGAATTTGACAAGTAGGTTTTATTTTTTCCAGTAGATACATATTCCAGTTTTTATGTTGGAAAAAGTTATCACCTGAGTCAAAGTTTAAATGCAGGCGCATTTTTTCAGTGTGAGAATGGTGAAATTAAGAATAGGAAAAAGCCACAAATCCTGGGGGGAAAAATGAAATAAACTTATTTACCCCAAGTTTCTCCCATTTCTAAAGGTTTATGTTAATTTTGGATTTGGCAGGAGTTAGTTATTAAACGCGTAACAGAAATACTGCACATTAATCATGTGACTCTGAATATAGTTAAAGATCCTGAAAACTGTTTGCTGAAAAGGCTGCTTGATTTGATGATGGCAGATTGACATAGTTCATGTAGTTCTGCTTTAGATATGCATAATATGATTTGGAAGTTTTATTTTTCTATGTGCTGTCATCTTCTTCTAAATTATCATGTAACAGAGAACACTAATTGATGTCACCTTAGAACTGTCTTGAAACAAACTTAACACAAAATAACATTGTTTTACAGGGTTTCATTAGAGGTTTTGTTTGTGTATGTGTGTGGTTGTGAAAGAAAGTGCTTGCCTTTTTATGAGTATTTTCTTCTGCTCTACAAGTGTCTTGGAAGGGTCTTTGAAGATGCTCCTGTGAAGGAGAAATAGAGAAACTTCACTTCCATGATTGTCTACAGTTGCAGTATTGATCATATCTAGGGTCATGTCAGTTTTGTAAAAATATCACCAAGATATTAATGGTAGAAAATGTTCACTGGGTAGGTGTTCATCTCAAAATTAGGCAAAAGGATGAAGCAGAGATTATTCATGTTGAAGCCTATGATGAGATGCTCAACACATATCGAAAGGACAAAATTAATTAGTTGATCCATTGAAGACCTGAAGTAGCATACTAGGAGATGGGAGAAATTTCCTTCAAAAGATGTTAACACTGGTGCAATTCTGCCAATAAGCAGTAACTGAAGCCCTGACTTACGAGTAAATACCAGGAAAAACCTCTAGGTTTTAACCTTTACTCTTCATCAGTAAAACCAAATTCCATGGTAGAATGTGTGTCTCTTCAAACATATCACATACGTAGCTCACGGACTTCATATATGAATTTTCCAGCAGGGTAGTCTGAAGATCATAGTCCAAAAGACTGTTGAAAATGGAAGATTCCTTATTTTTTAAAGAAATGATAAAACATAAAAATGTTTGCTCTATTAGGCAAAAATGATCTTGCAGTGCTGTCCAATGAGCTGTATTAGAATATGTAATATCTTGCGCCTTTGCTATTTTTAAGGGTTGGACAGTTCAATGACTTGTGCCTTCTGTTTTCTCCAAAGATAGCAGTAGTCATGGGATCCTGTACGGCAGGAGGAGCATACGTACCTGCAATGGCTGATGAAAGTATTATTGTTGGCAAACAGGGAACAATATTCCTGGGAGGGCCACCACTGGTAAGGATACAGAAATTGCTAGTGACATGGCCCCTCTCCTCACCTTCACCCTGAATCATGCTGTGATAATTGTACACATTAAACAATTGAGACATTTCTTGGTGAGATATTTCTAGATATTTTGTAGATTAGTTTGAATTTTTAAGTATATCTGAAAGTTTCTATCCTAAATCAAATCTCTTCTGTTCATTAGAGGTGTACAGATATAAATCAGACTGTGTTAAGGTGTTTTTATAGTACTGCTTTTAGATTGCTGTGCACATTTTAAATGATAAAAATGGTTTCTATATTCAAGTATGTACTCTCTAGGTTTGGCACGAAATTTGAAAAAATCACAACCATGTGTATTGTATCTCAAAGTCAAGATCAAAGATAAAAGAACTTCTGAAGCAGGACTGATCAGCTGTATTTTTATGGCAGTTTACTGACAAAAGAGACACGCTTAAAATGGGGTTTGTCCTAGTTCTGTTTCTCTCTTTCTCTCTTTCTTTCTTTCTTTCGTTCTTTCATTCTTTCGTTCTTTCTTTCGTTCTTTCGTTCTTTCTTTCTTTCTTTCTTGTTTCTAAGGAAACTGACTGGAAGAATTTCTGGGAATTAAAACTGGTTTTATCGTGGAACTCACAGTGGAATTTGTGATTGCAAAATACTGCAGTATAAGAGAGCTTTAAAATTACAGTAGCTTGGCACAACAAAAGGAATGCTTGAATGTGGTTTATTATTTTAGAAATAACTGGATGTTCTAGTGTAGGCTCAATTCTATACCAGTACAAATAATAATACAATAATGTCAGCCTTTTGCTGACAAAGATTATTCTACTTAACACAAGCGTTATGAGAAAAAATGAATTTTTAGTTAAATGTTAGTGCTAGAACTAACAGAGCATCATTCATCACAACTATTCAAGTCTTGATGAACCATGGGTGTATAAACTTGCTCTTTTGAAATAGTCAAATATTTGTCAAATTTATTGTACAAACTGGTCTGAGGCAGCACAATGGCTCTGTTTTGGTCTTTTGGAAACTTTAAGATGTGCTTCCTGTGACAAAGCCAAATGTAAATGAGATGTCTCGCAAGAGTCCTTCCAACCTAAGCATGCCGAAATGGAGAAATTGCTTTGTAACAGCATTGTTAATGAAGATACTGCTCCATTGATTCCTCTAGTAAGAGAGGAGGCAAAGTCTCTTGCAAGTCACTTCCTTCAGCACTTAAAATACTGGAAAAATGTGGCATGTCCCATTAAACTATGGGAAAACAGCCACTGACAGATTTATTTGTTGACTAGTCTCTAAGGCATGATTGTGTTACTGTCATTAAAAGTATGAAGGACTCATCCTTTAATGTGATTTAGTGTTTACTTCTATAGCTTTGCTCTCATTTCCACTCCATATTTTTGTATTCCATTCTTTTCCTTTACTTTAGAGTGAATTTTTCCCCATTGCGTCGTCTAGTTGATAAAAGCGGATTTGGCATTTTATACCTCTTTCAAAGTTCAGTGTATAGATGGCTTTTAAATTCTCGTGCACTTTAAAAAAAATAAGGAAAAAGAAAAAAAAAAAAGGAAGAAAAAAAAGAGAAGCCTTACATTTGTACATCTTAAATAAATTCGGAATTTAACTGGCATATGGAAAGCAGGGGCATGGGACACACACCAGAAAGCACAAGGATACTTTATTGTCTACCCTAATAAAACAAGGCATTTAGTTTGAAGTAATTTATTATTTTGGTGGAGGCTTTCCAAGTTGATAAGAAGAACAAAGTAATCAGGAAAAGCAGATGAAGTAATGAATAGCAACTACATAATGTAATGCTAATTTATTTACTGCTCGTTAGGATTTTGTTGTTAGAATTTCATTGACAGTAATTGTTTCAAATGTCCTACTTAGGTTTCTGTTCCTTTTTATCTTGTATTAGTGTTTTTTGGTTTGTTTTGTAGGTAAACAAAGACAAATCCTCCTCAAAATTAATTAATTCCCTATAAATTTATCACTGTAATTTAGGTATTCGGAGTTTTTTGTTGTAAAGTGGCATAAATATGAATGAAGGTACTAATTGGGAATAATACTAGTTGAGTGAGTAACACGTGATTCTTGCATCTTTCCTTTGAGATAAGAAAACTAGTGTGATGAAAGACATGAACTTTGTACATCCGAGTGTTAGTAGGTTCGTTATTATAACTAAGAATAACTACCCTGGTTGCAGGAACACCTGAGCTGTCCAAGTACAAACGCTTTCAAAAGGTTTTCAGTAAGACATCTAATGCCCAGTACAACCTAGAAAGCTGGCTTGGAAGGTGAAAAAAGAGAACCAGAGTCTTGTTCTCTGGGAATGGCAATCATTTAACATCACAAGGCAATTTAGATTGTACATGTGTGTCACAGAGATGAAGCACATGAGACATAGCACATGAGACTTTTGCAGGAGAGACATCTGGAAAAGGGTGACCTGAGTCAGGCCTTAAGGGGAGGACTTGACTAGGCAAGTCAGTGACTGCAAGGACGTTGTGAAGTTAGGAAGTTTTAAAATCTTTCCCCATTTTCAGAGGAAGATTTCACAACTCTCCTCCAATTTAATTTGTTTCTTAGCAACCTGCAGATGTAATGATCCTTATCTTTGTGCATATAGATCAAACTTCATTATCTCTACCTGTCAGCCTTTCTGTTCTGTAGAGCTTTTCATAGTCTCACTGAAAATATTCTACTTGCCTTCTTCTAAGCATCACAACTACTTCAGACTCCCATAGAAACTGACATTCCATGCTGTAGGAGATGTTGATGCCGTTGTTGTGTAAGGTCTGTTCCCCAAAACGTCTTTCCTGTATGAAGAAAATTGGATTGATTTTATTGCTTACCTGCCTAAAACAAAACATCCTGAGGAAGTGAAAGAAGAAAAAAATCCCTGATGTTACTTATAATTAGTCTTGAGATGTGTATGATAAAAAAAAAAGTGAGTTGTAGGTACAGTCCGCCATCTAAAATGGAAGTTTTCTTGGCCTCCTTTTTGAGAAAGGTGAGGAGTAATGACTTCATAAACAGACAGATCTCCATAGAAGAGGACAAGTGTCACAGCAACAGTAATATTCAGGGCCATTCTGCTGCATTTCCTCAAGTGGAGCATCTGTATCCTCATTTTTGGCAGTACTGCTTGGTAGTTCAGGATGTCATGTAGACTTATAGTCTGCTGTTCCAGAAACTTCTCATTCTTCCTTCCAGAGGGAGAATTTGCTACTGTCTGTGCTCAGGGGTGAAAAACACTTTGGTGAAAAGAGGGAATAAGATTTTCAAATTCATGTGTATTTATGTACTGGGGACTTTCGTACATATCAGTCTCATCTGTTGTGGGAAATGCATATTATAGCTAAAGTTTAAATTTATTTCTTTTCATAATTTCTAGCTAAAGGGTCTTGAACAAGTGTTTGTTTGAGAATGCCCACATATCTTGTTGAGGCTCTTACTTGCAGTCTGTTAGAATGTAATGAACTTTAAGGTAACTTCAGCCTCTAACTCTAAGTAACTTTAACTGTTACTTAAAACTACAGTTTATAGAATGCTTTCTCCACTGCTGTATCTGGAAAGGTGATGGAGCAAATACTCGTTCTCACCTACTCTGGCAGAATAAGACACATTTGGGCTGCAGGGTCCAGGTCTGGGTGCTGCAGAATAAGCCTGAGTGAGCCAGTGAAATTCCATGAAGATGATGAGGGGACTGGAGCATCAGTAAAATGAGGAGGGTCTGAGAGAGATGAGACTTTTCAATCTGGTGAAAACATATCTTAGGGCAAATCTATCCATACCTTGCAAGGGGCAGTAAACATAGTAGAGCCAAACTTCTTACTGGTACCCTGTGATAGGTCAAGAGGCTGCCAGGCACAAACTGGAACAGGAAGTTCTGTTCAGTCATAAGAAAACACTTCTTTCCTGCAAGGACGGTCATGCCGAAGCAAGTTGTCCAAAACTCTCCAAAGAGAGTTTGTGGAGTCTCCATCATTGAGCTATTCAAAACTCATGGTCATTATGTGGTCATTGTCAGCCTTCTCTGATTGACCCTGCTTTGAGCAGAGGAGTTAAACTTTGCAATCTCACATGATGGCAGACAGAGTCTACGGCTTCGATCCTGTGATTTGGAGAAGGAAAACTTCACCTCTGTGGAAAAATAAAAAAGCCATTTTTGTAAAATATTTTAAAATTAGTCTCTGGATTTCCGTGCTAATGGAAATCATTGCGCTGTTCAGCTTTGTGCCAAGTTCCGCAGTAGTTAACGGTATGTTATAACTGGTTGCATAAAGAGAGATGTATGTAATTATTTCATAGAATCATAGAATAAAATGATGTAATCAAATGGTAGGATCGCTTATGTTATAATACACCCTAAAGATCACTGAGTCTGGCCATTAACCTCACACTGCCAAATGCACCACTAAACTGTGCTCCTTAAATGCCACATCTGTATGCGTTTAAATACCTCTAGGGATGGTGACTCAACGACTACCCTGGACAGCCTGTTCCAATGCTGCATAACCCTTCCAGTGAAGAAATCTTCCTCACTTCCTTTAAAAGTATCTTCTTATGTTCACTGTTTAATGAAGAGTCAAGTTAATTACATCTCTGACAGAAGCTTTCCATTAATTAGTATGCCACACCTTCATATTCCATGGGTAATTCAAACTTCAAAGCAAAAATCCTACTGTTGAAGAAATATCTATATTTAAATTTGCAATCTTGACAGTTTGGAAATGTGTGTGTGAGAATATACATATGTATATATTTATATAATTAGTGTGCTTCATTTTTAGACATGAAACTTGGAAACTGAAATGTTTTGGAAATGATGAGAGTTTTCCCTTCCTTTGCTTGTACTCTACCTCTGTGCTCTCTGTGGGTGATGAATAATGGTTTCTCCAGCTTTCAAGGAATCCTTTTCAAAGCACTTACTGTAGAGTGGAAATGCCTCAAGAAGTCTTCTGAGGTTTTTTTTAACCCCAGTAGTAAATGATGTTCTAAGAAGGAGATCATTCACTCTTAAATTACCCTTTCAGGTCTAAGATTACACAGATCTAGGCTTTGGATTGTGCAGTCCAGGTACTTTTATGGAGACATCATACTTGATCCAAACAGTTACATTCCACTGATATGCTCTTTTAGGGAAAATCATTATTACTAAATTATTGTGTGTTTACTGGAAGGTTTAGAAAATTAAAACTGCTAATGGTGGTTCTGTGGTTAATATTTAAATGAGTGAGTTAAAATTCACAGAAGCATTTATGTAGAGAAAACAAAATTGAAAAATGCTAAGTTTCAGCTGGGGTATTGTTTGCTTGAAATAATGTATGGAAATATCCCATCCGAAATTTCGTGTTAAGTGCCAAGAAAATTTTTGTGAAAAAGGATGTTTATGAATCTGAAGGATGTGTAAGTACAGGCACACTAATGATGGACACGGCAGTAAACAGAGCAGTAGGGAGTATCTTTGTCAATAAAGACTACATAGTAACACTAGAATAAGCATGCGAAGTCAAAGAAAAAAAGTAATTTTTACAAGATTCTGTGTTGTCACATTTTGATACTCTGAGGGAGAGTAAATAGGGAAATATGATTAATGAAGAAGCATTTTGCAAAGATCTCTGTTATTACTGTACCTAAGATAGTATAAATATTAATGCAAGACAAGTGTCAACTGTGAAGCTCATTTTCCTTTTCTTGTGTTAGGTTAAAGCAGCAACAGGTGAACAAGTATCAGCAGAGGATCTTGGAGGGGCAGATCTTCACTGCAGGTTTAAAGAAATATTTTCTCAGAGTTAATTTCTTCTGTATTTTAGACTTCCCTTTCCCCTTCCCCTTTGCCTGCCCTTCCCTTATTTTTTTTTATTTTGGTTTTAGATCTTTCTAAGCTGTCTTTACCTTTTGAAAATTATTTCTGTGTTGTTACCTGATGCTAACAGATTGTTTTATTGTTAGAATATCACAGTTACATTGTGTTAGTCTAGTTAGAATTGTTTCCTTCATTTACTGCTTTAAAATACTCGCATATCTAGTGTACTGCAGCATCATGCATTATATGGAAGGCTAATACTGAGTGTTAACAGAATAATATGTATTGAGAAAGATAATGCATTTTGCAGATTGTGTCTTTCTTACTGCAACATAGAATTCACTACAAGGAAGATCAAAATAGCTTGTGCCTTTTGTAAAAAAATACTTCTTATAAAATCCAAAAAATAAGTGCACTTTCAAGTTCTGCAATTAATAATACACAAAATTAGGTATAATAGCACAGTAAGTTATGCATTTCTGTATAATAAATGCTTATTTGTTACTTCAATTTGAAGTGAATAAAAAATTATTTTGAAGGGCAGTTCATGCAGTTTATGTAAACATGTTTTTCTTTATAATTGAAGTGAATTTTTGCTGCATATGAACAATGCTTGTTGTACTTTATATTGTTATTTAGATTTTTTATTTCCTGCAGTTGCTATTTTATTTCATGTCTGATAACTTGAATGTACTATTTTCAAGAAAAGGTCAGGCATGTGTTTTATTTTTAAAGTAATTTCATAATAAAACACAGAGAGCTGAATTGTTGCATCTATATTTTCAAGGTCTTAGAAGCTTTAAAATTTCAAGTTTTCATTGCCTGATTAATGTTTTTTTCCCGCTAAGTATTCGTATTGCTATTGTTATTTTATATACAGAAAATCTGGTGTAACAGATCATTATGCTTTGGATGACAATCATGCACTTCATCTGGCAAGGAAAGCTGTCAGAAATTTGAATCTCCAGAAGAAAGTAGATGTAAGTGTATAGAGTCTGAAAACACTGCATTGCTGAAATTGGGAATGCTTTTCTCTGCCTGATTGATATAACACTTTTTCTTTGTATAACACATATTTTGTATATGCCTATACACATTCAAAAATGGAAGTTATGGTTCTCGTCCTTAAAGATTTCTCTGATATTTCAGTTCTGCAATTACATTCCTGCTGTATTATTCCCAATAAAATTACTGGAATTAAACGCAAGAGTGAAGCAACTAGAAGAGTGCTTCAGAGTCATAGAATTGCACTTTTAGATTAATACAGTCTTGCAAGACTCTTAATTTAATTTTAAACCCACATGATCATTTCCATGGACTTAAAATTAGATACCTGCTAAAGCATCTTTTTAAATAGACATTTTCTGGGATTATTAACGGGAAGTTGAAAACTGAGGGGATAGACCTAAATCTTGTCAATGAATTGTATTGATTTAAGAATTCCTTGTAGTAAATGGGATGGATAGCATGTGGGGGTGGAATTGCCTTATATTTATTTTAGTAGGAGATATGAGAGGGTGAATGGAAGCTCAAGGAAGGCAAGATGTTGTATTCAGTTGTGTGACAAAAATCTTCACCAGTTTTTCAGAATGCTGCCTGCCTTACAGGGGAGTAAGGGGGGAAAGGAAGTAAATAGAAGGATATGTCTATTTTTTTTATAACACTAAAGAAGTGGAGCACATCTGGAGATATATGCAGGAGTAGGAAAAAGGTAACAGTAAGTGAGAAACTGTTCTCAACTTTCAGTTTATGAAACTTCATCTATATGCAAAATGACAAGCCAGTACAGGCATTTTGATGTGTTCGGTGAAGAGAAGTCTGTGCTCAAAGCAGTTGACAAATTGTTGTGTGAATTTTTATGTCATAATGTGATCTGATGGTTCCTTTGTTGGGTAAATTGTTTTGTTAAATTCCTGTAGGTGACTGTAGAACCGTCAGAAGAGCCTTTATTTCCAGCTGATGAAATATATGGAATAGTTGGCGACCAGCTAAAAAGAAATTTTGATGTCAAAGAGGTATGAGTATTAATGCAAGATCCATATGCCCATACATACATGCACCCATTTTCTTGCAGGAAATCACTCTTTATATTGTCATAATTGATAATACCTGATTTGGAGACTTATTTCTTTATATTTTTGTCCACCAGATCCATTGCAATAGCAGTGACTTGTTAAAAATATAATACTTTTTGGTTATATTTTTAGAAAGGATGAGCAAGGATGAGAGATTGGTAACATTCTGAAAAAGCTGACAGAAATGGGAACTCCTCACTGGCAAAGTATTCTATAGACTTGCCCAGGGATATGATGGCTTTCTTTTTCTGTTAATCCTGCAAAAGATGAATTGTTTAAAGATTTATGGAGTATAAGCACACCAAACAACTGAGTCTTTTCCCAACTGCATACAAAGACTATTGTACTCTGCTGCAGGTCTAGTGTAATTATCTGCCTTGGAACCTTCACCTTTCTCGTATTTTGCATAAATCCCACATTCAGAGCCTTTTTCACTACTAACCAAGTATATGTTTTAGTAAGTCATAATATGTACTGGTCTTAAAATATTTAGCAGAAATTACTAGGATTTGCTTTGCATTAAGGGGAAAAAGATGAACAATTTCATTGAGTTTCATACTTCACTCTCGAAAGTTGTAAGAGTCCAGATTTGTGTTCCTTTAAAGTTGAAATAAATGTCTTCTGGCAAATGTCTTGCTAGCAGTGGATCTGTATTTATGAAAAATGGCTCCTTTGCATCACAGAGAAACCTCAAATCAGATCTTCATTATTTTTGTATGTCACAAACTCAAGCAAGCCTAAAAATAATCATATCTCTAAGAAAGTGACTCATGAGTGTATATGTTTTTTTCTTTACAAGTGAGAGGCTATTGATTAATGTGTAATATAAGCAGAGGTTTTTCTTTGAAATTCAGCTAATCAGGAAAACGTTGCTCCTGTGTAATTTAACTATTTGGTTAGAACGTTCTTAATCTTGAAATTCCATTTTTTATAAATGTGTAGATGAATCACACTTAAAAAACTAAACAGGCTTTGCCTGCCATCCAAACTGTTTATATGGTGGGATGCTTGATGTTCTACAAATGGAAAGGTTTTAAGTTATATGTTATCATGATCTTTCTTTCCAAACAAATTAAAAACCTTGAAGGATTAGGAATTTAATGTTATTTTTCCATTTTTTCTTAAGGTCATTGCTAGAATAGTAGACGGAAGTAGATTTGATGAATTCAAAGCCTTGTATGGGGACACTTTAGTTACAGGTAAGTAGGAATATAATTATTCTGTATATGTTCCCACTGGTTTTATAGTTGGATTTATTCTGGCTCACCCACTGATATTTTTAATGACGTTTATCTTCAGAAGAATAGCAGTTTCTATGACTAGGAGAAAGTGTTACCTGTATTTGCTATGAAAAAATAAATACATGTGGAAATTTACAAATTAATCTTTCTCCTTTAGGATTTGCAAGAATTTTTGGTTACCCAGTAGGAATTATTGGAAACAACGGAGTCCTTTTCTCAGAGTCAGCAAAAAAGGTAAACAGATAGATTATTAGCTTCTTTGCCATTGAGAAACAAAATGTCTGCTGGACGACTTGCTCTTGAAGTGTGGAACTTTTTTAAATAATGAAAGAGAACTGGTTCCACATTCTTCATGTAAATGTGAAACAGGTATAAGCTGTTAATTAGCTGTAAAAAAAAATTGACCATGTTTTAGAAACAGTATTTGGTAGATTTTTCTGATGTGAAGAAGATAGGCCAACAGCAGAACAGCATTTGGATTTGTGTGAATGCAGCGTAGTTGAAATAGTATATCCAGAAGCTTACATCTGTTACAAGACAAGTCCATGCTGATTACATCAAATACCCTGTTGGGTATTCTTAACCTCTAAACCATGAAGTACTGCAGAAAATCACATCATTGTTTTTGTAATAACTAGAAAATCTAAAACCTGGATTCCAGTGCTCAGTTCATTGGTTTACCAGAGTTTTAATGTTCATACTTTGCTGCACCATCTCCTGGCTTAGAACAATGAGTGAAAACCTGTGCAGTCTCTCAAAATCTGTGAGCTGGAATACCCGTTTTATGAATGAAAGGCTGTCTGTGAAGGAATATTGTGATTTTATTACAGTTAACAGTGCTTTACAGTTTGGACTTCGGGGAACGATGGTGATAAACAGTATCTGGGTATTGCAAAGTGTTTACCTTGGTCTGTGTTGCTTGCTTTAGTCCTCTATTTTTTCAAGAAACAGCTGTCAGTTGAATTTTTTGTAATAGCAATTATATATGCTAGTTTTGTTCTAACAGGCTTCTTGAGCTAATGGTGAGAAAATTGGTATTGAGAATATACAGAAAAAGGAAGCATTGATGAGACATGTGGAGAGAGGAAGTAATTTTACTGGATTTATTGCTGTTATAAAATAATACACAAAATTGAGTTTCATGTGCTGAAGGAATATTTCCAACTTGGAGCACTGCAGTAAATGACATTTTTTTCATCTGACATTTGTTTTAACATTTATTTCCAAGTAGAAAATAGCTCTTGCGGTATTTCTAATACTTTCACTATTTTTCTAACAATTTAGTGCTACGACTTTTTTTCCTAACAATGAAAAAAAATGTAAGGAATCTTCATTTTCTGACTTTTACTGGCATATCAGTTCTGTAAAAGGAAACTCACTTCTAGAGAAACCTTTGTCCACGATATTGCTTCTATTAGCAACATACTCCAGCAATACTCCTTCTTTTTCCCTTGCATTTTTGTAATGAGCTGTTGCACATTTTTCCCATGATCATCACTATGCTATTCACATGCTTCTCTGAAGAAGATTATACCTAATTATTTTTCTCTCTTTTTTCTTTTTATAACCTTTGCAGGTTTTATATAGTGAAGAGGTTAGATGTTTTCTCAGTTGTTGTGCTACATAACCTTGTTTTATTTACCAGCAAGTGTATTAATAGCCCAAGGAACTTTATTGATTTAGATTAGTTGGAATAGAGGCTTGGAATCTACTATTTGTAACTTTTCTAGGAAATTGGTCTTTTGCTAGTAAAGAGGGAGAGGGCGTCTGCCCTCAGGAAAAGGAGAAAATGTTGCAGCAATTGGCAGGGCCATGAGTAAATAACATGCATGGGCCTTTCCCACTTTCAGAGGATACTTTTCTTTTGTACAGAAAATGGGGAGATATGTTTTTCTGACTGACTGTCTTGATTTCTCTGGCAGAGTCTTACCAAACTCAATGTCAGATGCCACACTGATGCTGTCTGTGGTTTAACTGCAGATTGGCTGAGTCACAGCAGTTGAGCTTTTCAGTATTAGTAGTAGTACTTTTTAAGGATATTATTTCTGTTTTACCTATGGGCTCACACATTTTTGAAGATCTCTTACTTCTGCTACAGTGAATGCATGTTTTGCGGTTAACTTTGGGCGAAGGAGAAGTAGTATAGCACTTCCTGATGGAAATATGGTGGTGGACTTCAGTGGAAGGCGTTAGCACAGACTTCAGAATGCTAGTAGTGATAGCGTCACTTGTCCAACTTTTAACGCCTTGCTCTTTTCTTTTTTTTCCTTTTTTTCCTCTCCACAGGGTACGCATTTTATCCAGTTGTGTTGCCAGAGAAATATTCCCATTGTGTTTTTGCAGAATATTACAGGTGAGTAAGATCAATTCTTTGGGGTTTCACTTTGTTGTAGACCTTGCTGTTAATTGTTGAGGCTGTGTTCTAGACAACCTCTTGTGGGCTTTGTAGTACCCGTATCTCCTATAACCTATAGCTCTGTTTGGAAATCAGCCTGTCAGGAGCTGATGTTGGCCTTGCCTTATGATTTGCTCCTCAGTTCTTTCTGCGTGCGCTGTGAAGTGCGTAGTATGACATATGGCACAGTATTATAATATAAAGCTGGTGAGCCTTTTTTTCATGTTGTATTTCTTTAGGTTTCATGGTTGGCAGAGAATATGAGGCTGGAGGGATAGCAAAAGATGGTGCCAAGATGGTAACTGCTGTAGCTTGTGCCAATGTACCTAAAATAACCGTCATTATCGGTGGCTCTTACGGAGCTGGAAACTATGGGATGTGTGGAAGAGCATATAGGTAAGTCTTGCTTCAAATTATGACAGCAGATAGAAATAATTTAAGAGAGCATAACCTTGAAGTAGCATTCTGAAAAACCATCTGAACTCTTGAAGAAGTTGTGCTCTTCGGAAAATAAAAGAGTTCTCAGTCAATATGTTCATAAGCAAGTAACAGCCTGAAATTTGTAGAGACTGATAAGGCTCATGATTCACCTTGAGTTAGGTGACAGAGGAGACCTCAAAACATGTAAACCTATTCACATCCTTTTCTCCCATTTCAGTTCTTGGTGGAAAAATTGTAAAGTCCTAAACAATCATTGGGCAGTATAGGCTGGTCCTTTATTCTGCATTCATAGGAAGAGTGTATCAGCTTGTGTAAAAACTCCTTATTCACTTCAATGGGCCTGTTTTTATGAGTAAGGTTTTGCAGAACCCCTAAAGATCTTTTTGTTGACCCTTTGGACAGGGCTTATGTGATTTTTTAAATTTCGTTTTGAAAGGTTCCTGATACTATTGAAGTTATTTGGAATGTTTAGGAGAACAATTCCTGTGGGTTGGGGATGTGAGCTGAAGAGACTCGAGAAAGAGAAATTTTTAAAAAAAGGTGTTTGAATAATGGAAATGAACAGAATTTTTACATTTTCAAGCATAATGCTGCAAGCATTGAAGTATGTTAATGTACCTTTTTAAAAAAACAATATATTGTAAAATTGTCTTGCATAAAAATAACTTCTCAGTTGAGTGAGAATTAGTTCTCCGCTCAGAAATATGACAATGTCTTACCTTAATGTTTAATATGTATTTTTTCAGTCCAAGATTTCTATATATGTGGCCAAATGCTCGCATATCGGTGATGGGAGGGGAACAAGCTGCAACTGTTCTAGCTACAATAGCTAAGGATCAAAAAGCAAGGGAGGGAAAACAGGTACATCTTTCCTCTTTCATTTCTAGTAAAGTCATTATCACTTACTCTTTCACTGGAGTTGGTCACTTTGTGAGCTAGGAAGGGTTGCAAGAGAGTGAGACACCAGTGAACTATCCCAATGCCACCAGTGCACTGACAAACATGAAGCATTTGTGAAATGTTATTGCTTACTTCTTTGAAATGTGAAGATCATTCATAACATTTCTTATCTTTGCTTAAAAAGAGGAGTATTTAATATACCATCATATTTTTGTACTTTGTGCACCAAGTTATTCGTTCTACCCGAGATGAGCAACCAGGCACCCTCCTTGGTTTGGGAATACGAAGAGGAATATGTCAGGATAAAGTGTCTTTCCAATTATTATGAAGGTGGCAGTTTTAGAGAAAGTTGATCTTCAAATAATTCAGTGATTGAGAATTATGAAGCTTGTAACAGCAGAGGTCTGGAGAGGTTTGGAAAAGTTTTTGATCATGTCAACATTTTAATTGAAAATTACAGGTATATTGTTTATATAATAAACATATTAACTCTTATGGTAACATTGTACAGTTTCACTGCACACTCTTTTCTGCTGAGTTGGGTTTTTCTGATTACAAAGTTTATGGTTAAACTACAAGAAGTGGTTTTATTGTGGTGTCTTAAAATGGTTCATGTTTATCATGAATAGTTAATCAGAATAGTGAAGCAGTATGGACATATTATCTCAATGTTATTCCTTTTCAAGACTAGATTTGTTCTTTCTGTGGGTAGAATATAGTCATCCTCATCTCTGTCTGTCTTAATTTCCCAAATCCATGATACCCAGAAAGACGTTCAAGTAATCAATAGTAGTTAAATGTCAGTCAGATATGTTAGAAGCTTGTAAGTTTTCTGAATTACTGTGGCCAGTCTGGATCACAGAGAAACCCAGTATTAGAATAGCACAGACCTACTTTATTAAAAAATCTTGTCAAAGACAACCCAGATTTTTTTTCAATATAGTAGCTTCAGTAATTTTTCAAGTGCTAGTCATCAATTACTCTTGCACTCAGTTAAGTATATGTTTAGTCTCCTTTTTCCACTCACTTGTTTTGAAAAATGTTATTTTAATTTTATTGTCAAACGTGCAAAATTGACAATTGTGTGCTAAAAATGTAAAAAAACTTCGAGGAGATCACTTAGGCATTTTCTTCAGGTTGATGCTGCGTATAAACCTCTGCTATCATTGGAAAAGAAAATATTAAAGAATATTTTATCTGGTTTTTAGTTGTCTGAGGCAGATGAAGCAGCTTTGAAGGAGCCAATCATTAGGAGGTTCGAGGAGGAAGGAAACCCTTATTATTCCAGTGCAAGGTAACATACAAATAATTATTCTAAAACTTAATTGTAATCACGGGACTTGATATCTAACTCTTGGTATTAAAGAACAGCAGAACAGAGCAGTCAGATGCAAAGACTGTGTTTAATGTGCATTCAAACCAATATCTTGTCTGTCTGATCTCGGGGACCTGGTACCATGAACTGTTTCAGAAGACAGCATGCACTTGCAAGAATTACTTCACTGGTTCTGTAAGAAGTGATATGGTAACATGGAGTTTCTGTGTTATGTGTTTTATTCTGGATAAGTTTTATATCATTCTCCCCATTGTAGTATCTGGTCACCTTTCTGAAGCCTACTGAACAATGTAATGAGTGGCTGCATATGTGTTAGGAGGAATTCATTTTAGTGGGATCCTGCAACTAGAAGAGGCCAGTGGAAAAGGAGCTAGCAGTTTCAAGAAGACCTGAAGCCATTGGCAAATTTCAGGTCATGGTCATGGTAGGTAATTGTATTGGATGGTAGCAATTTGTGTAGGGCTTTAGCTGATGGGTGCAGCATACTCATATTTGCTGAGAAGTCCTTTGCAGCATTTCATGATCAGGCTGAAGGAATATTAGTAAATGCCCAGGAACTGGTTAGGCTAGTGAAGCAAGGTGGCATCCTGAAGTGATACATCTGGAAAGAGCTTTCTTGGCCTATGATGGTTATTCCGCATTAGTTTCGTCCTGTCAGTGCTATAGTTCCTGCACATATTTCTGCTTGTGGTATTCAAAAGCTAATTTTCCACAGGCTCTCAGCTGCTAATGATAGTAGAGGACAGCATATTTCAGTGACCCAGATGTCAGCTGGGAAAGCAGCAGAGCTGGCAGTGAACAACCCAGGAGACTCCTGGAGTAGGTAGAGAACACCTTCCTGGTGCAGGTATCAGACAGGCAGCCATAGGTGAGGCATTCCTGGGCCGGGCCCTCACCAGTGTGGAGGAGCTGATTAAGGAGGTTGCGGCTGGAAGCAGCTGGGGCTGTAGCGGGCACACCCTGGTTGAGTTCAGGATCTCAAGGAATGAGAGGCAGCAAGGAGAAACTCCAGACCCTAAAATTTGGAAGAGAGGACTTCCAGATGTTTAAAGGGTTGGTCGATGAGATCACCTGGGTAAATGTCCTTAAGGACAGATGAGCTGATTAGAGCTGGCAATTCTTTAAAGACACTTTTCTTGGAGCACAAGAGCTCTTCATTCCAGTGTGTAGGAAACTGTGTATGGCAGGGTGGAAACTGGCATGGCTGAGCAAGGATTTGCTCCTCAAACTGAGGAGTAAGAAAGAAATGTACACATGGTGGAAGCAGGGACAGGTAACCAGGAGGAGCTCCTTCTTCACGATCAGAAGATACAAAATTACTGTTAACTTTTATAGGACCATACACCTCTTTTCTGTAGTGATAGTGGAGTATACTTAACTGAGATATTTATACTTGGGAAATCTACATTAATCTTAATGTTTCATCAAATGAATAACTTCATCAGGCTTGATCTTTAATGGGTAGTAAAAGAAATAGCACAAAAGTTTTTAACAGCTGATTTTGTTTTCTAAGGCAGGAAGGAAAAATGAAAAAAAAAACGTATTATCATTTTTTATAACTGGATTTTAAGGAGAAGAATATTCCACTTACATAATAACATTTAAAAAATTAGTCAAACTTTCTGTATTTAAAATTAATCCCTACCCCAGAGATGATTAATAATGTGATTTTTTTTTTTTATGTTTGCTTTTTTTATATGTTCACTGGAAATAGTCAGAGTCTTTGTACTTATGATTTATCTAACATTCAATATATTAGGTATATTAGCAATATAAAAACTTTTCTCCCAGAAACCAACAGATGATTGTCAGTATTTACAACAGTAAGTCACTAATCTGTAAGAAAGCAGTTTTACGTGTAAGGTTAAGACTAGCATTAAAAAAGATCACATTTTAAATTTTTAATAATGTCTGGTTTTTAGACATGTAACTTGACTGTTTAATACCAGCTTTGTGCTCTCTGATGAACAACTTTTACCAGTTTATGTTTTCAGAATATCTGACCATTTTGTGAATTTAGGTTGCGATTCTAGTAGTCACCCCAGTAAATAGCTTAAATTTCCCCAGCCTAGGTGTTAGGAAGTGAATTTAGTGCTGGGTGACCTGTTGATTATTTGAAAAAGCAGGGTAGCTATGCACTTCTTACTGTTTCCTCTTGGAAAGGAAACGTGACGTGCACAGATGTGAGTTGGCTGAGTAGCGTGGGTCTGGATTGCATGTGGTTGGGTTCGTGTGATGCTGCACTCAAGATAATAAGCCGAGCTGAGACATGAAGTCAAATGTCAGAGCTGAAATCGCACTGAGGCTTATCTGGCTATAAGCAATGAAGGTGAAATGCCTCTTTTCACAAAGGATTGCTTTTGACGACAGTGTGTGAGTGGCTCAGGTCAAAGCAGTCCTGGATGGTTTCTCTCGCTTTTCAGTTCAAGTAGGTGCAGTCTGCATTGTCTAGGAGCTTTTAATTGCTCTCTTGTAGAGTTAATTGGGTATTTCGGTGGATATACTCATGTTTCCTGCCCTTTCATGCTTTGCATTATCTAATTCCTAAGCAAGATGTCAGATCAATAGTTCAGAAGTTTTCATTACTGTGGAGTAGGCTGTCCAGGCAGAAACGAGATGAAGTGGATTACAGTCTTTGCAGCAAATATAGGGGGAAGGATGTACCACTCACCTTGCACCTTGGAGACAACCTTTTCCTCAGCCAGCATCAGCAGCTGCGTATTAGCAAGCATTTGCTGTAATTCAGGGAGAAGTAGCCTGTCCCCTTTGCTCTAAAGGGTGCTTCATGTTGGGCTCCAAGCATGGTAAAAACCCAGCTGATTGTCAACAAAATGTCAGGGTGCTGTAATTGAAACTGAATCTGGACAATCTTTGTTTTGTAAGATCCCTCCACCAAGAAGGTCAACAAGAAAATGCCAACAAAGAGCTTTGCATTTCTGAGAGAACAAATATGATAGATGGGCAAAAGATTGTTGTCTGTATTGCTGCTTGTGTGCAGCTGGTTCGGAGGCTCCCTCATGCTGTCCTGCCTAATGTCTGCCTCACCCTTAACGGCCATTGAGATTGATGTGACCCTGCCACTTGACCTCATTAGGCTTTGAATCAAGCTTTCAGCAGTAATCAGGAGAGAGAAGGAAAATGCCCTAACAATCTTAAAAGACAAGCAAATATCCCTACTTATTCTATTCATATCATTTTGCTTATAAGTGATAACTTGCTATATGTACAGGATATCAATACTGTTCCCTGCAGTTGTATTTTCTAATCAGACTTTAACCAATTTTTTTATTAGAACCTGTCACAATGAGCAGTCTTAATTAATGGTGGTCATTAGGCAGCACCCTTTTTAACGAGTTATATTAATCTGCTCACAGGTTTCTTAAAAGATTTCAGTGGTTTGCATCTTAACAAATTACACAAGCATTTTGCTTTAGGCTACTTCATTTCTTTTACTCACACTATCTCAGTTAGAGATATTTTATGAGTGTGGTGTGACTCATGTTCCTGCAATGGGGTTTTAATAGATAGTTTAATTATTAATGTTACATCCCAGTGGAGAATGCAGTTTTCTTTAAACAAAGAGAAGCAGAAGCCAGGGATGACCATACAAAAGCAGCTTGACTGCCATGAAACATAAAATCTCTACAGTTGTCAATATAAGCCAATTGTGTTGTTACAAAAAAAAGGAAAAAAACCCCCAAATCTGCCATTAAATAGGCTTCTTGTTTGGATGTTTATTACAGCAGTAATCACTGAAGTTTGCCGCTTGCAAGGTACTGCACTAAGTTGGTGATTCTTTTAGAGTCGGTTCATCCCTGCCCTTTCCAGGCCCTTAGCTGATGTGTTGAACATTTTAAGTATTACGAATTCACTCATTCTGTTTCAATGTGTTTCATAAATAAGAAAGATAATTGCAGGTATTTATTGGGAAAAAAAAGTTTATTTGCAGAGCAAACAAACCTGTAGCAGTCAAAAAACCAAAATTAGCTTAAAAATAGAAACGATTGTATTTGAGATTGTTCATAAAGTTGGGGTTTTTTTCACAGTCTTAAGAGAACAGAAGGGTTGGGATTGATTTGATCTCTCAAAACTGCTTTTATTTTCACTATTAAGGAGGATCTTCTCCATTCCTTTGGCAGATTAATCTGACTATATTCATCATAACTAAACCAAAATATAAACACAAGGGGAAGAAAAACAAAGCATATGCGTTAAACTTTGGTAATGCACACTCTATGAAGCTGAAAGTATAGGCAATACTGTCTTGGCCATTCTGTCATGCTAGATTATATCAAGAGCTACAACCACTGTCTTGGGAAAAGTCAAGCAAATTCAAACATCTCTTATGTAAGTCTCTGTAAAACCAAGCTACACTTTTCTTTGGCTATTTTGAACAAAGAAAAGCTTCCAATTGCTTTTGCTTTTGTATGGTAAGAAGCACTTCCTCTGAGTCTTTTCAATGGAGTATTGCCGAAATAAGCCCAGCTATTTCAATGAATTACTACTTAAAATTGAGTTACTACTTAAAATTTAAAGATACAATTAGGAAAGAAGTTACTCACCAGAGTCAGACATCAGGAGCTTAGACCGTGCGCTTTATCCAAGTTATCATACAGACTGCTCTTGTGTCACCTGAAACAGAATTTGCTGTTAGTACCGCTTCCATGCAGGTACAAGCGTGGCTTTTGGAATATTCCAGTGCTTGGGTTACTAGCCCACTAGAAGGGAGGTACTGACCAAGAATCCTAAAATGAGAAGAAATTAGATAGAGCTACACTTTCCTTATATTTGTATTTTGGGTTTATAGCAGGGGGTTTTTTTGCCATTCCAGAAGTTTTTCTCCTTTTTACATTTGAGGAAATTCTTTACTGCATGGATGATGAGGCAGTGGCACAGGTTGCCCAGAGAAGCTGTGGACGCCCCATCCCTGGAAGTGTTCAATGCCAGGTTGGGTGGAGCTCTGAGCAACCTGGTCTAGTGGAAGGTGTCCTTCCCCATGGTGGGAGGATTAGAACTAGATGATCTTTAAGGTCCCTTCCAACCCAAACCATTCTATGATTCTATCATTTTTACAGACTTCTTTCTCTGGTGGTTGGGACCTGGCAGCCGGGTCAGTGAGTGCCACAACTACTGTGCTGCAAGACTTCGTAAATCAAAATTTGGTTTTCACTTCCAAGAAAGAAAGAGCCTGATTATTCCCAATTAGCAGCAAAGTCTTCCCTTCTCCAAACCCTTTTCTGTACTTCAGTTTTGCTCTTGTGCCCCATTTACTTTAACAGTCTCCTTCTTGGGAAAGCTGCACCATAATAAGATCTATTTATAGTAGAGCATTCTTTCTGAGCTGCATATCCTTTTTCTTCTCTATCTAATAGTTGGAAAACATGCTCCTAGAGCTGAGCCTGAACCTTTGTGCTGGTCTTGTTAAAGGTGTTTTCTACTGCAATTCCATTTTGTGCATCATAAGATAGATATGCATTGTAAAATAAAAAGCATATATTGTCAGTCTCTTAGTATATTTATCTGATTTGGTCAATATCACTTTCACAGCAAATGGCAAAATAAAGCAAATAGGGAAAACATTGAGAAGTGTCTGCTGCTGCCTTGAGCTTTTCCGCATGTATTTATGTACAGTTTGCAGTCCCCTTGGGGGTGAGGTTGGCACATTTAGGATTGAAAGAAGAGTGCAAAATATCTTATTTCCTGTCTAATAGATTTTGCTAAATTAATCTCCAAACGATATAAAATTTTCAGCTGGAACTTCAGTTAGAAAGGAAAGGCTGTGTCTTCTCTTGGTAGAGTCGGTCTTGGCTGCCTATTCACGACTATTTCTCGTATTTTTAAATTTTCCACAAAGAATTAAGCATTAGCCAACACTGAAGTAAGTTCACAAAGAATGCAATGTAAGTCTCTCTAGGGAAAGATGGGATGGAGGAGAAGCATCCCTGTCTTAACCAAAGATACTGTGCATGTGTTCTACAGATGCTGCTTAAAGTATGTGTTTGTTTAGGTGAGACTGGATTTCAATGAGCAGTGTGGTATCTTGCTTAAATATCTTGCAGGGGAAATAACAATATTTACAATTTCATGGCCTGCTGGGAATTTCAACATAGATTTTAATTTAGGTAGGATGAAGCTGTCATTGAGAACTGATGCCACAAAGACTTTAGTTTTTGGATAATACCAAAGAGGCTATTTACAAGTGTTGGCGATTTGGGGGACCTGGGAATTTAACAATTGCTCATTTATAATTTAATTGCCTTCAGGCCTGGGTTAAGGAGGGTAGTATCTTCCAGTTGTTTAGAAATGGACTTAATGGTAAGATAAAAGAAAGAAGTTGTGTTGGGTCTTGCTGAGATGAAGATCGTTCTCCCACAGCAGCCCTTATGGTGCTGCGCTTTGAGGTGTTGACAACACAGCAGTGCCCTGGCTGCTGCTGAGCAGTGCTGGCACAGCACCAGCCTCTCTCTCCAACATTTTCCCCCCAGCAGTATTCTGGGCTGGGCAAGATCCTGGGAGGAGACAAAACTAGGCCTGCTGACACAAATTAACCAAAGGGATATGGCATAGCATATGACTTCAGCTCAGTTCCAAAAGCTAAGGAAAGGAGGAGGAGGGTGGAACGTTGGTTACTTACAGTATTTGCTTTCCCAAGCAAATGCCACACATGCTGAAGCCCTGCTTCCTGGGAAGTGGCAGGACATCGCTTGCTGATGAGAAGTAGAGAATAAAGTTGTTTAGGTTTTTTCCCTCTTTGTGCACATGCAAACTTTCACTTTAGTAAACTGCCTTATCTCAGCCTATGAGTTGTTTTCCATCTTATTTTCTGTCCTCTGTCCCGTTGGGAAGCGGGAGTGATAGAGCGGCCCCGTGGGCACCTGGAATCCAACAAAGGTCAACCCAGCACAGAAATTCTGAAAATACTTGAAATTTATTCTGGCTTTTTAATGATGAAAGAATAAAGACTTGTATCATCTTCATCTGGCAGCTGAATTAACCTGGATAGTGTAAATAATGATGTGACATAATTCTTAAAGTGCGAGCATTCTTAGTAGAAGAAGATAGGTCATTGACAGATGGTCATTCTCCATGTGAACATTAACAAGCAAAGAGTTTTTTTTCTTTGAGGAGATGATTAAGTATGAAGAATCTATTTAAAATATGTAGGTCTGACGTTCTTCACTTATCTAAAATGTATACATTGTTCTAGAAGACAAATTCCATGGAGTAATGCACACCAGTCTATTGCACTGATGAACAGCATGAACTGACTCCATTGTTTTAAGTACCATTTAGCTCTTTACTTCTCTTTCTTTAATATAAACCATTTCCAGTTTCATGGGTTTCAAAGTATACCAGCTGTATATGTTGATTTCCTTTAATTATTAAAAGTTTTGGTTTGTTATGTTTTTGGTTTTGCTCTAGATTATGGGATGACGGAATTATTGATCCAGCTGACACAAGACTGGTTTTGGGCCTCAGTCTCAGCGCAGCACTAAACGCACCCACAAAGAAGACAGAATTCGGAGTTTTCAGGATGTAAACTTAAACATGTGATCATCAGAATTACCTCTGTATATTTTATTTGGGGCTGGGCAGCACACTAACTACAATACTGGAGTGATTAAAAATATAGATTTGTAAGATGCTATTTTTAATGAAACTTACATCATTATTTTCACTGACTGTAATTGTCACATGGTGCTTCAGTATTTTGATAGTGGTTTGAGATTAATCACTTAAGTGCTTATATAACTGCATTGCATGAATAAATTGCAGGTTCTGGCATAATACTTCATGTTCAACTAGAAACTATTGATACTATCTCTTATATAAATAAATGTGCAAAATAAGCTACGTATTTGGTGCTTATCAGCTCCTTTGTTTCTTTTAATTCTTTTTTGTTTGTCTCCTATAAATGCAAAATGTTTTTGCCATCCAACAAAGAAAAACCCACATTTGCTGGTAAATAAATTTTGTGAAAGGGAAGTGCTGTAAGGGCAGCCAGGGATTTCAACACAGCATGAAATTATGGATTTCATGCAGTCATTGTCATCTTGTTCTATCTCTGGCTTTCATCCAAAAAACATTGCTCTTCTGTGTGGTTCCCTGAAGTCAAAACAACTATTGAACCTGATGGATGCATAATGTTTTCTGGAAGAGATGGGAAGCGTGTGCTGGTATCTGTGGAATCAGCAGGTTGCTGAGAGCATGGGTGAGGACAGGGACTGGCTGCAGAGGTGTTTAAACATCTTGGCATGTGGTCGTTCTGGTAATTTTGCTTTCACAAAGACAGAGTGTTCTTTCCACAAGGATCAATGCTTCTCTCAGAGCAGAAGCCTGAAATCCACTGACTTAAGGGGTTTTGAGATGCTGGAGTGCTTCGGTTATTCTGATTTATTTAGGGTAGCTTGTTGGAGTGTAAAGTTTTTCAAGAATTCGGTGTCTGTCATTTAATTTGTTCTCTTCAGAAACATTGCACCTTGTAGAAACTACATACTGTTCTAGCTGGGAATAGGAAGGTGATTTTATTTTATCTAGCTTTGCTCTACAGGTGCCCAGGTAGCTATTGCCAGAAATATTCTTAACTGAAAGTCAAATCCAAGAAGAGCCAGTGTACATGAATAAGGATCCTATCCTGTGGTGGCCTGTGGGGAAGGACTGCTAAGAGGAGTGATCAGTTGGGGTAAGGTGCTAGCTGTAATCTTCCTAGGCTCGTGTGGAGAGTTCCCCTTGGACCCAGGAGGAGGATGGAAGGTCTACTGTCTAACAGCCTTCCCAATTGTGTCTCAGGCAGATGCAAAAGAGAAAATGAAATAATTCTCTGAAATGGGGATCTTCAAGGTAGAATACAGAGAGTGTAGCATATGTTGAGCTATGTGGTCTCTGGCACACTTTTATATTGCACTAAAAGAGCAATTTTCCCTCTGTTTTCACTGAGATGAAATGTATCCAAAGCCTGGTGTGTTCTGCACCACTGGAAAGGTTACTTCTGTAGGTCTGCACTCTTATGCTTTCGTGCATGTTCTTAGTATATTAAATAAATATTTAGCAGAGAGTAGTAGTTTAAAAGAGCTGTGCTTTTGTCCCGTTTGTCTCACTACACACGTTTGCGAACATGTCTGACATAGACCCAAGATTTCCTGGTCCTGAAAGTTAATTGAAATTATTTATGCTTAGTAAGCTTCTGAAATGCCTTTAAAAATACCCTACTTTTAAATACAGATTTATAAAATATATAAATATAAATATATATATATATATATAAAAAATGTAAGCAAGGAGAAATAGAGTTTCAGATTCTGAAACGCTGTTATCGGCTTCCAATAAGAAGAAATTCACTGTATTTTCTCCTACTCAAGCTGAATCATCTGTTCAGGCACCTGTCTTTCTGTTCTTAATTATGGGGGTCACTTTTGCCTGTCTGTTGCTTCAAAGCCATGAGGACTACTGTCTGTTTCTGCTAAGAAATCTGATCTCTTCCGAATAATATTTTTTATTTTGAATATATTCTTTCAATTACACTGGTAAATAAATCATACCAAGCTGGAGACAGTGACAGATAATCGTGGGATATAGATGATAGAAGCAGGTATGTTTGGAAAGATGCTTCTGAGTATGGTAAGTCCCTGTTGCTTGTTACATCTGAAAAGACAATTCTTTACATTTGTCAAAATTTCTTCCTCAGAATATGTGTGCAGGCAAAGTGAAAACACATCTCTAATTAAATAGGGGTGTTCTGCCTTAATAATACTTAGCTTTGGAAACATGTTAAGCAAATTAAATTAATCATCACAGACGTAGCATCCTATCAGCATGACCTGGTTAGCAGTTGCTACCGAGCAGGATCTTCAGTGCAGAACAGCAGTTCAGAGAGTCACTAGTGGTTATCACTCCTCCACTACACAGCTGTTTTGGAAAAGCTTTTACATGTTTCTGTGCTGCATTCTGTATGGGGCGCTGAGTGTTGGCAGTGCCCCTCGTGTGTGATGGTGTTCTGATCGCTGAGATGGCCTCTTGCTGCCCAGAGGTTTGCTGAAAAATGTTGTTTTCTGTGGGGTGAGGAGTTGGACCACATACTTGTACCACATTTGATGATGTTGGTAGATCTGTTCATGCTGTCTCAAAATAATCACCCAGAGCTCTCACATTGCATCTGCCACCAGGAGTCTCATGCTTTTGCAGTAGCAGCTACCTGTTAAGTTTAACATGGATGCCATTACAACAGTCATTTTCAGTTTTCATTGGCATTGTGCTGCCAGTAGGATCTCTTTGGAATGAAAGGAAATGTTAAATAACCCTAAATTAGAGGTAGCTGCCACTGTAAGGGCATAATATTCCTGATGGCAGAGGCAGTGTAAAAGCTGTGGATGACTATTTCAAGACTTCTCCTACTCGTCTCTGTACATATAACCTCTTCACTGTAGTACTGAAGCAGTTCACAACTGCTAATCTGTTTCTTTACTGGGAAGGGTGGTACTTGGGATGACAATGATTTTTCAGGCAGAGCTTGAGGAGCAAGGGAAATGGCTGTGCCATATCAAGCACGCAAACTGTGGTGGACCAGGACATCACACCGGGTGCTCTAGAGTTCTGGAGAGCTTTGCTTCTATCTACTCTTGCCTTGGGCATAGGTGTTCCGAGCTGTGTGCCTCCCTCCTGCCCCTGAGAAGAGGGGAGGCCAAGAGGTTATGTAGTTCCATTTCTCGGTGGCAGTTAGACACGGTCTATTTAAGAGGTTAGCCGTTGACTACAAAGAGTTTAAAAGAGTCAATACTGTGACTCTGAGGGTGTTTTCAAACACCTCTGCAGAAGGAAATGGGAAGCTGTGAATGAGGTGGGCTAAGCTTCTTTTCATGTCTGTGAAGAATGTTGCAGTAACCAAGGGTTTCCTTCTCAAATTGCCTGGGCTGAGGTGGTGAATTCAGGATGAATCGTAAAAATGTACCCATTGCCATTTTCATTTTTATTTTCATGGCAGCTAGGAAGGTGCTGGGAACCTGAGAGCTACAGTTTGGTCTTCAATCAAAATTGGTGGCAGTTTGTTTAACAAACATCAAGGCAGAGCCTCTGGAACACAATCATTAGGAGCCTGCTTCCAAGGCTGAAATGAGATGTGGATAGTGCACAGCCTCTGTGACAGCTCTGCCTGCAAAAATGGAGAAGCACTGGGGACCTGTTCCCACCACTCTTCCACCCATGTGGGGTTAGTTTAATGGGGAGTTTGTAGCTTCACTGTTTGTGTGGGCATTGGTGTATGTACTGTTGTTCTAAGAACCCATCTTTTATTTAAATGGCTTTTTTCCCATCTATTACTCATCAAGATGAACTGCTATCTCCTGCTGAAATTGATGTTATCTTTCAAGTATGCCTCTGGACTGTTATTACTTCAAATTTGGCAGAACTCTGATTTATCGTAGATTTTCCTCGCTGTTCAAGGTTTCAGTCAAAGACATGTCTCGATTCAGAAAACCAATAATGGTATATTATTTTTTTTAAGTGTGGTTTATACATTAAGGCTATTTAACAAAGCACTTATAAAAGCCTGCTGCTTTTCTGCAAAGCCTTAAGGCATCCACTTAAAACCAGATGTCCATTTTCTTGTCTCTGATTCAGTAGAACAGTTGTTCAAATTCTTGACACTAATCTCTACAGTCTAGTAGTCCTGAAATCCATCCAACTCTACGTCTATGTCAAGCCAAAACTAGAACACACATAAATGCCTCAGAACTGCTCACTAGCATCAACATAAACCTCCAGTATTTCCCCACTTTTACAAGCACAATTAACTGATCATGATGGAAGAGGGTGATTATGAAAAGCATGTATGACTTTCAAAATTATCTATTTGATATACAGATGCTAATGCACATTGGTAGTGTTCTGTTTGTACTTTGTGTGCAATAACATTTGCATGGAGAAAGTTAGCTTTGAGAAACTTGAATTGGTGCTTAGGTACAACTGAGCTGTGCACCCCGAGGTCTGACGGCATTTCATGTGGATTATCCAGAGCTGAGTTCTGGAGTGCCACAGGCTCCCCTCATTCCATAGCCAGCTGTCTTATTACTGGCTATTGATGCTGTCAGAGAGTACCTGCCCTTTTGTAATTGTAAACAGTGATTTTGTGGTTTTGTATCTTGACCCTTTTCTGCTCCTAGACCTGGTAGCCTCTGACACTCTTACTTGATATTCAGCTATCCTGCTGATATTAATCCTGCTGATTTTTTTATCCTAGTGCTGGAGACAAACTGTACAAGAATGGTTGAATGGGGAACAGTGGGGACAGTGGTGTCTGCAGAGACAGTGTGATATAGACAGTAACAGGCACAGAAACTTGTGCAGTTCTGTGGGTTTCTGTGGACAGTCAGATATAATGACTTTTGCAAACAGAAATTTGTAATTGCCTCTGCATTCAACAGTAATTTTACTGGAGTAGCTAGGGTTAAATTCAGCTTTTTACTAGAAGTGCAAGTTGGAAAGAAAACAGTGATGTTTTCTGAGCATCTCCGGTGTGTTCAACACTGCATGAGTAATCCTCATACTATAAAATATGGCTTGAATTTTTGGTCAGGCTTCACAGATGCTGCTTTTAAAGTTGAATAGGCTGTATATCTGCCTCTTTGTATGAAGTGTTGTATTTTTCATAGCCTGGGTTATTTCTCCATTCTAAGAAACTTTGTTTTGTCACACCCATCATTTTCAGTATTGCGCATGGCTATGTTTTTGCTCCAGCCTGGGAGCAAAGCCTGGGCTTTGCTATGAGTGGTTTACCACCAGCATGACATCTGAAATCAGCCTTCCCTGTGGCTAAATGAAACTGAAGGATCCACGCAAACAGGCAGAGGATCTCTACTCTGACCAGCAATTACAAATGAGACCTTTGCTGGATGTGATGATCAATAGGAGTGTGTGGGAGGATGTAACAGCAAGAGGTGAACATGCAGCACTAGAGGAAAGCAACGTGATAGAGAGATCAGAGCCTTTTTATTGCCTCAAACAAAATGCTGCTCTTGAAAATTACTTGCTAAACCACACTCCTGTTGTTCCCTTGAAAAAGTGCCTGCCAGCTTGGAAAAATACATGCCATGACTGGTTTAATCTTTCTTGAAACAACTTTCTTTGTGTGTGTGCTCACATTGTATTGCCTTTTCAAGCTGTTCCTAGCTCCCCTTCCCAGCTTCCCTACAAATGACCAGCTGGGAGAGTTTTGTTAACAAGGTTTTCCAGTTTCCTCATTCTCCAAATGATCCTCCCTTCACCTAAGGAGACGCAGCCCAGTTCCTGCTGCTGTTGACCTGCAGGGAGGAACATCCCCATAGCCACTTCAGAGCTGTGAGCTTGAAGTGATGGTCAGATGTCTCATGCCAGCAAAACTGCTGCTCAGCGACCCTGTTTTACCCCAGCCTTGGCCCAGAGGAGGCTGGAGAAGGCTGAGCACTGTCCTTCATCTTGAATGCTCTTCTTGGCATGCCACTGCTTTTCTTAGTGGGAAGAGCTGCCCCTGCCACCCCCACGGCCATGAGGCCTAGGCAGGTTTGAACCTGCCAGGGATCTTTTTAATGAGAGTATTCGTGGACATGAGGCCACTGGGTTTGCAGAACCAAACGCCAGTGGGAAGGTCTGAATGACATGTGTTCACCGATGCTAGGTCTCCTTTTGGCAACTGCACTTTTTCTCTCCCAAAACGGAGGTGGCCTCATTTCACACACAGGGTATATGATGCCCCCCAAGAACCGGTTCAGTGGTATTTTTGACCTCAAGCACCATTCACAGTTCTGCTTGATGTATTAGCAGTTTTATCCTGGGCCTTTTGGTGCTGCTTCCTACCTCACTCTCAGTGGCCCCGAGCCTCCGCATACTGTTGGTTCCCACCGGTCCTTATTCAAGCTTTCACATCCTCATCAGCTTGTTGCTCATCATCACAATCTACCACCCCTCCTCCCCGGCCCCCCCAACTCCTTCAGGCTAATCCTCCCACATGGCTCTTCCTTCCATCACATCGTGCTTTTCCTCAGCCCACGGGGTACTTAGTCTCCTTCCTGTCAGATCCCTGTGTTGACTTCCAAGCCTAGTCTCCCTAGCTTGCAAGCCCAACTTCCACTTTCATCTCTATGTGTCCAGTGTCTACCCTCTCCCTCAACCATCCCAGCCCCCAGGGGCAGGGGAATATTTTCCCGCTCTGCTCACAGCCCTCGACTGTGGACGAGCACAGGGAGTGCGAGCGGGGTGCAGCTGGGCTGGCCGGCTTCCCCTCGGTCGCCGTCAGAGGTGAAGCCGCTGTTTGGCCCGAGGGCNNNNGTTTGGCCCGGGGGCGAGGGACGGCCGGCGCTTTGGGGCACCGACTGGGGAGGTCGGGAGGTGGGGGACGAGGAGCCCAGCCGTGCCGTGCCAACACTCGGGGCGCGGCGGCGGTGGGCGCTGACGCACGGCGGGGCGGGCACGGCGCTATAAAGGCGGCGGCGGCGGCGGCGGAGCGGCAGCACCATGGAGAGCTGCCGGGCGCTGGCGCTGTGCGCTGTGGCCGCCGCGCTGCTTCTGAGCGCCCGCGGGCACGGATCGACCCCGCCGCGCCCCTCCCGCGACCTGGGACCGCCCGGCGGCGGCGGCGCCTCCC
>VZTF01005456.1:114315-254919 GCA_013397755.1 Cnemophilus loriae | reverse complement strand
CGGGACAAGCCGCCGGGAGCGCAGGCACTGACGTCTGGCCGCCCCGACGTGCCGGCGACTTCTCGCAGCTCCTTCGCCCGAGAAATGCGGGGAGAAGCCCCCGCGTCGCCCGTGTAACGCCGTCCATGACATCCGACATCCGTGGAGCTGTTTTCTTTCTCTCCCCCGCCCCACGCCGTCCTCTCCCTCCCCTCCTCCTCCGCTTGTTTTTGTCCGTCCAGGAAAATCCCGGGCCGTGCCTTGGGAGCAGAGGTGCCGGTTCCGGGAGCTACAGTGCCGTCCCGGTGCAGACCTGAGTAGTGCCAAGCCGTGCCGGGAGGCAGTGCTGGCCCCATGCTGTGCCCCGGGCTGTCCGGCTCCTTCCTCGGGCGGGAAACATCCACCCACTGCCGGCTGGAGGAGCCGGGGCCGGGGGATTCCCCTGGGCTGGTTGGGGGTAGCGGGGGGAGGCAGGATGCGGGTGTGTCCAAGGCACCCTGATCCCCTGTCTCTTGCCTCTCCGCTGAGAGGACCCAGCTCGGCACAACCCAGAGCAAGCAGCCTGCAGCTCTCGGTGGGGTTCACCCGCACCGCTGGCCTCTGGCCAGATCCAGCTGTGCTCACCCCGTGCTGTAGAAAGTCCGGCATAAGACACTGGTGGTGTGCAGGGGTCTGGCACTAGCCTGGCTGGAGTGGGGCTGGGGGGAAATCGGCTGCTTTACCAGGGCCACCACGGAGAGAAAGCTGTCTGGATTCGTTGCAAACTACCTGGGGATATCCTAGTAATCTAGACCAAATGGCTCACGTTTCTACAATGAACTGATGTATATAAATACGTCTGTCCTCCACAGGTACACTGTGTGTTTCAGCAAACTCATAATGCGTTTTAATCCTTTGTTTGTCTCTATTAATAAAGTTAGTGTTCTGATGACGGTATTTTGGGTGTTTTAATCCACACATGGGAATCCCTAGCACTCAGAGGGAGAGGCTAAGGGTATCCCCCAAACTACAGCAAGTGTTACTGTGCGCTTTAGCTAGGCTATAACCCAGGTCAGGACAGGACTAGAAACCAAGGTTCATGTGTTCTGGTGCTGCTCAGCTGATGTCTGCTCCCTCTCCACGGGCACCCAGAGGGACTGTGACGAACACAGAGCCTTAGGACCTCAGGTTTTTCTTTGGGAGAGTACAGGGTGTGTCCCGGCTGCAGGGACTTGTCTGGGGAGGCAGTGTGTGCGGGGCAACCACCACGAGCTGGATCATCTGTGTTACTTTGTGCTTGATTCCTATAAACGACGAACCCCTGAAGGAACTTCTTGCTTCTCCTTCGTCACAATTTATCTGTGGGTGTCTTTGCGAGAACCAGCTCTTAATTCTATCAGCATGGAGATGAGGGGATACACGGGCCAAGGCAGACACAGGGGAAAGACATACACGGAGTTTTCATATTTCATGCTGAAGAGAGCACAAATTTAGGTGAGAAACCCAGAGTTTCATGAGAAAAAGGCTTCTGTAAGGCATTTGCTTTACTCCTAAGCAGTAAGAGCACATAAGCAATTCTGACTGCAACAAGTACAGAGAAGCTGACTTCAAAACGAGACCCACCACTGCTCATTTTGCTATCAGTATTACTACTATTATTATTGCTGGTATTGTAGTTGCTGGGGTTTATTGTTATTAGTTATTATCTTCCAGGACAGGAATGACCTCTTCTTAGCCCGGAGAAGGACGAAATAAAGGGTAGCTGAAAACGCCAGAGTGTGAAGGCTGTTTTAACAGGTGATGCCACAAGACTGGGGTATGCCATTCATGGGCAAGGGAGTGCTGCCCTGGGGGACTGTGTATGTGGGGGAGTCGGGAGGGAGGGTTAAATAAAGGCGAGAGCCATGGTGCACTTGGTGGGAACCCTGTTCAGGACGGACTTTACGGAGAGAAATGGATATGTAGTGAGCAGGGATAGAGCAGTCAGGAGTGGTAGCCAGCTCTGCCTGCAACTTGTGTGACCGTGGGTGAATAATGCCTGTGGGGAAGAGGTGTGATAGTGCATTCACAGGGCTGGAGACAAGTGTCAGGTTTTGTAAACTTGTAACTGCTTGTGGATGTTTTTGTGGTATTTCCCAGAGATGTAGTAGAAATCCTTAATTTCTCAAGGAATAATGAAACCATTTTTGTAGCATCTCTGTTTGGTTCCCATACAAAAGATAACAAGGACTTATATTTTGGTACTGAATGCTTTCAGGCATAGAGCACATTCTCCGGCTGTTTGATGGTCCCCTCAGCGCTGTGTCCAGCCCCAAGTACCACAATCATCTCAGTGAACTGCTCGTGTACATTGACTCTACATGTAACATTTACTAAAGGTGTACACAGAATTCAACTGAAACATGAAATATTGGACTAAAGTACATCAATATTTTTTCATCTTATGTGTTGATTTTCTAGATCTTGTATTGCCTAATTATAGTTCTCAAAATTATAAATGTGATTTACCTAAAGATCAAAACTATAAATATAAAACCTAACTTAAGGAATCAGGATTTAGGGTTTACTTCCATGATACTGACATTATGACAATACTCTCTGCAATATTGTGTGCACTAATGTGAGGACTCCTAGCATGTTGGTTATATACATGACTACTTACATGACATTTCAGTTATTTCTATTGTAGAGATTAAAAAAAAATAGGTGAGGAGAGAAACTTGCGCTGTGAGAGTCAGGATAGAATTGGCACTTGCATATTTTTCACTCCTCAAATCAATTACATGAAACAACACCATTTAAAAAATTCAAATATCTCCTGATTTCACCTTACTAACGCTTCCAAGGTGGGCCCTGCCCATAATGTGTCCAAAACAAGAAGCACAGTTTTTGAGGGTTCATCTTGGGTTTATTCACCAGAGAGGGTTGCAAGAAAGTCTGGTTTCAATAACTGTGGTTCAGAATTAATGTGTTTGCTGAGTAAGAAGTAGAAAAACGCAGCTGCTTCAAGTCCTATCCTATTAGAACTCAATCATGGTAAACCTGCTTGCCTCCTACTAACTCCATTTGAAGACCAAATTTTTCTTTTTGACTGGATCTTCCAGCTAGAAAGAGATGTGAGAACTGCTCCTGACAGGCTGGTTGTCAGGTCATTTCTTTATGTGTGGTGAGCTGACCAGCAGTTTCAGCTGGCCCTACAGCCCAGGGGATCAGTGCTGTGTGCCTGGGTTGCTCACCAGTTTCGGAGGCTTCTGGCAGCTCACAGGCACTTGGGTTTGGCTGAAACATTACCCCTGTTTTTAGCTACTCTACACACAAAGACTGAAACATGACAAGACATAATGAAAAAGTCTAGCAAAAAGGTGTTAATTCAAGAGGGTGTTCAATATAACTGCTATCTGAAATAAATAAAAACAAAATATAGGTCTAGAAATCAGGGAATCCACGCAGAAACCCCACCTCTGTCAGTAGTCCAACCCCAATGAAGAAGCTAGCTGAACATCAAGCAGTTGGACAAAGAGGCCCAGCCAGTCTGTCCGGTTTGCCTCTTCTCCTTGCCCTCTGTGGGCTTTCCCCATGTTGTACCTGCTAGCACAGTGTGATCCTCCTTCTTCTAGAGCAAACCTCTTCCCAGAGACCACCTAATCAAAACTCAAAGAGAAAGATGATCAACTCACATTACTTATCTGCAGCCAAGTCTTTTCCAGGAGGCTCTACATAATTCTCAGGCTTAGTGTTCCTGGTGGAGGCAGGCACTGCTCTTCACTAACTAGCACTTGGAAAATGTATGCCTATGGGTGGCAGCTCCTGGGGTAGCAGATGGCACAAGTACTGAGAGGACAACTGAGGTTCATATCAGAAGTCACAGAGTTTGAAGGTAACATTGCATGGATAAAATGTATTTCACATATACTGGATAAATCCCATGACATTTTCTCCTGAGGTGGGTTTTGCTGCTTCTCAGATTCTGGGTGGTTTGGGTTTTTTTGTTTGGTTTGGGGTTTGTTTTTGTTTGTTTGTTTGTTTGTTGTTGTTGTTGTTGTGGATGATGATGATGATGTTGTTGTCGTGGTAGGTTTGGTTTGTTCCCCCCTCTCTCCCCACCGCATTTCTTTCAGTACCTCCTTCTTTGAGTTAGCAGAGAAAACAGTTACACACTGATCAACATTGATTGATGAATATGTGGATGATTTCGAGTGTTCTACCTTTTTGTAACTTGTATAGAAGAACATGACATTGCACCCAGTCAGTTGCTCTTCCTTGCAAGGTTTCAGTTTAACAAAAGTAGTGGAGACTTTATGCCTTTCTGCTGGTGGTGGATCCACCGCAGATTGGACCTGGACAAAAATGAAACCAGCAGAAGAACAAGAGGTGGCAGTGTTGTAACGGAATGACATTCTCAGCACGCAGCTGTCTCTCATTTAAGTGATGTTAGCTTAACAATGACGAATGGGATTTTGGGGAGTGGACTTTCTTTTTTCCTTTTTTTTTTTTCACAATAGAGCAAGCTGGAACATGCAGCTGTACTTTGCCTGTCTAGAGAACCTGTGACTCCTTACAAATTCCAGCAAGTCACCCTTCAGATCTAGGTCTCTAGGAGATGTGGTAACACCCCTTGCTAGGAAGGGAGGCTGCACAAAAAGAGACTCAGGAATCTGAGCAGCCTTCCTTCACCCCTGCAGTCTCTCATCCCATCTGTGTGAGGCCCTTTTCAGCTCCGGTCTGGGCCTTCAGATTTTGGCAAGGTTGTGCAGAAGGTGTGTGGCACCTGCCTGGAGCCCTTCCACACAGACCGTCTGCAGTAGCAGTTGTAATGAGATTTGAATTGAAAACAATAAATACTGATTAAGCATTCAAGGGTGGCTCTTTTAATTCCTCCCTAGTAAATGGCAAATACTGTTTAATATGTGGAAATTGACTCTATGGCAGCTTGGAGATCCTGCCTGTTCTGCCTGGGAGGCAGAATGTCTTCTCACTTGCAGGCACTACTGTAACAGAACGACCACACGGCAGCCAGACTTTGTCCCAGAAGTACTTCTCTTCTTCTAGTTCCCTGTGACTGTCTTGTAGGATCGTACAGGATTCACAGAAATGATCACAACATCTCAAAGAACCAGCTGCTGGGTTCCAGCTGTGAATCATAAATTACACTTCAGGGTCTGGCACAGAGAGAGTGGATGGCGGTGAGGGCTCACTTCTATGCCTGGGAAGACAGATCCTCCTGGAAGCTGTGCTAACACACACAGAGAGCAGGGAGATGGTTTGAAACAGCCAGCACAGCTTCACCAACGGCAAGTCCAGCCTGGCCAGCCCAGTGGCCTTCTCTGGTGGAGTGACAAGAGAAGAGCTACAGATATCATCTATCTGGACTTCTGTAAGGCCTTTGACACAGTCCCCCACCACATCCTCCTCTCTAAATCGGAGAGACATGAATTTGATGGGTGAACTGCTTGGTGGATGAGGAATCGACCAGATGGTCAATCCAGAGTGTAGTGGTCAACTGCCCAATGCCCAGGTGGACATCAGTGACAAGTGGTGTCTCTCAGGGGTATGTACTGGGATCAGTACTGTTAAATGTCTTCAATAATGACAGAGACTGTGGCATTAAGTGCAGGTTTGCAGATGACACCAAACTGAGTGGTGCTGCTGACACTCCTGAAGGACAGGATGACATCCAGAGGGACCTGGACAAGCTTGAGAAGTGGACCCATAGGAATCTCGTGAGGTTTAACAAGACCAAGTGCAAGGTGCTGCACCTGGGTCAGGACAACCCTCAGTACCAGCACAGGCTGGGGATGAACTGATGGAGAGCAGCCCTGTGAGAAGGGCTTGGGGGTGCTGGTGGGTGAGAGGCTGGACATGACCCAGCCATGTGCACTCCCAGCCCAGAAAGCCAAACATGTCCTGGGCTGCATCCAAAGCAGCGTGGGCAGCAGGGCGAGGGAGGGGATTCTGCCCCTCTGCTCTGCTCTGGTGAGACCCCACCTGGAACCTGCATCCAGCTCTGGGGTCCCAGCACAGGAAGGACATGGAGTTCCTGGAGTAGGTTCAGAGGATGGCTATAGAAATGATCAGAGGGATGGAAGACCTCACCTATGAGGAAAGACTGAGAGACCGGGGTTTGTTCAGAGAACAAAAGGCTCCGGGAAGACCTTATTGCAGTCTTTCAATACTTACAGGAGGCTTATAATAAAGATGAGCCCCGCTTCTGGCAGGGCCTGCTGTAATATGACAGAGGGCAGTGGTTTTAAACTGAAGGAGGGTAAATTTAAATTGGATAAAAGGAAGCAGTTTTACAGTGAGGGTGGCAAAAAATGGCACAGTTGTCCCAGAGATGTAGTAGGTGCCCCAACCCTGGAAACACTCAAGGTCAGGTTGGACAGGGCTCTGAGCAACCTGATCTAGTTGAAGATGTCCCTGCTCATCGCAGGGAGGTATTGGACCAGATGGCCTCTAAAGATGCCTTCCAACCAAAAGGATTGATTCTATGACTCTGTAAAAAAGACATCATACCCTACCATTCTTCACAACAGACTTATTAACCCTAGTTAGTGGTCACACTAGATGTGCTGATTTTCTCCCTTATGGAGCTGGAATGCCAGTATGTCTATTTGCACTGATCTGGTTAAAGTACATTTCCCCTGACTAAACTTCCAGACTATTTAGAATTCATTAATGACATACAATTTTCCGGTACGCTAGTCTCTGTTGAATCAGCTAGAAATTTATCTGCTTTTTCCAAAAAGCTCTGTAGAGCAATCATATATTTGTTCACCCTTTTTTTTTATAGCCTTGTGTTGGTTTTGCACAGCCTGGTTTTTGGTAGCGGGGGAGCCACAGAAGTGGCTTCTGTGAGAAGCTGCCGGAAGCTTCCACGATGTCTGGCAGAGCCAATCCCCGATGGCTCTGAAGACGGACATGCTGCTGGCCAAGGCTGGGCCAATGAGAGCAGTTGGTAACGCCTCTGTGATAACATATTTAAGAAGAAAATAAAAACAAATTGCCACAAAAATTTTTCCCCAGCCAGAGAAGCGGAGGAGGTGAGAACATGTGAGGGAAACGACATGGAGACACCGAGGTCAGTGAAGAAGGGGGAGGAGGTGCTACAGGTGACAGAGCCGAGATTNTTGGAGCCACATTGGAGAAGTTCACGGAGAACTGTCTCCCATGGGAGGGACCCCACGGTCTCACAGCAGAATGACTCCTCTCCCAGAGCAGTGGAAGAAAACTTTGGGTGATGAACTGACCAAAACCCCCACACCTTGTCTCCCTGCACTGCCAGTGGGAAGGAGGGAGGGGTTGTGGGAAGAAAAGGTGTTTTAAGGGCTTGTTTTACTTCTCATTATCCCCCTCTGATTCTGTTAGTAATAAATTCACTCTGTACCTCTAAGTTGAGCCTGTTTTGCCCTTGGAGCGTTTTCTCCCAGTCCTTATCTCAGCTCATGAAGCCTTCATTATATTTTGCTCTCCTCTGTCCAGCTGTGGCAGCGGAGGGTAAGGGAGCAGCTTTCGCGGGTGCTCGGCATTTGGCCAGTGTCAAACCACGACAAGCCTTCAGAATAGTTATTGAGTTCATTAATATTTGCAACAATATTTCACAAGACTTGTTTAGAGGTTTGCCACTGTTTTTTTATCACCTTTTCATGACATCTATAAGGAATTAAAGAAACCAAACCATACCTTCGATTGAGAAATGCAATAACTAAGCATTAAAAGACTGCTTCAGTATCTTCCAGGCCAAGATAAAGGCTTCTTTGATATACAGAATTGTTTAAAGCATGATTGAATTCTGGTTGTGAATTTGGGAGACAACACTGGCCGTTGGCTGCTTGCATTTATCCATAAAACAGGTAACACTTCAGACCAAAGTGCACATCCTTGCCAGACAGAGATCACAGAAGTGAAACTAATGATGACAATAGGATGATGTTTTAAACAAAATGCAACTAAAATTAAGAACATAATGAAAAGCATAAAGGCAAGTAAGAGATTATCACTTTTTGAGTGACATATCCATGGAGGATGCTGCACAAGCCATAGTTTTATCGTAACCTCACCTCTCATTTATATTGATGGAATAAACAGCAATCTTTTTGAAGTACATCAGAGAGGACATTTTTCTGCATCTGAACACAGAATTTTTGGTCTTATTTAAATTGCAATGCCAAACTCATGTGGAGACTAGTAGATGGTGAACCTGTCTTTTTAAACAGCAGAATCAATGAGGGTTTAACTAACTTAATTGTATCAAAATACAAGGGGACATTTTTTTCCTGAGAATATATTATAAACACTAGTACAGGTACAGGATTCCATAATGAACCAATGGAGGGTAGCAGATGTAAAGGTACACCACCTGGGATGGGTGCACCATTCCCTGCCAAGGCTGCAAGGGCTGAAATCCCTTCTCACCCTCGCTATTTTGTATTCCTGATACCCATTAAATGACAAGAATTTAGAATATGTCATGCCCTAACTTGAGCTGATCTAGCAGGTTTTTTTATGTAGTATTTCATCCTCACTATATACATAAGGAATACTGTGGTTCAGGAGACAAAGCTGTTTTTTCGAATTGTTTTAATTACTTTTGATAGTAATCCTTTAAATCTACCTTCATGAGTGCATTCAGCACTACTGTTGCAGCCCATGTTCTTCAGAATATATTTTACATTCATTTAACTCACCTGCTACAAGCTTATACATATTTTTGTATCTGTCACTTTGTGAATTCAAACTGGATTCAAATTTACCTAGTTTTAATAGTATTCTTACATCGAAAAGTTATTCAAGACTTAGTTAGCAAAGATGAAAAAATTCTATGTAAGTAAGATACAAACCTAATAGAATACGGTTATATTCATGTGCAAAATGCTTGGACTGTCCTTTTTGTTCATAGAGAAAACCACAGAATTAAACAGAAAATGGTGATTGTACTGGAAGATTCTCGGAGAATGACTGTTGTGCAATAAGGGTGTTACATGCTACAGAATTCTGTGGGAGGATTTTAAAAAGCTGTAAAAATATGCAGTTCTCTAAGAACCATAGAACATCCTAAGTCAGGAAGGACCCATAAGGATCATTAAGTCCAGCACCTGTCTCTGCACAGGACACCCCAAGAGTCACACCATGTGACTGAGAGCATTGTCCAAATACTTCCTGAACTCTGTCAGGTGCTGTGACCACTTCTCTGCAGAGCATGTTCCAGTGCCCGACCACTGTCTGGGTGAAGAACCTTTTCCAAATATTTAGCCTAAACATCCCCAACACAGCTTTGTGCCATTCCCTCAGGAATTAAACTCTGCAGCTGTTGAGTAGTTTCTACAGAGAACTGTATGCAAACGATATGCAACTCTGAATTTCTGCACAAAGTAGTCCAAAGAGGAAAACAAGAAAAAACAAGAACAACAATAACAGCAGCAGCAGCAACAACAACAACAACATGCTTCAGGGACAGTTTAGTGGCTGGAGAACTGATCCACTAGTGGTTACATGAGTTGTTCTTTTATTTAGATACCAGTACTGTACCCTAGCCAAACGGAGTATTTGTTCTGATTTGGATTTACTTATGCCATTTCATTGCTATTACACTATTTCTAGTGCTATTTCTATCCCATAAATCCTTAACTGAGTAAAGCATTGGAGATCTGAAGAGCCACTGAAAACGTCCTGGCTTCTGCTGAAGATGTGGTGTAAACTGTATTTTAAGAAACACCCAAGCTTCTTGGAAAGGCAGTGGTAGCTCCAAAGAAAGACTGGGGTAGAAGTCAGATTGAATATTTCTAATGGTGTTTGAGAAAATTAACGTGTGAGATACATATAGCCGTGCTAATTACTGCTTTCCTGTCTGGGCAATAGCCAGCAGCTATTGGAGAAACACGTGTAAGACTTCAGGTTCCTGCTGTTATGTCAGGTTTGGGGCCGTGGAAGGTGCTCCAGGATGAAGCTCCGGAGTCATCCGGAGTTACTCGGCACAGGGTTTGGCCTCTGCGCGCCGTGAACACAAGAGGGTGCTGGTTACTGTGCCGAGAGTTTCCCTTAGGAAAGAACTTTTTTCCCCGGTTCTAGCACGGAAAAGAAAGGGGGAAATCTGCTGCCCTGAAGACCCATATGCAGTGAACTGAAGAGACATGATCAAGGTAACCAGTATGCATGAAATCACAGTTATTCAAGTAAGCTTCCTTGACAGTATCGAAGTTACAGGTATTTATTTTTTGCATCCTTCTTCATCCATCCCTTACTCTTCCTGAAGTCAAAGAAAGTAGTATTAAAAAAGGATGCAATCTTGTAGCATCATTTCAGTAGGTCTGGGCACTTGGACAGAGCACCTGTGTAGCTCTCTCACGTGAGGGTTTAGGAAGGTCACCCCTGGGCTCAGAAGGCACACTGCACTGGAAACTTTTCATGCCACTCAAATTCTGGATGGGCTTTTTTAGTCAATTTTTACTTGCTTTATGACATCCATTATGAGAATATGCTCATTCGAGCACTGTTAAATATATACACAGATTAGTTCTTAGACCGTATTCTCCAAATTTAACAGAAGATGGAAGCAGAGGAGTGTGCACAGTGTTTGTTGGGATATTGCTGGAAAACAGTTAAACAGTTGGTAGAGGTATTATCACATCAATTTGCTGGCTTATGTATATTGTTCCTGGAAATGGGGTATCTACATAAATGAGTAGCCAGGAGCTCAGTTTGATCATTCAGCTAATGGTTACCTGAGTAACTCTGGTACATTGCCTGAGGAGGTACCACTTGAATTAAAATTAGTTCAGATACACACTTGGAAAAGAACAAGAGGCGTTTGAAGATAGACATGAGAAATTTCTTATGCTTTGATTTATAATGTCCTATGAATGCTAGGAATTTATTAACCAGCTTCTTGACTGTAAGACAGGAGTTTAAGAAACATGGAATTTATTCAGAGAAATTGTAGTTTTGGTTGGGGGAGGGGAGGGTTGTGCTGTGTAAGAAAGACACTTATTCATGCTTGTATGCTTTTTTTGTGTTTATTGTGGCTCGGGAGAGACTGATGTTGAGGTAGGAAAGATAATCCAAAAATAACATGGTGCTGTGTTAATTTTAAAATACCTTAAGTAGATTCTTACCAATGTATTTCAGAATTGCTACTGCGCGCACACACACTTACCTACCTATGAATCAACCAATAAATCTTTCTGTATGCATGCATGCATACAGGTCAGCAGAAGTTGTAAGCAAGTTTCATCAGGAAAATGAGGAAAGAGCTTTGCAGTAGTTTTTCTTCTGTATATGCCAACTGTTATCCAGTCTCTTCTTGTTCTTGAGCAAGCAGAACTACGTTTTTTAGTACCATTTTTAACTTTGTATCATCTTTCCCAAGTAAGCCTAACTTTTTCTCCTTGGAATGGCAGTAAGTAAACAGTTTCATTCCATTTCCTATTCAATTATGTCTCTTTTCCTTTTTTTTACTCTCCAGTCAGGCACGTACTTCAGCATTGGAAAACTTTTTAGCTCTGAAAGAATACAAATGCAGCAGTGAGTACAAAAAGAGAGCTCCCGCAACTTAAATAGGTACCTCATCTTAATAATGATTCCATAAGGTAGAAACCAGCTAACAAAAATAATGCAGTTTACCCCTGAATTACTGAAGAAACGCTCTACAGAGCTGGCAGAAGCCACGAATGAAACTGCTTCTAAGTACATCCAAAATACTTAATGCCAATGGAGCATTTGTCAATGCTTGTCAATGGAGCTATCAAAAACTGAGTATTCATCAAGTACTAGTGTGAGTATGCTCTTGGAAAATAATCTAAATATTACCTGATTATGAAAGAGAATGTTTTAAGGAACTGTTACCAGCAGTCGAACCTAGATTCAAATTCATTTTTTGAATTGCGATGTAACTTCACCTTTTGGGTTCTATCCTTCCAATTTCTTTCTTTATGGTAGATCAGCAAAGTCTTTGTCACTTACTGGAAAAAATCACAAGGTAAGAAGCAAACAAGGCTGTTGACGAACAGCTTTCAATACAGCACTTCATCTGAGGACTACTTCTTGCTTTGAATTATGCACTAGGACTGTGTGTGCTGTGAGTGAACAGTTACAATCTCCTTCTGGAAAAGATGTTTTGCAGTTGGTCTGGATGAGGATAGGCCTTTGTCTTCCAGAAGAATCCTGACTGCTACTCTCCAGACAAGTCAACACACTGAAACAAGCAGTTCGTTTTTACTTGTGCCATGATCACAAAAGTATGGAACAAGAGAAACCTTTGTTCTGTGCTTTTTCTTGCCTCACTGCATGTCTCAATTGTTTTAGCAATTATCAGGTAGCAGGGCAGAGTAAAGTCAGTGCTATACAGAACATGTAGTCACATGAAATCAGATAGAGATTCTAAGTGCCAGATCCAGAGTCGAGGATAATGGAATCACCAGAAAAATCAAGTCTCTTTGCTGCCTCTCTTTCAGAAGATACTTTGTTACAAGCTTTCAATTAGCTTTGCCTCTCCCACCTTCCCCCTCCGAGTTCACGGTATTTTCCTATTTCGGACTTGTGTTACATTCACAGTGTATTTCAGTGGTCACAGGAGCCCAGCAGGCCAGCTGCTGTTGAATCTTGATGACTAATGAAGGTCACCCACTGCGCTGCCTGGTGGAGTACTTACATATTTCATTCCCCAGCTCCCTCCTGGACAAATTCTCTTCCTTTTTTCATCAACACAAAGAAGCCTCCAAGTTTCCTCTACTCCTGTGTCACACAGCAGCAGCAGAGTATGTAAGTGCTAGTGTTAGGATGGTAAGTGAAGCACAACACCTAAGAATTGCTAAGGATCAAAGTACGTAGAAGATGTTCTAAACCAGACCTTGCTAACAGTGAACTCAATTCCATGGCTGTATCCTCAGCCTAAGTAAAGCTGGAACAATAGTTGTGCTGACACCAGCAAGGTCAGAATCTCACCCCAGGCCCTTGCCTTCCCTTTCTTTATAATTCTGCCCAGTCTTGTATTTGGCAAGAAAGATATGGATAATTTTCCTTGTTCTTGTTCAGCTCTTTCCTGCACCGTTTGTCATTCTTCTCAACATATCAGATCACCTTTAACATAAATTTTAAATTTATATGCACAAAACAAGTAAATCAGTTATACTTTACTCGAAGTGCGTCTATTGAGTATATTTCTTACGATGTAGTAGGCAGTTTACAGTATCTACAGTGTAGTAGACATATTGTTCCTAAAGCACAGTTGTTTCCTACAGAAATACTAAGATTTTGCCAAAACTCCTGTCTCATCATGGAACACGCTTATGCTATGTAGCTTGTTGAGCATAAGGCCCAGTACTGTTTAGGCTCTACCTGCGTACTACTAAAACACTGCACTATGTAATGGAGATGTTAAAAAAGAAATTTCTTCATCCTAGGTTCCTCATAGCAGAGTTTTTGACATCCAGCTGCAGGAAAAAAATAACCAGACAATTGAATGGTATATCAATAGGACAGCTAGAGCCTGGTTAATCTATTGAGGAAGATTTAATTTTAATAATTTTGTTACGGTGGGTGCAGATTGTAATCCAAAGCTAGGTTTGGCAATGACATAGGCTACTCATAATAAACATTTTGGTTTTTTTTGTATGCAGATCAAACACAATACTTGAGTGACAAGAATGAGTCAGAAGTGTAAAGAGACTACTTTTATGTGTACTTTCATATACTTTTGTGTATGTAATGCGGAATCAAGTTCTGCTTCATTATGGTTTTTTTAAGTAGCACTACTACTCCTGATCCAGCCTCTAATTTTAGATTCTCAAAGCAAAATTCTAATTGCGTGAAGTAACATCTTATGCAGAATAAGTACAATGAATGATGAAATTGCTACACAGAATTTGTATTTTTCATGGGGTTCCCTGTACAGCAACCATGAGACTTTCTAGATCAAGTTTTACTGTTCTATTTTTCTTATTTAAGTATTGAAAACAGATCAGTCAAATGCAGCTACAACATTTCATTAGCAGATGCTCATTCATTATATGACTACCACTGTATTCTCGTTGCTAAACACCCTTTACTAGATGGCTCTTAACAGAAAGTACGAACATGAAAAGTACACAGGGACGGAGAACACAATCAGAAGAGAAAAAATTATATAAAATGAAATACTCATACGCAGACAACTCATAACCTCTCTGCAGATATGTAGAGGTCAGACAGAAAAAACACTCAATTCTTGTCCTGTCCCCCAATGGCCCCCTCAAGCCACTTTCTTTCTGCATCTCCACACTAACTTTTTCAGAGCATGTTAAGCTGTTTGCTGTCTGAGCAACAAAAAAATCCAAGTCAAATTCTGTCCCTCCTTTGGTTGTAAGGTAACTAATAAATGCTTGCCTCATTGACTCAAAAGCAGGGACAGAAAAACGACATTCCAAGTTATCTATAAAGACTAAAGCTGTTCCAAATGCCCATTACAACGTATAACTTCCCTCTGCCGCAAACAGACAGGAAAGATGACAATATGTTGGCATAGCAGGTTTTTAGGCCAACAGCTATGCCAACATCTTGCCTCCTCTCCAGCTCTGCATAAAGGAACTTCTCGGAAACGTATCTGTGGGAATTGTACAGTCTTTAAGTGTGATTTGTTTGATCTAAAATAGAAAACAAATTTACATAGAAGCTTCACACTGTTATGTAAAACATCTGAATATCAGTCTCACCATACAGTGTACAGTAATGCTAATGTGAGTGGGTTTTCACCCCTTAGGCTACGAGACCTAAAAAAAATCCCTGACAAAAGCCAAGTCTGTCACACTGTGCCTATAACAGCGGCAGAGCAGAGACAGTGTTTGCATAACTATTTTTCAAAAAGCAATAATGTATTCAGGACTTTTCTTACCAAAGCATCAATAAACTCCAAGAGAGAGGCTGGCTGATCTAGAGCTGTATCCTATACACCATAGTAGAATCATATTCTCAAGCGACTTCATTTTAAACTCCTTTTCTGTTTGGTCCGTCTTTTTGTCCTAGATTCACCTAAACAAAAAAGGCATGCCAAAGGAAGAGATTTAAAACACATGTATTTGCTGTTACAAAAATACATAAGCAGCTTCATTCATACTTAGAAATCACACTGCCACCTTCTTGTAATCTATTTCCATTTGCACAAACATTTGCAGATGGTATTTTTGGGGGCAGTGGGTTTGCCAAGGAGACAGATTTTCAGGAGGAAAGTGGTAGTCATTACAAAACTGGAGACAGACTCCTCCAATTTACCTTGCCCACAGTGCGCACTTCCACTGTTTGATGGCTGGTTGGTGTTTTCTTTTCACTTATTTTAAACAAAGGAGGGGAGATATTTTAATTTATTTCTCTAATCATGTACCTGGTGCTATAAAGCAGTCAGAATGACAAGAGTGAAACATAAGAGTCTAATAAGTGTAAAGACATTTGATAACCATCAGGAGCACATTGACTAGGTCAGTCATCCACAACACCAAACACATGCTTTACTGAACAGACGACATTGTCAGCTGTGGAAGTTCTCAACTGTACCTTTAATTTTCATTTCCAAACTCTGTATTTAAACCTGACACCTTGATGTTATACCAGCATTGTGAAGTTTTCATAGTTTTGGGGTCTTTTCCCTCCAGATTTTTTGAGAATGAGGACAAATTTGTTTACATTTGTTACAACATCTTTAACATAAGAGAAGTGCATTCATGGTCACCAGACACCCTGGTATTTTAAAATTCTGTGGGTAATTTTTGAAGAAGCCGGGGTTCAGTAAAATCTTTCAAAAGCTGAGGTTGCACGATGTAGCAGCCTCCTTTGGGTGTTGCCTTGCTATCAGTGATCAAGCCACTTCAAAATATACAACCTAGAACCCTCCAAAAAAGGGAGTGAAGACAGAAAAGCACATTCTTCCATATTACATAAACAGAATAGAAAACATTTTGAAGCCAAGCACTTAATCATCTTTCAAAATACAACAAGAGAACACCTTTTGTTGTCCTTGTTTACACTTATGTCTTTAGTTAACAGTACAACTAGCATGCGAGCTGTCTCACACAACTGAGACACAATTGTCTCACACAACTGAAAGCCTGTTTTCCACCAATTACTCTCTTCTAAGAAAACTGTGCCGAGTTGAAGACATGTCAATGACGCTACATCTCAAAGAGTCCCTTTGGAATTATATTTAAGGAAAAGTTCTTAAATCTACGATTTGGGAATAATATCAGTGAATTCCATTAGAATCTTCCATTCAGGTGTCTCAGGATGTGAAAAAGTTTAAATTCTTCAAAACAGAAAGTAAATTGCAAGTTTGAAATGCTTATTTCATAAAAATTCATGGATGTACAGAAAAAAACATATTTACTTGTCTATTTTGTGTTTGCTAAGCCTTTCTTTCTGCCTTTAGAATTTAGTTTATAAATAGATATGAAGGTTGTATGTTCATATATAACTTCACCATTATCTTAGAGATCTCTTATAAGTCAGTGTGGTTATGTTAAAACTTTTGCAATAATCTCTGCATTTGCTTAAGATAACTTCTCCAATACTTTTTTCTGAACTGAAAACAGCTTATATTTGGGATCATATTCTGCAGAATGTTTGTGTGTACGTGTACTCACATCAGCAGAGGGTTTTTATACTCTGACATGACATAAAATAAACAAGATTTAAATTAAACAGCAGCGTCAGCAGACAAGATCAGGGTGTGTTAACGCCGATGCTTTCTGACCTGCCAATCTGATGTCTCACACAATCACTTCTGTCCTAACAAAGCCTGTTTTTTCGGAGGGCAGTGTATGAAATGCAGCTTAGTCTGGACATAGGCCAAGGGAGGTATTATTTCAAAGCTGCAGATCCTGGCTGTGCCACTAACCCAAAGAGTCTGGATTTGGCATGCCATGATGACCCAAAATCTAATCAGTTCAAACCACCAGCAAGACTATGCTTTGCAGCAGTAACGGGCTGCTGCTGGAAGTTAACATCCCATTTGACAAATCCACCTCTGAAACTGAAAGCAGAGATGTGTAGAGCTTGCAGAACTAACATGAGGAGCCTGCATCACAAGATTCTGACAATCTGCTGATAAAGTACCTTCGATGCCACAGCTCATTTTAGACAAAGTTTACTGTGAAAGAAAAAAGGAAGCTGTAAATATTCTAATATAATTAATGGCTTTTGTATGTTTTGTAGATTTTTCCACAGACCCTATGAGCTACAAAGACCAACAGGTTAAGTATCTAGCTATACATCAAATGCTACCAAATACATAAAGCAAACCAGCTGTTGAAAGAACCATTTTCTGACTAAGGAAAAAAAATGTAATTATAACTGATAAAACCAGAGGTGGGATAGTACATTTTTCTTAATGACTTGCCAACTTCATCTGTTCTCCCTGTTAAAAAGTTCAGTACCAGAACCCAACTTATCCTCAGTATAGCCAGGTAAGAATATGAAAGGAGAAAGCAAGCAGACTACAGGCTTACCCATTTGATGCATTAAAGCATCTTCCAGTCTCAGACTGCTCTTCACAATTTTCAAACACACTGCAACAGGGGAGCAGGGAAGAGAGACAGCAAAAGCAGACATAACACACACAGAAGGAAGGAGGGTGATACGATGGAAGAACGGAAGCTTGCAACAGCAAGGACCTGCAGAAAGAAGAGAATTCCCCAAAGCCTGAGATGCCCTTGTAGGATCACTTCAGCACTCTGCAGACTGAGAAGAAAGACCTGCCAGATCAGGAGAGGCACCAGGACTGAGTAAGGCAGCCCCATCTGCTCCCTATACAACAACCGGTAAGGCAGCCCCATCTGGTCGCACACGACAGCCAGCACAGCCAAGAAAAGGCAATGGGTGATAGCAGTAGGTGACTTCTGAGAGGTTCAGAGGTACCCATCTGATGACCTGACATGCTCTCTAGAGAAGTGCTGCTTACTGGGGAGTCGTAGCAGGGATGTCAGTGAGAGACTACTGAGCCTTGTACAGTCCACTGACTATTACACACTGTTGTTGTTTGATGTGACACAGCCAGGAGAAGCCTGAGGAGTATCAAGAAGGATTACAGAGCCCTGGGTGTGACAGTAAGGGATTCGGAAGGGCAGCTAGCTTTTTCATCAGTCCTCCTGGTCAAAGGGAAGGTGTTTGAAAAGGCCAGTGGAATTGGGTCCAGGCTAAAGGGAGGGCAGGGACAGGTGGCATTACAGCAGGGCCCTGTTACGGGCTGCCTGACCAGGAACACCAAGCAGATGAGTCCCTTTACAGACAGACAGGAGCAGCCTCACATTCACAAGCCCTGATCCCCACAGGAGACTTGAACCATCCCAACAACTGTTCAAGGGACAGCACAGCAGAACATAAGCAATCTGGGAGGTTCCTGGAATGCAGTGATGACAACTTCCTTCTCCAAGTGACAGAGAAGCCAACAGTGAAAGGTGCTATACTGGACCTTGTTCTCACCAACAAGAAGAGGCTGGTGGGGAATGGGAAGCTCCAGGGCAGCGTCAGCTGCAGTGACCATGAAGTAAGTGTGAACTTGAAGATCCTTAGGCCACAAGGAGGGGGCAGAGCAAACTCACTTCCCTCAACTTCAGGAGAGCAGATTTTGCCCTCTCAAACGATCTGTTTGGTAGAGTACCATGGGATAAAATCCTGGAGGAAAGAGAGAAAGCTTGTTAATATTCAAGATTCACCTCCTCCAGGCTCAGGTGTGATCCCAACAAAGATCATGTCAGACAAAATTTCCAGGCCTGTATGGATGAACAAGGAGCACCTGCACAAACTCAGACACAAAAAGAAAGCCTAAAGAGCACGGAAACAAGGAGAGACGGACTCTGAGGAATACAGAGAGATCATCTGAGCACACAGATTGTATGATTCTATGAAAACTAAATCCCCGATAGAATTAAATCTGGCCTGCATTTGAAGGGATGTCAAGAGCAACAACAAAAGCTTCGGTAGGTTCATCAGTGATAAAAGGAAGACTAAGGAAAATATGGATTCTCTTCAGACAGAAACAGAAGACCTGATCAGCCAGGACATAGCGAAGGCTGAGGTACTCAACGGTTTTTTGCCTCAGTCTTTACCAGCAAGTGCTCCAGTCAAGTTGCAGAAGGTAAAGGCAGGGACTGGGGAGAATGAAGAACCAGTCCCTGCAGGAGAGGATCTGGTTTCAGACCATCTAAGGAAACTGAAGGTGCACCAGTCCAAGGGACATGATAAGATGCACCTGCCTGTCCTGAGGGAACTGCCAGATGAAAGGCAAGGCCTACTATCCATCCAATTAGAGAAGTTGTGAAAGTCTGAAGAAATTCACACTGACCAANCAGAAGGTAAAGGCAGGGACTGGGGAGAATGAAGAACCAGTCCCTGCAGGAGAGGATCTGGTTTCAGACCATCTAAGGAAACTGAAGGTGCACCAGTCCAAGGGACATGATAAGATGCACCTGCCTGTCCTGAGGGAACTGCCAGATGAAAGGCAAGGCCTACTATCCATCCAATTAGAGAAGTTGTGAAAGTCTGAAGAAATTCACACTGACCAAAAAACATGACCCCCATTTTTAAAACGGAGAAAAAAGGAAAGCCTGGTGAACTACAGGCCAGTAAGTCTCAACTCTGTGACCAGCAAGATCAGGGAATAGATTCTCCAGGAAACTGTGCAAAAGCAATGGAAAATAAAGAGGTGATTAATGACAAACAGCATGACTTCACTAAGGACAGAATTTGACTGACAAATTTGGTGGCCTTCTACAGTGGGGTTACAGCAGTGGTGGACAAGGGAAGGGCAACAGACATTATCTGCCCAAACTTATGCAAAGCATTTGACACTGTCACACATGGCATTCTAGTCCCTAAGTTAGAGAGACATGGATTAGATGGATAGACCACTCCTTTTAATTGATAAGGAACTGGATGGTTGCATTCAAAGAGTTGTGGTCAATGTCCAAATGGAGACCAGTGACAAGTGCTGTCCCTCAGGGCTCAGTACTGAGACTGGTGCTGTCCAAGATCTTTGTCAGTGACACAGACAATGGGATCGAGGGCACCCTCTGCAGGTTTACCACCCACACCAAGCTGTGTGGGGCAGTCGACACGCTGCAGAGAAGGGATGCCATCCAGAGGGGCCTGGGCACCCTGGAGAGGTGGGGCCGTGCAAACCCCACGAAATTCAACAAGGTCAAATGCAAGGTCCTGTACCTGAGCCAGGGCAATCTCAAGCACAAGTACAGGCTGGGCAGAGAGCAGCCCTGGAGAGAAGCACTTGGGGGTGTTAGTGTACAAGAAGCTGGGCATGATCTGTCAATGTGCGCTCACAGCCCAGAAATCCAAGCATGTCCTGGGCTGCATCAAAAGCAGTGTGGCCAGCAGGGCGAGGGAGGGGATTCCATCCCTCTACTTTGCTCTGGTGAGACCCCACCTAGCTTACTGTGTCCAGTTCTGGGGCCCCCTACATAAAACCAATGTGGACCTGCTGGAGAGAGTCCAGTGAAGCACCAGAAATATTAAAGGACTGGAGCACCTCTCCTATGAAAACAGGCTGAGAAAGTTGTTCAGCTTGGAGAGAATGCTGTTCTGAGAAGACCTTATAGCAGCCTTCCATAACCTGAAGTTGCTGGAGAGGGACTTTTGACAAGGATATGCAGTGACAGGGCAAGGAGTCATGCCTTTAAATTGAGAGGGGGAAGGTTCGGATTAGTTATCACATAGAAATTCTTCACTATGAGAGTGGTAAGGCACTGGCACAAGTTGTCCAGAGAAGCTGCGGCCGTCCCATCCCTGGAAGTGTTCAGAGCCAGGTTGGATGGAGCTCTGAGCAACCTGGCCTTGTGGAAGGTGTCCTGCCTATGACAGAGGGGTTGGAATTAGATAATCTTTAAGGTCCCTTCTAACTCAACCCATTCTATGATTCTGTGATTGTATGAAAAGTGCTTGAATCAGACAAAGAATCAGCACCTCACTGAAGCAAAGCTGTAGCTTTAAAAGAATCTTGAAACGAAGGCAAAATTTCACATGGACAGTGGAGGTTAAGCTTTTGGAAGGGGAGAAAGGAAGGGAGAAACAATGATTGTTGATACTGATTCACTGGGATGAACCTTGCAGTAGAGAATGCAAAGTTACCTTCCAAACCCCAGCATCACCTGGTTATTGTGTACAGACCTGCTCTGAGCAGGTTTAGACAACCAGTATTCAAAGCACTGGCAGCTGCCTGGAGCTTCTTGTATTACAGGGCTCCCACTATCAGAACCAGAAGCTGCACTGGCATTAGCAAGTGCAGAGTATGTGTGAGGGAAAGCACCAGGTGAAAACAGGCAGCCTTACAGGCACAGTTTAATCCCTGTAATTATACAGACCTGGTAATGTAAAGATCTACAAACAAATCCTGAAGTTTCATAAAACTGGAAGTTTGGGACATTCCCTCAAGGATCTTTGTTTTTAAACCAAGTATTTTGGCAGCCTCTGACATGCATGATCCATTTCAATATATTTTCTCACTAATTATAGAGAGACTATGCCTAATTTCCTCAGAATAATAGCCTGAATTTTTTAAAGATAAGAGTCTGTCATAAATTGACTTAATTGCATTTTAATTAATTTTCATTTATTGCACTGGCTAAAGTATTTTCTCCCATTAAGTGCAGAATAAGCACATTTTTGAAGGAAAGAAATACTTCACTTCAAGGAGACCAACCCAACATGTGCACACACAACACTGGTGAGGAGTAACACTCTTAATCCTACAGGACTAGTGAACAATCAGGAGGGGCTCCAAGTTGTAGGGAGACTAAGGCCAAAGACATGTCAACTGTCTTACAGACTGGGTTCCCGAAGAACATTTGGTAGATTCCTCAAAATCTGAGAGCATTCTGCACCAGGAAGAAGATGGAAGGAATGAGTAGGCAAACAGTTCATAGAAGATTCTGCAATCCTAGTTCCCATGAAAATTTTCAACTGGGAATGTATCAATAACAAAAAAGGAGCAGCTGGAAACAGAAAAACATATAGCTGCTTGAAATACTCATTGAGGAAAACCTTGTCATATTTATTTTAAAAAGGCTCACATATATTCCTCCCTCGCACCAAATTACTTGACCATGCGGAATTTGATAAATTATTCATCCAGAAATATTTATTCACTTATTACAGTATAAACCATTACTTGTTCTAACTGCATTTGACTGAATAGAGCTGTCCTCTTTCTTCAGTTGAAGGATTCTTCCATACTAAGTATTCCATGGGTTTTCTTCTAGTTAAATTAGAAAAAAAATTTCTTCCCTTCCTTGTTTCTAAAATATATGAGATTATGCCACAGCCTAATGCACATAAATTTTCCTGCATGGTCTCAAAAGACACACTCTTGTCAAAGAGATTCCAGTTAATTTTTGTGGGTTTTTAGTTGAGCCTATTGGGTATACATATGCTGGTTTGGTTTTTTTTCCCCTTTTCTTTTAAGTCATGTCTTGTTTTGGTATTTAAAATATTTTTTTAAAAATGGTTGTGCAAATTTTTGTGAATCTTTGTATCTTCATGTTGAAGTTAGCTAAGGTATGACTGATCCTCATCTATCTTTGCAAATGACGATGTTTAGGCTCAAGCTAAAAAAAAAAAAAAATTACTTGAAATAAAATTAGCCTGAGATCCTTCATCTTTGCATTGGATATTACTTCAATCACTTCTAATGTTCTTTAAACTGGGATTTTTGTCCTTTAAAAGAATCTAACCTTTTGCAGGTGGCTGTGGGAATAACAGAGACATACAGGACAGACTGTGTCTTTTGAGGAATGATGCATTATCTGTCTTTCTCTGGATGCTGAAAGAAAGTGGAGTTTCAAAATGAAAGATTATTGGGAAGATCCCAGAATTAATCATCCCATGGAGGCCTAGTTTCTCAGATTTAGCTGAATTCCAAGTCTCTGGGAGACTCAGCAATCTTTAAGTTAGCCTCAGTACCAAGGAACTGAGGTATGCAATTGAACGGGTTTGTCTCAGTATTTAACGATGCATCACTCAGCCTTGACCCACTAACATCCCTTACTTCACTTGATAATGGAAAAGCTGTCACCCTTATGCAGGTGTCTGATTCTAACAATTCACTTTCAAAAAATTCTGGCCTGTGAGTTTCTTTAAAGACAATGTAGTTTCAGTTTAATTTCATTCATTTACATTCATGTTTATGCAGATATAAATAAAATACACATTTTATCACTATTTGAATCAAGCAATACACTTTGCATGTTCCAGTGGTGAAGTCTGCAACATGAATAACAACTTCAAACCCTGTTGCTTATGAGTTAGATGGAAACAAAAACAATTCCAACAGAATCAGATAAACCCAGATGGCAACACATAAAACTTGCAAAATATCCGATGTTACAGATACACCAATACTCCTGTAGTTCTTATTTATGAAAGAAATCCCTGTGATTTTAATGTTAGCCCCCATATTAAAAAATTACCTGGACTACAGCCCCAGGTTTTGAACTTCACTGCAGGTGATAGATGCATTTCCTCAAATAACTCTTCAACTTATCTAAAAAGTCTGCTCAATATGTCAATTCGTAAAAGTTAGAAGTGATACTACACTTTCAGATATTTAATTTTGATTAGCTAGAAAGTCATCATACCTGTTCTCCAAAACTGCATCCAAACTTGAATGAGATGCCAGTAAAGTCACACGACTAAGCAGGAAATTAAGGGTATTTTTCAAAAAATCAAATTAGTAATTTCTTAAGATCAAACACAAACAATGACTGACATCAGTAAATCTGATAAAGGTCTTGTCACAATTGCATTAAACTTCTTACCTGTCTTTAAGATTAAAATATTTAGGAAGAAGTTTGCAATACAGGATCCTGAGATTTCTCAACTCCATATTTGGATCTCAAATAGGTGTAACACGAACACCTCCCATCCTTACCAGATGTAAAAACTCCAAAAATCAAAATTAATTAACAGCTGACAATTCAGTCTTCTGGGTAAATGGGATTTTGCCACTGACTTGGTGGAAGCATGGACAAACTAATGCTTATGTTTGGATGCCAGAATGTGAATGAAACCAGAATGAGGCTAATAGCATTTCCAGTCTCCTGTGTGAATTCTGTCCTTTCAACACACCCTGTGAGGCATTAGTATGTCATGGGAAATAGCAGGTTGCCATAAAAAAATGAAGAAGAAGAAGAAACATGAAGAAATTCAGGTCTTCTGAATACTTCTTTCTCCAATGAGAATTGATTAGGTCAGTTATCTAATATGTCGCCAAATGCAAAAAAAAAATCTTAAAAAAAATGCTAGAATAGACATCAGTGATGATGGGAAATCCTGCAATCTTTAAATAGGAACAGGGCATTCTATAAGCTCATATTATATTTAGCTTTGTCCCTGGAAGACTAATTTTAACACCATTTTAATAATGAAAGTAATGGGTGTGATCTTCTTTCAGGAGTATCTTGTATACTGCTAGTACATCCATCCACAGTAAAGGAGATGTAATGGATAGCACTCGAACACACCGTTTGATAAGATTATCATCCTCCAGCTGGAGCAAAGTTTGATATAAATGACAGATAACACTCTTAGGCGGAACAACTAGGGTAAATGCTGTTTTGTGAAAATGTAAGCCAACTAATATTTGTGTGTTCTCTGCTGGCAAAGAAACAGCTTAGGTTACCTCCTTTATTTGTCCAAACAGATTAAGAGAAGCAGTTCTCAAGGCACAATCCAAAAATTCAAATGTGCTGTAGCGACACAGAAGTGTTGCCCACATTGTACTGTTCATACAAATAAATCTGTACTATTACTGTCCTAAAAGGAGATCCCCCCTCGTATGTGATGCTGTAGGATGCACTCGCTGAATGGCCATGGGACAATGACAATGGCTTTCGTGTGTGAAACTGTATTTAACTGCACTGTTTTTACATTTTACATTGACCTAAGGGCTCAGCTGGGTCTGAACAAATACGTAACAAACATGTAACAAACCCTCTCTTATCAGTATGTCATGGTAACTAACAAAACATATATAGAGCCAAAAGCAGAACACCATAATTTGTTAAGAGTCTTTAAATCTTTTGCTATTTCTACCCTGTGCGTTTCACTTGGACTGCAGGGTAAGGCAGATATAAAGGACTTGCAGGCATACAGTGGCATTAGTTACCGACCTGCTGTTCCTCCCCAGTTTACCAAATGAACCACTAAGTCTAGAAAAATAAATCAGAACAACATGAGGAATAAATTGTTCTACAGTTCACAGGCTGTCAGTCATCCAAATTATTTAGCCCATTTTTTCCACTCAGTGTAGAAACCAGACACTGATTCCTCAACATAGGAAAGCCCAGAAGTTGTAAGGAAATTTACTGCGCTATAGTTCTCAGAGAGGCATACAAATAGCCATCCTTACCTTTGCATTATGATTAGTTCATATTAGCCATAACATTAGGGAAGAATGTTTGTGTTACCCATAAATGATTGTTGTCACCATAACAACTTACTAGTTTACAGGCTGGGACCTCCGCAACTACACCTGGTTACAAATGAATAAAAGGCTGGTATAAATATCTCTCTGTCTTAAAAGGAGTATGAGAGTTGAAAACACATCATTATTCCTTCAAGATTTTGCAAAAAACATTTTTTAAAATTAATCTACCTATGAAATCAACTATTCTGTGTTATTTTCTGTTTCATTTTACTGTTCCTGACCTCATCTATCTGAAATTCTCTTTTGCACGTTAAAGCAAGGTGTTAATTACTATTCCTGGTTAACTTTTTACAGGGGCAGGTGTCTTGCAAATGTGTTTGTGCAATTTAAAATGTTCTTGAAATAGCTTGCTGTGAGCAGCATGTTCCTAAGTAGGTCTAAGAAACACTGATTAAGTAAAGCTCCCTACTGTGTTGAGAACATCTTTGTTGGAAAGAAATCTGCAAACTAACCAGGGCTGATCTGGATTTCTGTCTTTTAAGTATGGTTTAATCCTGCTTCAGGCCAAATCAACAAAGTTTTGGTTTTCAGTTTTGGGCTCAGACATTTTCAGTTCACTGCACAGAAAGCTGTCTAAAGTCTACTACAGTGCTGCCTTTCTTCCCTTTCTTCCCTTTCATCCTATGCCTTACATTGCAGACACTGCCTGTACAGATATAACTTGTTCTTGGAAGTTAAGGTGCATCAGTGATGAAATGCTGGGGATACAGAAATTGTTGATGGAATTTTGCATTTTCTTGTATTTTCCATTTTTTTAATGTGGAGTTTTAAAAGGTAGTAGACTGGCAGTTCTGAAGAAGAATCATAGGAAAAAGGAAAGGTTCACCACAGTTAGGCACTAAAAGTTATGTGGATAGCACATGTTAATTAATCTTCCTCATGCAGAACAGGTTAAAGAACACATCCCTCTGTACAACTGGGTAAACCCAGCTCTCTCTAGAGAATAGGTTTCTGGGGTCTACAAGTAGTGTGGCTGGTACATACATATTGAATCCAGCCTAAGGATACAACAGGCATCACTACAGAAGGCTCACAGTGGCTGGTCACTTCTGATGGAGGGTTCCTTGGACAGTCACCGCTGGAGAAGACCTGCTGAACTGGTCTCCGATGGGTAACACATCAAGACCAACACAGCAACAGAGAAAAAAGTGACTTTTTTTTCCCTGTGCTGTTCATAAACACGAGAGGATTTTTACGCTCAGTAAGTGCTCTCCAATATCTGAGCATGACTAATTTAGCCAGAATGATGAACTGCATTATTTGTTGCACCCAGTAACAGAAAGATACCCCTAAAACAGTATCAGACTGGAGAATGTCTACACAGCTACTGCCAGGCAAGCTAACCTATAAGTGGATTTTGAAAATAATCCCATGGTATTTTATTGCTTATATGAAGCTACCTTCTCTTTTAAGGTCTACTTGAGAAAATCTAAGAAAACATATTGACTTAGTCTTTGTTCAATTTTGGTGGTTTTTTTTTTTTTTTTAAATTAAATGAGTTATCATTATCTGAATTATTAAATTCTAAGATAAAAGAATGACACCTATTAAAGAGTTATTTTACACATACATTTTATATTAAAAAAACTGCAATGGATTGAAATTTTCTCATTAATTTTATCATGTGTTGAAGTGGGTTATGTACAAGTACACAGTAAAAGGGAGATATATCTTTTTTTTCTCCCCCTCTAAACCATACTAGTTAATTATGGGGCCATAAGGTCTGAATCAACAAATTTCTAAACATACCTTTTGTGTTAAAGTCATGCATTCAAGAAAAAAAGGCATCTTACTAGTAGCCAATAACGTTGTGTCTATTTAAAATAGTACAAATATTGAAACTGGACTCCAGCCTTATGAGTTTGATTTTTTTCTTTTTTCATACTAATTTTAAAGAAGGTTTAATATGCATTCAGAGCAGAATAGTTCACTGCTCATTGGCTATTTTAAAAATCTTACGTATTTTAGCCTCTTTAATTTTCATCTCTTGGTTATCTTGAAATTTGTGAATACTATTTATAAGAGCAACTGCTTCTTGTATTTTGCTACATGAAGTATTGGCTCAATTCCTCTGAATGTCAGGGCTAATTTTGATAACCAAGTCTGTGGAAATGACTGGTGCATAACACCCTATCAGATCAAATCTCAATCCATAATTATTTACTGCCAAACACAAACATAGCTTTTTATTTCACTGACTTTCTTAAAGAAATCTGATTTTGTATTAACAATATTTACTAGCTACATGCTCAAAAGGTTTTCTTCTCACAAGTTTTTAAAATTTTCTACCTTGTACTGTCAATTCAGAAGACTATGATCTGGGAAATCAGTAATTGTAGTACATGAAAGACAGACTTAGCACTTCTTGTTGCAGAAGTTACAGGAGATACGTGAATTAAGAATAGGGGTGGGAGAAATGAAAATAGTTATTTTGCTGAAAGACCTCCTAGAAAATGGAATTCCTTCTCAAGCCTACATTTCCTATGCAAAGCAGATACTGGACTTCTTTCAAAGTTTTCACAAATGCCTACAAGTTGTTAACACTTTGTTTTCTGAATAGCCAGGATGAAATACACGAGGACAGAACAACAGGTGTGATGAGAAGCTCCCTGCTACGCTGCAGAAATAGTCACCGAAAGGATATCAAACCCAGACATGATGTCCAGAAAATCCATCTGACTGTATTTACTCTACTCTTTACCCAAGTCTTTCAGGTTTTCTGAAATTTAATTAGTTTGTTATGAGACACTCAGAATTCACACACAACACTTGAACTAAAGGCACGTTTAGGAAAAAATTTAAGAAATGGTCTGCCCGGGTAGGTGGTGGAGTCACCATTTCTGAATGTGTTTAAAAAAAGACTGGATGTGGCACTCAGTGCCATGGTTTAGGTGAGGCGTTGGGGCATGGGTTGGACTCGATGATCTTAAAAGTCTCTTCCAACTCAGTGGTTCTGTGATTCTATGATTCTGTCTTTGGTCCGCAATAGATAGAACTAAATAAAGTCAAAACCTGATTAAATAAATGAGGTGAAAGCTATTTAAAAAAATAAAGAGAATAATTATTTTACCAAATGAAGGTGGGACTCTACCAAGAGAAAAACAGTCAGTAAAATCTTCCGTCTCTGGATTCTGTCTTTTGCTTTCTGCTTTCAAGTTTAGTAGATACATTGATACCAATTTTACAATAATGTTAGCTGTTGTCTTTTAAAAGAAATTACATCTCTCTGTTGTGGCCAGCAAAAGGGAAGAAAAAAAGAAGTGTATGACTTGTGAAGGCCAGAAGCCCCTCTTAAGAAACACCAATGTTGGTGCCACAGGCAGGCTCATTTCGTTGCTGCCCCGGATCCATGGACACGCATTCTAAGACTGTATATGAGTACAAAAAATGGACATTGCTATAAACTGACTTTTTTTTGGTCAAAACAGAAAGACATAATTTCTTTTAAAAGACAACAGCTAACACTACTGTAAAATTTGTATCAACGCCTCTACTAACATTGAAAACAGACAGCAAAAGACAAAATCCAGAGAAGGAAGATTTACTGACTGTACAGTAGGATGGTACTATCCTATCATTTAGCATTAGGTCTCTCTTTAAAAACAAATGTCAAATTTAAGAACTAATTCATCTGCCCTATTCTCAAACCTATCATAACTCATTCCCATAAAGACATTCCTCCTACCACTGACCTTTCCTCTGATGGAAAGTTCTAACAGCATCTGTTCATCTGCCAACTGTACAGCATCACTAACAAGCGAGGGAAGACCAAGACACAGAAGAGACGGACAGAGCTATTCTGAGATGAGCCCAAAATTAAGTTCACCTATACTGTAGAGGCAAAATCCTTTTCCTTCTGCTCCCAACCTCCTCAAAGAACAACCAAATCCCCAGTATTATTCTTCACTGAACTTTACTTTTATCATGGGTTTTGAGCTGCCAAGAAAAAAACTGTGCTTAAATTCCTTAATTCTGCCCATCCTGTAATTCTTCCCACCCTCTAGACATGTTACTTCGCATACCATGTGAGGGAATGCTATGCCTTCTTTTTCTGGACAGAACCTGACTGTCCTCCCTATTGATTTTTAAGGAGAAATAGTACTGCTTACTAGCTGTTTCCTGAGGAGACACAACAGCCACATGGGCCGTTGAAATAAATGGAAATAACACAAAGAATCACTAGCTAAGGACACAATTGGAATTCAGACAAGGATTTCTTTTATTGCTCATAATTTCTTCCATTTCTTCCAGCCCTGTGCTTTCTCCTTCTGTTCACAACTCCTTCATACAATACTCTTGCACTAAGAAATAAAAAACAACCCAAACAACTGCACATAGTAGAACAAATGTCATTCCCATATCAGAGATTTTAGAGTTCTAAGAAGTTTCCAAAAAGACGACAGCTTACTTCATTTCTTGGAATAACTTGGTCAAACAAAAAGAAAGAGAAACTTCAAGACAAGGGACCACTCAAAACTAAGGGAGTAGGCTTCCTCCTGTAGCTAAGGACAACACTGGCTTGTTCTTTTGCCAAGCATCCCAATACAGTGACACACATCACCTCAAAGCAAAAATCCTGATTCTATTCCCAGGCTAGAAACTCTTCCGTAACTGCAGAGTGTTCTGCAAATATTTAAAGCAGCCTGTTTGCTTTACAAAATCTAAAAAAAGGCATAAACCTGCTGCCACCACTACTTGCACAAAGTCCAAAATCTGAGGTCAGTCATAGTGCTAAAGCATTAGTAACCAGCCTTTACAGCTACAAAGATACTTAAGAGACTTCTTTCTCTACATACTGTTATGCTATTGCCTACAAGGTGTAGGCTGCTACCTTGAAAACAACACTTACCTTGTGTCACTCAATAGGAAAAACCTTGTCTTGATTTTAAAGGTTTAAAACTCATTCCGTATGAAGAAAAGTTTTACTTACATCGAGAATTCGATCTTATACTGGGCTAATTATAACTGCCTATCTAACTTTTCTTTACTTCTCCCCAAACCAGATGCAGGAAGCATTGAAAAAAATTCATGGCTACACACAACCGTGACACTTGTTATAGAGTCCAGATGTCAAATACTGAAGAATAAAATAAAGGTTATGACTGTTCAGCATAGACTTGGGCACATGGACTCTGATTCTTCTCAGTGTTAAAAGTTACAGAAATCTTTTTATAGATTAGTTGAGAGGGTATTTTACTTCTCATAGTAGAAGTTCTATCTTGAAATAACCTGCAAACAAATCCCCTCTTTAAGCTATGCATCTCTGAATACATGTGCAGGGTAAATAATTTTGTCCTAGTTCTACTATTTAAAGAAGTTTTCTGAAAAACTAAGTTAAATGGGCTTAAACTGAAGCAGTGCCAAAGGGAAGTTTGAGTTGCAATGCAGCCTCACTGTGCTCAAGGGTTCCTTCTAAACACAAAAAATTAAAATCAAGAGATTCCAGCAAACCATGGACTGCAAGTCCATAGTCTCTGACACCTTTTTGCTGAATTAAAGATGAAGGTGTCAGTAGCAGCCTGTATCAGAGATGTCTCAAACCCACTAGCACAGAATAATAACTAGCTTGCAGAAACAAAAAAATACTGAAGTAGCTCATAGACAAAAAAAGAAGTAAAAAATTTAAAATGTGGTATTGTTTATAAGTTTTCGCTCAGTAAGAGCATAGATTTCAGGAATTTTTTGTACTATGGCTCGACTCCAGTCATAGGAATGAAAGGATCCAGTTAAATATTATGGAGAAGCAGCTAGTGAGAGTAAAAAGCAGCATTTTTGACAGTATCTGCAGGAAGAGATATTTCAGAGACCTGCACAGGACTAAACATAACTAAGTATGTGATCAAACAGAACGTCTTACCAATGCCCAGCTGTAAAACGCGGTAGCTGCCCTATGAAACCTTAAACCACACCTGAGCACCACGGCGGGGTCTGCCTGCGGCTTTGTCCCTTTCCCCATTATTTGCGCGAGAGAAATTTGTTCTTTGATCCTTACCGTTCACTCCATAAGCACATTCCAGCTGACACGTTCCATGTTTCGCTTGAGCGCAACTACTGTTCTGACAGGAAAGTGACTTCCAGTACTTCTACTCTCCGGCCGACGAGCAGAACCACCCTCTATCCCGGNCCGGCGGGCCACGGAGATCCGCGTCCCTGTCTCTCCATGTCCCTGCGTCCCGCCGGAGAAGCCGGTTCCGGAGGCACGGCCTGCTGCCGGCCCCGCGCCCGCTCTGGAGGCTGCGGGACACCCAAACCTCCGTGGGCGCCGCCTGCGGCCACAGGTCTGGCGAGGGGCGCTCGGGTCCCTTCAGCCCGAGCTCGGCCGGGGCCGCGGCTCCTCCGGGGACACCGCGCTCCCCTTCCTCCAAACCAAGCCGGTCCCGACGGGAGGACTCCCTGCCGCGGCTCGCCTTCGGCCGCAGGAAGCGAGGGCGGTCTCGCCCGCGACAGCTTCGGGCTCCGCGCAGCCCCCGGCTCCCGCAGGGGACCCCCAGGGTCGACCTGCGCCAGCACATCCGCCACCCACGGCTTCGCAGCGCGACTCCGGCCGTACCTGCAGCGACGGACCGCAGAGCTGCGGCTCGGCGCGGCTCGGCCGTCTCCGTGCCGTGNCCCTCCCTCGGCGTCCCCCCGGGACCTGCTCCCGGCGCGGCTGGTCCCGCGGGCGTTTGCCCCCTGCTCCTGCGCCGCGCCGCGCCCCAGGTGTTGCCCCCCGTGCGCGGTGCGCCGAGACCCGGGGGCTACCGCGGGCTCCGCGGGGCAGCCGCGCCCGAGACCCCCTTCTCCGAGAGCCACCCTCCGACTGGCAGCCGGCTCCTGCCCGGGAGCGTGTCCTCCCGCAGGTCCCGGCCGCCGACCCGCCCCTCGGCCCGAAGCTGCCGTCAGGCCGCGGCGGAGCCCGCGCCGTGCGGTCCTGCCCCCCGATCGCTCGGGACCGTCAGCCAGGCAAAAGCCCCCGCGGTGCGCGCTCGGGACTCCGGGGTGGGCCCCTGTCGCCACAGCAGCCGACGACAGGGGAGAGCTGATCTCCTGGTGTGGGCTTACAGGCTGTTCACATGGGAGGTGTACGCGTCCAGTCGCAGAGGAATCTGTACAACGTCTACCATTTCAAAACCATACGTCTCAAACACCGGCCTCCAAATCTGAGTGTTCAGTAGCTTTTGCCACTGTCTATTTTAGAGCAACCAGCGAGATACCATAGCATACGCAAAATGTCAATGCCACTTGATACTTTCTACAGTTCTTATGGTAGTGGGCCAACCACATCTTAATTTTTAAATTTTTTTAAAATAAAATGTCTTATTTTTTGTACGCGTAGAAAAAATGTTGCTCATGCGACGTGACAATACAGTTGGGAAACATAGTCAAACTTCTGGACCTAATTCCTTGTGGCTGAAAAGAAGCAGCAAAATGCAAGATTAAAAGTAAAGTGAAGGTTAGATACAATTTTAGAAGTAATCTGTTGTGTTGGTTGGGAATAGAGGTAGAGAGCATTGTTGTAGCAGAGCAGGGAGATGGGTGGGTTTTGTATCCTGTAACTCATGAAAAGTGAACCCTCACGATTTCTCTCTGGTGGTGTTTTACTCACAATCTGAGTTTATGCTGAAAGTTGCAATACAGCAAAGCTAAAAACACATTTAAAATGTGACCTTTAAAATAATATTTACGTAAGAGATAGTCAACTCTGAACTTTTGTTCCAAAAAGCACATAGGCATGCACCATAGAGAAGCATGCTGCTAATTAAAAATCGTGCTAATTTCTAAATTTGGCTGCATTTACTTCCCATACATGCTTTTATAAAGCGGTGATTAGGCAAATATATTTTTCTTTATTCCTGTTCTGGTTTGTACTCTTATCAAAAATCTTTGTATAGAGTAATTTTCAGTATTTCCTTCTGTGCTCTGTTAATTGCATGGCGCCATGTTCTTTTATACAGTGTTCTCACAGCAATTTGAAACATTCTTTTGAAATTAAAAGAAGGCAATTGTAAACCCACAAAACTGACAGAGCAGCTAGTGAGATAAAATCTTCAGGTACCTAGCTAAGAGGGTTTTCAATTATGCACATGTGGACTGTTTTTCCTTAATGCCTTCTGTAAGAGATGGCTCAACAGTGTTCCAGGAGAAAGTTTGCTGACTTGAGATAGCCATTAGTTCCCTGCTTTTTGTATTGCAAAACTGGCTGTAGATTTTTTACCAGCTGTAAAATGATGTCAGTTTTAATCACCTTCTTCTTGATGAGAGAGGAAAGCAATACATGCTACAATAGTAGTCCCTCACCAATGTACTGCACAACCAAGCAAGGCTTGAACAGACCCCCCAGCACATGTGAAATCCCTTTTTGCCTGTGCCAATGCATTAAAACTCAGTTCATTTCTGGCAGTGGGAGCTGTTGCTCAGGTGTCTTTCATGGCATAGACAATATTCACATGGGTTGAGCAGGCTTCCTCTGCTTCCAGACATGATTAATACGGCCTAACTTTGCAAAAAACACAGAAATTGCTTGCTTTAAAAATAGCATTAGGGGAGCAGTCTACAAATATCTTGGTCGTACATGCAGGGCTGCTACTGTAGTGCCCCTTGGCAAAATCTTTTGAAATGGACAAAAGAACCACCAAAGCAGACTAGATTATTAGAAGAGAAAGACAACAACAGCCACACCAAGCTGAAAAATGTGTGTATCAAGCTGATCATATAATTTCCCAGAGATTTGTGTATGCTTAATGAATTGATATATATCAGGAAGTGACTGCAGATTCCCTGGATTTGTAAAGTATCACGTGTGCTACTTTTACATGTTCTATGGTCCATGTGTACTGTGATTCTAATGTCTAGTTCAGTCAAACCTAATCCTTATCTTGTAGTAAAGTTGGAGCCATACCTGCTTGTTGATTCACATGGTGTGTGATGTGTTAGGCATTATAAAGCACTTTGAAGATCATCAGCTAATTTTTTTAATAGTTTTTCTGATTTTTCTGTTGACCAGGAGTGCTTTTTTTTTTTCTGGATTTTTTTCAGAAGCTCATGACAGCACATCTTTTTCACCTTTCAAATAATTTAAAGATATATCCTAAATGAAATCCCAAACTAAACCTAGGCTCCATTCTGTTAGCTCCTTCTCCCCATCTGGTCAAAACCTGAAAGCTTTCAGACTACTTAAAACTGGAGATGAAAAAGGAAAGGAAAAAAAGAAATTGAAAGAGGGGAAAACGTTAGGAAGACATTCTTTACTGTGAGGTGGTGAGATGCCTGAACGGGTTTCCCAGGGAGGTTCTGGATGCCCCAAATGTGTCACTGTTCAAGGCCAGGTTGGATAAGGCCTGGTCTAGTAGGAGTTATGACTGCCCGTTGCAGAGGAAGCTGGGACTAGAGGATCTTTAAGCTCCATTCCAACCCCTTTGCATCCTATGATTCTATGAACATACTAAAAGGATAACCAAATTCTTATGCTGAAAACCCCAATATGACTTCAAGAAATGTCAATAAACTGAATAGCATGTATGTCCACCTAACATTTAAAGATGTAATTGTCCAAACCACATTATTTTTAGAAGCACCTACAAATCCACTGATGGAAGTTTTTCTTTTCATGTACATTGTGGGGCTTGAAATACTGCACATAGTTCCTGCTGCCTTTTTCTGTTGAGAGTTAAAGCTCTAAAACCTAAATTCCAGGCTCTGGGTTTGCTGAGTGTATATTAATGCCACTTTTTCACATCCATGTAACAGTTTTAACTCAAGGACATAACCATTGAAGCAAACAGTTCTTTGGAAAGTCACCCACTACATGTCTTGTGCAGGTAAGAAACAGGGCTCAGTGAGCTGGCTGAGGTAATGTAATGAGTCAGGGGTGTAGCTGGTCAGGCAGCTACAGAATGACCATACTGTCCTCACTGCCCAGAAACAAAGAGCAGCCCCTGAGAAGGGGACTGCTCAGCTCCAAAAGCTGCATTCCTGTATGCTGACCTCCTTGAAGGACTGAAAACTTCCCTGGTCAAGTTTGGAAACTTCTGGGTGGTGAAGACAGTGGAGGGGATGGCATTGAAAACTACAGCTCTTCCCCTGGGTTCTCTGCACACCACCTCCTGTGTGCGCATTGAGATCGGAGATGGTGATGGGGAAGCCACTGCTTCTTAGGCAAAACTGGGAGTTTTACACAGTTCTGGCTCTTCCCATCAACTTTGCAATCTGAGAGTAGAGGTAAGGACCTCACTTTGAATTTGTATATTCTGGTTACTGAACCATGAGGAGGGCAAACATAGAGGAGGTAGAAGAATTTCTTCAGTTGCTTTTCTGGCGATGTGTAACTAGTTATTTTACCAACATATTATACAAAATGAACTTTTACTCTGACTTTTTTATGTCTTCCTTGAAAGAAAGAAGGCAGCCTAGAATGGTATAGAAAGCTTTTAAGTAGTTCAGCAGTGCCAAGACACTGTTACCTCTCCCAGTTTTATCCTGTATAGCCAGGACTGACTTCCCCTTAAAATTTGATAGACAATACAGTATTAAATTATGTATTATATTAAAAATACATTATGATTAAATGATATTTTCCTTAGAATTGTCTCTTTGTCTGGAACAATTGGTTAGTTTTATCAGAGAACCAAAAATTCTTATTGGTTTGCAGTTTTACTTCTGTTTTTCAAGAGCATCTGTCTTCCTTTGATCTGAAAATTCTACCACTTTTCTAGCAAACTGTGCCAATACATTAAAATATTTTAATAGCAGTAGTATCTGGAAACTAAAAATTACTAAGAACTTTTTTTCCATAATGAAAGCAGTGTTTCTTTAATCCTGTATGAGCTTTTTTAAGCTAACCCCTTGATTTGGAGAGGGAAGGGAAAACAGGCTTAAGATTTTTAGAAGCCTTGGGTTAGCAAAAAGGTGTAGGAGTCCGTAGTTTTAGAATCTCTGTTTTATGGGAACTAACTTTTTTCTTGTATCTCCCTTTTTTTTCCTGTTTATTGGGAAGAGTAATAAGTGATAAAAAGTGTGGTATAGACAGAACATTAATAAAATGCAGAATCTCAAGTCTATATGATAAACCCTGAGCTCTGTGGCAATGCTAGGCCAATTTGAGGCAATAGTAGTTGTTTTTGAGTGATTTGAGCGAAACAGCATGAGCTATCCTGTCTGCCAGCCTACCTGTGCTGTTCCTTTGCTCCAACACACCTCACTTCTCCACTGCCTTCACACAGACCACAGAGGCTGCAAAAATGCCAAATGGAACTGAGTAAAAGAGAAAGTGTGTACTTACACACTCACAGCTTTCATCAGGAAATACAGAAAATGCATACAGAGACCGTGAAAGTGCTGCTTAACCCTGTACAGGCTGTTTTGGTAGAGTATTTTTTTAGCTGTGCCTCTTTGATACTCTTTTGTCTTTCATTTCTAGATAGAAGAGACATTGTGAAGTTAATTAATTCACCTGTAAGACGAAGGCGTGTATCGCAGCTCTCAGCTACCTCTCAATGACCAGTGGTTAATTGTATCAGTGACAATATTAGAACAATGAGAATTTGAACTGAACCTCCTGCCAGCCTCCAGACTGGCAGGTGGTCTCTTACAGGGTGCTTTTCAGTAATATCAAAGGGCCTCTGGACTGATGAACAGCTTCACGTAGAACTTACTATTACAGAGCACTTTGCTGCTGCTCTTCTCCCGCTCTTTAAATGTGAGGCATTTAAATGTGTTAGGCAGTTCTCTTGTTAGCAGCTAAGCGCCATTTGGTCTGACTACCAAATTTTGCATGGCTGATGAAATGAAGTTAAGTTTTCCCTTTCTTTTTTACTGGATACATGAAATAGAGAAAATTTCCAGTGCTTTTTGACCTAGAAAGTCACATGGATAAAAGAACAGAAATTGCTCAAAATGAAAGTACTTCTCTCATGTAGAAAACAAAATCCTCGAAGAAAACTCTCCAAACTTAATTAGCAACCTGTTGATTCTAGAATTCTGCCTCTCCTAAGTGTTGCAGCATTTAGCATTCATTTGGCTTACTCTGCTTTACATTAAAAGCTGAAGAACTTCAGTGAGGTGAAAAGCAGGAGTTTTAACTTCACAACTACTAGCCGATTCTTGGTTAAGAGTTTAAACCCCTCATAAATACGGACGTTATTGTACTCCTACAGAAGCATTGTGAGATACTGCAGGTGTATCAAATGTAGTAACAGTGTGTTTGAGGTTGACCGCCACATAGGAAATTCTCCCACAAGCAAGGCTAGACTGTGTATTAGCTTCCTTACACACTTCAATGAGGAACTTGTGGGTTACCCTTTCCACAAGCTCACTTAATTTGAAGAGCTCCATCTCTGTGCTTTTGCTTTTTTTTCAGACCATAGTTTGACAAATTCTTGGTGATTCGCTTGTAGGATAGATACATATTATACCACATTTTTCATGAAAGAAAGATACATGGAAGATAGCATGAAAGAAAGATACGTACATGTATATGTTTGTAAATATCTGTTTATATGGGATTGACATAAATAGTTATCAAAGAGAAGTATCAGGCTGATAATCAAATGGATTCATCCACGTAAGTTTTCATTATCCATGTCTCTGTAAAATTCTGGTATTAATTTTCTGCTGTTTTGAAAATTTAAGTTGCTGTAAGCTCCAGTGCCCAGAGTGTGAAGGTTGAAATCAGAAGGAACAGGATTTCTCCTCCAGCTGTATTAGCCTTAGTACTTTTCACCTACAAAGTGCTAGATAAATGAAGTTCAGTAGGTAGGTACTATGGCCTCATTTTACTGGTGAGGAAGCTTGGGATGAGACAATACAGGTAATTTGTGTCAGGACGTACAGTGTCATAAAAAGGCCTCTTTTGTTTTCTACAATAAAACAGAGATCCCAAGAGCCTTGCTGTCTTATGGGACAGAAGTTTTGTGGTGGGGTGTCAGTGTGCCTTTCACATCTGCTGTGAACTTGTATGTGCACTTGATGACCACTGAAGGTGAGCAAGAGGATAAAGAGTAACAACTGAGTAATACTGACAGGTTAGTAATTTTTGGTATTGTATGGCACTAAAACTGAAGGTTAGAAACTGTGTCCCTTACTTGAGCAACATAGTTGTATGAGTTACAGACAGACAGAGGCAGTTTTACAAGAACCCTGTTGATGTCAGGAAAACTGTAATACAGGAATTCTCTGATGTGAGAAAAAAAGAATGCTAGACTTTCAGCCAAGTCACTTGGTTTAACTGCATGGGGTTCATCAGCATGTCAGCACCACTGATTTGGAAGCTCCTGTTCATGTTTAACCAGGAAAAGACTTCCTGGGAGGATATAATGCAAAATTCACCTGTTTCTTCAACCAAATCAGTTACAGAGCAAATTTACCATCTTTACTTATGTTGGGCTTTGTCTGCTTGTAAAGGTCTGAGCACAGTATCTGTGCTTTATTGGTCTGCTTTTCCTCCAAACCTGCACAGCAAATATCTGACAGGCTGAAAACTGTTCATCTTTCTTTGGATGTCATGGCTGTCTCTCCTTGGGGGCTTTATACAGATGCTGTTACAGGAAACACTGAAGTCAGAAACATATGAAGAGAGCCAGGCCTTACAGCACAGCTGCTACTGATCTGCTGGAATGATGGAGCTTGTCTTAGATGGGATCCACATGTCGTAAAGAGAAGGGAGCAGAAAGATAGCACAGTTGTTGGAACTGGGAAATGGCTGCCCATGGGTGCAAGGGTGCTTGCTTCTGGGAATTCCCGAGGTTTGTACAGCTGTCGGTGTTGGTCCCTTCCCTCTCAGCTCTGTCCTCAAAGCAGCAATGAGAGGGGATACCCATGAAAAGTAACACACAGGGTTGCATTAGCCTCTGTGCTTTGTGGGTTGTACAGAGGCAGGTGAGACACTTTGGAAGAAAAATTTGTTGCCTTTCTGTTGTGTATGAGTAACTGTTGTGTTATGACAGTGTGCCTGCTTCTAGGGATGCCCTTTTTCAGTCTGAGATATCTCTTCTCTTGTTATCTCTGGTAGATTTGGAGTGGTAACTTTTTCATCCCTAAACTTTTCATGGAGTGCTTGTGTAGTTCTACCTGATTGTTTTTAAGCTTACATCTGTTTCCTTGAACTCTTGCTTTAAGACATCAATTTAACTCTTATATTTTGATAAATATTTTCTTTGTCTAGTCAGGTACTAGCCATTCATAGTGAAGCTAAGGTGCTTTACTGCTACTTGGAAAGGCTGTGGAAACTGAAAGCATCCGATGAGAATGTATTTAAAAATTGTATTTACTCTCTATGACTGAAATAAATTCATACAGAGACAGACATTTGAAGACCAGCTGCTACAATAACCAAAATCCTCATTTTGTATGCAGTTGGAATGTGCTAAATTTATCTACCTTGTATATTCATTATACACTTGCACACTGAGTTTATAAGGCTGCGTTTGAAAGTTTAGTTTAAATTATGTACGTCTAATACAGCTATTGCATCTGATAAAACATCTTGAGATATATAAAGTTCCTAATCAGAAACTCTCCTCAGAGCCTCTGAGGAGTAGCTAAAACACACTTTTTGGAGACCAACACCCTACAAGAGGCAAATAATTTAACAACAGGTAAAAAGTGTTTTTGATACACAATACCTCTAAGTGTTGGGGAGAGGAATTTTGTTGTATGCTACTGTTATGATGTGAGGCCAATACACCAATACACAGCTGAATTTAACTGAATGCAGATTAGGCTTTCTGGAAGTAATTAATAACTATTTATAAGTCAGTCCACCATTTCAATAAATGCTAAGCTGCCTTTTCTCCTCACAAGATTTTTTTTTGTTGTTGTTAATAAATGGTGGAGGAATTATAATTTCCAAATGACTGAGGCATCTCTTCTTGGTCCTAAATGAAGAAAGCACAGAAGTTCTGTGATGTCCCAGGCCTATATGTCAATAATGTTCAGCATCTAGACATCTTTCCTTAGGCCAAATCCGTCAGGCAGAAATGAAAGGAAGAAAATATTCTATGTGTTTGTACTAGATTTTCCTGGATGGTTTGTTTTGGGTTTTTTTTAAACAGAAGTAATACTTTTCTTATTTTAAAACAACTTATTATCTTGTGTATTGTGAACATTGCATAAAGAAACAAGAAAAGGATAAAGAACTTGTTTGATTGAGAAAATTATATACACTTCAAACTATTGACAGCCTTGTCTATGAGAAGGAAAAAGGAAAAATAGAGTGAGTGCCTCGCACTATGACATTTGAGCAGATCCTTTTAAGTCGGTGGTGAAATGTGGTGCCTGTGAATGAACAGGGTTAGTCTCAAGAGCATCTCCATATGTCTGTAAATTATACAACATGTATGAGTACATATTACATAATATGTATGAAGTGTATATATATATATATATATATATATATATACACACATAATTTTTGTTGTTGATTTAGCAGCACTGCAAAGGATCACAGAGGCAAAGCTCTCAAAACTATGTGGAATAAAATGCTGACACTTTAAAATATGGTAGGATCATTTTCTTCAGGCAGGAGTGTTGGTTGGATCACTTTACCTCATTTGCACTGCTTTAGAATTATTCGTTTACTTTTTCTACAGTGTGTTGGTATTGTTTGAGAGCTCAGACTGTCTCATCTCACTCAGAATAATTTTGACCTGATGTATTATTGTCGTAGCTATGAGGTATTTGAAAAAAAAAGACAGGGCAGTTTGGATTGCGTTTTTGAGGTGGGATTTCCCTTTCTTTTATTTATCCCCTTTCAAGTTGTCTTCCTTTAGGTAGGAATTTTTATGTGATTGTTTTCTACCTTATCTCATGTATTTTTAATAAAAATTCATGTATCTTTAATGAAAACTTGTGAGTGCTACTGCCTGAAACGAGGTTGTAGCTCTCATAGACTGAGTTTTAATTTGGATGATTGGTATCAGGGGTTTAAAAATTTTATTATTGTTTCTAAGGAGTTCCTCGTATTTCTCCATGATTCTTGGTCATAAATGACCTGATCTCAGGTGGCCTTGCTTTGAGGACGGTGTCATAACAGATGTTTCCAAGTATTAGAGTCTTCAGTTTGTGCAGAAATGGGAGAAAATACATCTGGGAGCAGCTTAAGGGCTGTGCAGCCAAACCTGAGATTTCTCACAAAGGCTGAGGAAGCTCACTTAGCAGTCTGTTGTGCGGATGTGGCAGTCTGAGCTGCCGGAATCAGCCCTACAACCATATTCACCCCTGAAGTAACCTCAAAGGATTCAGCCATGGTGGTGCTCGATCAGCTTTGCTAGTTGCTTGTCTTTACTCACAGACTTCTTGATAACATATTTATTAAAATTGGGTGTGCGTAACAGAACAGACATTGGATGAGACCCTGTTGCTGCTTGGAGAGTCAGAGAATTCTGTTTTCATCTTGTTTTCACTTTCCAATCATTCAATAGGGGTACAATTTTAAAAGTATGATGCTTAAGAAAGCGAGAAATTAGAAAGCAAGTTCATTTTTTTTTTTTTTTTCATGGAACAGAAGCCTGATTAATTCCCTCTTCTTCCTTTCACATGTGGTCCTTGTCCTAAAATCTTTGTCTGACATCTGGAGCAGTAGGCCTTTAATAGTTATGATACATTTTCTGTGCATTTACTCCATCTTTTTGGAGAGTTACAATTTTCCCAAATACTTTGGAGTTTCTTACTCTTAAGCAGTTAAGTTATACATTTAAATTCTAAAATGGGACTTGAAATGAGAGACGTGAGTGCAGAAAGGCCTAGAGTATCAGCCCAGAGGCTCTTCATAAAAGAAATTCTTTCATATAAACTGCCTTTTTTTTTAATGCCTGTATTATTTAGTGCTATTTAATATTCTGTATCTGGATGCTCAAGAATGGAAATAGTGCTGCCATGTGTATTCGTGCTATTCAAGGGTTCTTTTTATGGGTAATATATCTTAAAATTGTATTGTCTTGGACTACACCCATACATGTAGCTAGTCACACATATATATATTCTTTGAAATAGAGCGTTCAAGAAAATGTAAAAATAAGGTAATATAAATGACCAGAATAAGTGGTGGGGTTTTTTCCTTCATTATAGAGTAGTAAGCTTTTACCATTATATGTGAAGGATATTTTTTTATTTCGATTATGTAACTTTTTGGGGAAAGAAGAACTGCGTTTATAGGGCAACATGGGTGTTGAATCTGTTTAGATTATTCTGTAAAGTCTTAAGAGAAGCAGATGTTTGGAAAACTGTCAGTAGCAGTTTCAATAAAATTGCCTTAAAGAGCAAGGTCTCTGTTTTTAGAAGTCTAGAGTAGAAAGGCAAGGCCTGAATTTTACATGCATATGCATGCGGAACACAGTTGGAACCAGCATCCTTCAGAGAGCTGCGTAGCTTATAATAAACACAAGTCATCGTACGCATCAGCACGCAACTTGGTTTGAGCTTGATTGACCTTGTCACTTAGTTCGGTGAAAGGAGACTTTTCAGAAGGACCGACGGGCGTGTTTACGCTGTGGTCACTCCTAAGGACACACCTGAGTTAAGCTATTGAAATAGATGCTGCTGGCAGAGTTGCAGCTCTGAGTGCAGTTCAGGCCACTGCACGAAAGTTTACTCAGCTGATTGGAGTGGAAGGTTTGCAGTCTGCTGAGTTTCATGCTACCACTTCCACTGGTATGCAAATATTTTAAGGGATGTGGACGCACAAACACTGTCCAACTCTCCAAAACTGCTCTTGGTCTCCTTTAGAGGATGTGGAGGTGCTGAAACTGCATTAAAATGAGTTGCACAGATCCTCCATGTGGCACTGAATGAGCACGTTTCAGAACCAGTCAGACATAGAGCTATCTCTGTGGGAACTTTTGGCAATCACTCTGAGAAACAGAACCAGTTAGCTGGAGGTAACACCAGTAAAAATAGAGTAATGTGGCTTCTGAGACCTGAGTTAGAGCCTAATCTCAAGGACTAGTCATACTATTGAGCTGACTGGTTATCTTGCTTTGTCTGACAGACTGAAGTGTAGTTTTATGTAGAATAGCCTTAAACTAGCTGAGTGCTCCTGAAAATGCTGCCTTTATAACTTTCTGAAGGCAGCTACTTCTTCCGTAGTGGTAACACCTGTCAAGCAGAATTTAAATCCTAATGCAACCTACCAGATTTAAATTTTACAGTGAAACACTTTGAAAATTCTGCCACGTTTTCATGATCTTCAACGTGACTCTAAAAGACAGAAAATAATATTTTGCAATCTCTTTTGACAGGAATCTACTGGTCTCATGATGCCCACACCCATCATGGGAACAAGTAATTCAGCTTTCCATTATCAATGTGGCTTCCAGAGGTGAGTGCCAAAATAAGCATTTATAGAGTTGTATCACTGAATGGAGAGATTACATCTGTAGGATGGTAAACCACTCCCAAGGTTGGTGGTAGAAATAGTTATTAGTGTCCCATATGTGCACATCCTATTCTTTGAGGGGTTTTGGTTTGGGTTTTAAAGCATTGTAGGGGCCTGAGGAGAGCAGAAACTCTTGTCATAGGAGAATTGTCCTGGCATCACTGACATTTAGGTAAAGTGTATTCTCTTTCTTAACCTGTGGTCTTAATGAAATCTGAGATCTCTGTCAACTGATCGAGGTATTGCTTTATTCTGAAAAACTCTGTTGGGATGTCTTGTTGTCATTATACGACATTATATTGGATTCTCGACTGCAGTATGGAAGAAATACAAAAATATATTTATTGTGCCGTCCGTTCCAAAGGTACATGCTTGATGAAGGTCTGGTGCATAAACATCAGCCAGCTTGCTTTCGTGACCTGTTTCAAACAGTGGCCCAAGACTGACGCAAAATCATGTGTCATTCTAAGACTATAATAAATAAATTATTTCAATAGTAGTCAACATCAATCTCAAACATGAGTATGCTGGAGACACTAGGTAAGCATTTTATAAGCCAGAAAATATTTTGTTCTATCTTTGTTTCATAGTACCTTTGAGAATTTATTAGCTGGACTTCACAGATCATTGGAATATGATAGATATAAATGCAGGATAATTGTGGTGAGCATACCCTTTCCTTTCGGAATAATTTTTATTTGTAAATATTGGAAAAATGCGAGTATCTGGTGGCTTGTTCCTTACTCATTGTGTCACACCTTTAGACGCCAAAGGATCCTTGATTAAGATGCTCATGATTTGTTCTAGTTGCAGTAAATCTGTGTGGCCTTTTAGAACACACTGCAGTCTGACTGCATTCAATGTATTTGTCAACACTGACCAGCTTTAATTTAAATATAGATTAAAGGAGCCCTTGCCAAGTCTCATATTTCTCTTAAATAAGCAGAATTAAAGTATTGAGAATTTTATTTGGAGAAGTACTATAGCTTTACTTTCCATTCTTGCTTTAGTAAGTGTTCAGGAACAATTAGAGAAACAGATTCATCATGAGCATTGTTCAACTTATGTAACCTACTTCTGTACATATATGTATACACACATGTGTAACAAAGAAATCCCTGCGTTTCTTTCAAATAAATTATAGAGAAAAGTCTGTGTGAAAGATTACATCGATTTGTTTCATAAGAAAGCCTGTTCAATGTATATCAAATTATCTCAAAAAAAGGAGCCAGAAGTATTACATAAAAGCCAGCATTAATATACATTGTGCACTTCACATTATCTCAGTAATTTCTCATGGTTCCTGAGATGCATTCTCTGTTTGCCATAACCTGATTTTTCTGTCTTACCTAATTTTCTTGCATTTTTAACCAATCAGTGACTCTGATACTAATCATAAATAATGCTTCCATCATTCATGATAGAGATCCTCTTTTAGTTGGAATGACAAAATAGTCAGGAATGCCTCCTTCTGAGTGTCTCCTTATCCTAAAATCCCACTGGAAACTTTCAATCACTTATATATTTGCTCAGTTTTATCTTGAAAATGTCGCATGGTCTCCTTTAATTTGGGATCCAAATTAAAAGTAAGCACAGTTTTCTACTATCAGTAGCACTTAAGGTGTGATGGGTTACCAATTACAGAAAATAAATTAAAATAATTAATTCACAATTTATTGTAATGTATTAACAACATGCTATGATAAGCCGATGCTGGGTGTGAGTCAGATAAGGAGTTGGATTAAATAGCTGATGCCTGATACTGAATTTTGAGTTTATCGTTCTTCATGTATTTCAAGACTTGCAGCTTCTTATATAAAGCAGAAGGTAACAAAAAGTTAGTTAGTTTTGTAGTTTTGGAAACCTACAGACTGGAGCAATGCTACTTCGGTTGCTCTTACTGTGTTTTCTAGGCATTCCTGCAATTTGGAGAGTCAGTGATGGAAGTGGAGAAAAGGTGGCGAAAGGGATTTATTGTCTGCAATTATTCTCGTTAAGAGTGATCCTAAAAGGCATAGTGGGGATCCCTCTGGTTCCTCTCACTCTGGCTTTTTTCCACTGTGCCTGTTGTCTGCTTACAAACTTCTGTTAGCAGATGGACAAAGGCCAGACACTACTTCTTTCAAAACCAGTGGTAAAAAGCTCTTAACGCTTTTCTCCTTATGCAATCGTGAAGGCGCGTAAAGAAGTTTGAAGAAGTTTTGGAGTGCAGAGCCAAGAAGCAAGGCAAAGGAGTGAAGCAGAGAAGTCTGGAGCTGAAGAGGAGCTTTTCTTTCAGCAGCAGATATGGTGTGTGTCAAAAAGGCAGCTGCCTTCTTCAGTCCTTTCCTTGGAGACCCCAAATTAGACTAAACCAGGTCAGCAGTCTGGTTGTGACCTTCTGTGGAATAGTTTTTCCCCACTAGCTGCTCATGGGGACATCAATCAGTTTCCTGTTGTAATTCCACTGTAATGGTGGGCTGAGCTGAAAGTTACTGGGACCCAGCATGCAGTAAATTGGTAGGGGAATGATTCAACACGTGCAGAGTGCACACTACTTCATTTTGTAATGGGTTCCCACATAGACAAGCTGTTACTCACACTTCCAAGCAGCACATGCAGCCAGGTTATCTTGGTGACTGCAGCTGATGACAGCCTGTGTGGTTTGTGCTCTTAACAGTGTGGTTCTGCTCCTGCAATCCTCTGTGTGGAGGAATGGAGTTGTCTCATTTACTATTTTTTCTGCTCTTTGTAGTCAGCCCTTTCTGATGGTTAACTAACAAAAAAGTTCACTGTCTTTCTTCTGGTGATGCTGAACTATCAGACACAATTAGAGGTAATAAACCAAGTGTTCTATGCTTCTGGGGAATAGGTTTTCATGTAGAATATTTTAAAAACACACTTAGTGGTTATTCCAATGTCATTCAGTTGACCCCACTCTCCTTTGAACTCTTTTCATCTATAAAATGTGACAATTAGTAGGAAGACCAGATTCTCTATTGTACCTTGTTTAAGTCTTCATTTTTGCATTCTGTAAAGTGAGTGACACAAATATATATCTTTGCAGGTTTGTGTTCTATATAGGGCACAGACATGCTTTCTTATTACTGAAACCATGGCTTAGTTCTTGCCTTACCTTAAGTTCCTGCTATATTTCTGTTATGACACAGACTTTTTTCTCTTATGGGTAACAAATACGGTTCAAAGTCTTTTAAATTCTGTTGAAGAACATAATCACTCTTTCATTTTTGGGAGCCATGAGAAAAGTCTTGTTTCGTCATGATTATTTTAATTTATGAATTTTATGCTTAGAATCTTCTGCAAAAATATTGATCTGCAGATCTGTTGATGTCTTTGACTTTTATAATAATTGACAATTTGCATTTGATAACTGGCTATCAGTTTGGGCATTTCCTGCTTTCTCTAGAGGCAAGTTTATCTGAGATTTAGGGTTATTGTTAATATCATATTCCATAGAAAATATTCCTAAGGATGTTATCAAGAATGTCAAAGATTTCTATATTGGAGAAGCAGATTAAGTCCTGCATTTTTACCCCGTAATTACTTACTCATAGAGTCTTATGAGCTGTCAATGCATGATAAGGAATTTTCTCATAAAAACTGTAAAATTATTTTCTATATATTTTAAGAGTTGTAGCTACCACTTTTAAGTGATTTTAAACAACTTGAAGGAGGTGGATGATTTTCTTTCCACCCATTAAACAGTAATGCATTTTCTTACTAATACAAATGATGCAAGAAAGGAGTTATTATGGATGCTAACTCAATCCTTCCTTATTAATTTCTCTTTCTGAAAGACTTGTTTCAGTTTGGATGGCTTGTTATGTCACTTGATTCAGCTGTATGAACACTTCCAGCTGAAGGCTTTGTCTTGGGGAACTTCAATACGGCAGCTTTTATTTGCAGTTCATTTGCTGTCAAGTTTAATGAAATTCAACAGATTTCTAAATTAGGATCGGGCCCACAGTTTAATGAAGTTAGTCTATTATTTCCAAATATTTTTCTTATGAGCTGGCATTTGAGGCTCTTGGTGGAAATGCATTACATTTTAACCACTAGTTGAAAAGAAAAATGTACTGCACAGAGCTGCAGTCCTCACCACCATGTCGTGGTTATTAACAGCTTATTATGTATACCTGGGGAAAGCTTTCATCGCACAGCGCGTGAAATGGTTTCCAGAGCTGAAAGATAGTAACTGGTTTTTGGATGGGTGTTGAGCATCTTCAATCCTTAACAATTTTTGCAGGATGAAAGAATGCGTAGAATGAACAGGAGATGCTTAATATTTTACGAGGTCAAACTGAATGAATTTAAAATAAAAGAAATACCTTACATAAATCCATCTAGACATGCAGCGTCTCTTAGACACATTTTTATCTACTTAATTAATCCAATGATGTCAAACAAGTCAACGTGATCCTAGTCTGAGCTGAGAGCAGTGATTCCTGTGTTACACATTTCTTTTACTTGTGGCTAGAATTTATTCTGCATGTCAATGAATGTTTTGAGTTTTACAGAGTCAGCGCCATATTGTAGATATGTCCTGTAGAAACGACACAAGCCCCACACTGTAAACAGACATTACTGGATCAATAGTAAGGCTGTCTTTGCTGTTTGCTTCAGCTTTTACTCTCGATTATAATTCTCAGCAGTAAATTCCTTTCTGTGGCATCTAAAAAACGAGTTTGGTAGTTTCCAAATACAGTAGACAGAGATTTTCAAAGCTGTCCAGATACACTTGCACTGAGAAAAAATGAAGCCATCCAGTGTGGTCTTTTTCATTAAGGGTAGTTTGTCTAAATCACCGAGATTGCCCTGAAAATCATATTAAATTTGATTAATTACTGGCTTTTTAAAAACTTAGTCCTTATTTTAGTTGGATGTAGGTTTACTTCTATCTACAACAACATTCTTTAGCACCTCTCTGAACACAGAAAAGGACCTTACAGTAACCACAAATTAATGTAGTGAAAGCTCCCTTTAACTCTGTACTGTGTTTTAACTCCCTTTCATGCATAACGCAGAAATGGATTTATGGAGATCTTGGTGATTATATCTGAGAGATCTTGTGTAGAAAGATTCTTTCCCAAGTCTTTTAGGCACTTAAGCTTCAGAGGAAACAGAATAGGGAGCAACAGGTTGTCAGTGCTTTTACACGTCTTCTAAAGAGAATACTCTTTACCAGATATTACCTAATAATTAATCTGTACTTTGGGAGATTTTTACCATTAGCATGGGGTTGTAACGTGATTTTTCCTTAGAAAGCCTAGACCAGATATTTGGGCCATCCAATCTTCTGAAGAAAGGGCTTCACCTGAGAAATGCTCACTTTTGAGGAAAAATCTAGTGTGGTTTTTTTTTCCAAATCAATCTCCTGAACTGGTGGTGTCCTCTTGGAAAAAAAACATGGAAAGTCACCTATCGTGTGTGAACCTTGTTTGAGTTTGCAAGGATTTTTGTGCCGTCAGAAGTGCCTTTTTTCTGTACAGACGGGGCATTCCAAAGGCTTGCTTTTATGAACATCTGACTGAAATCATGTTTAAGAGACAAAGTCATACAATTTAGTGTACTAGATGGCTAACATTTATCATTCCTCTGCTGTCCCAAAACATGCTGTTGTTTTGATCTAAATGGCTTAGAGAACAAAACTAATATTTTACCATGTAAGTGGGAGTTTTTTTCAGGAGGTTACTTGAGTGGCCAACTCTTTTAAAAACATTTCTTCTTATGTCAGAAATCTGATATAAAGCATTTGTACTGGTGTGGAGCTGCTGAGATTTATCAGTGAGTGATAAACTTCTATCAAAATACATCAGTGAAGACATTGCTAACCAGGAGACTCCTCATCCTGAACAGGTGCACTTCTCTTCTGGTTCCTCCTAATGCTGATCACGGGCTACACCTCAATTTTCTTGGTGGAGCCAAGTTAAAACCTACGATTAAACTTCAGTTTGTATTGTCTCTTGCACAAGTGTCATACTATCTTGAGTATTTTTGAAAATTTTAGCTGTTTGTACTGCTATGTAAAGCTCTGCTTTGTTTTTTCATACTCTTATCAGCAGGGCCTGGATCAAACTATCTATGGCCTGCAAGTAATGAAACATTCTCTAGCTTTAGCAGTGGAGGAAGCAAGGCTTCTGGTGTAGTTGGCTCTCTGCTTTTACCAGTACGCTTTGTCAAGATGCTTCTCATGAAAGTCCCTTCTGCTTTTAACTGTACAGCTGCAAGGCAAAAGGCAACTCCTCCTGCTTTCCTTTCTTTTTTGTTTTATTCATTTCCCTTTCGCGTGCCTCTCTGTGCTAGCTAGACAATAATCTTGGTAAGGATACTTCTCCTTTCGCCCTGCAGCAGGAGAAAAACACTTTAGAGGCGGTGATGTACTCAAGGTAGACTTTTCTTGCTATTAATATTTTAAGATCCTGCCTTTGGCGGAAATTTGGAAAGTACCACGTTCTTGGTGGGGCTGTAGGAGACAAGGAGGCGTTTCTTCCAGCTTCAGCTGCAGAATAATTGACACATATGCTGGAAGTGCAATTACCACAATGAGTTACCCTAGGGTTGAGCACCTGGACTACTAAACAAAAGTGTTCTAAAAAGTCTTCTGCTTATAGATACAGGCTAGATTGGCCTATTTATTTATTTTAAAAATCTGTCTGCTGTAGTGAACATATATTGCTCAGTTCCAGTTTTAGGCCTGCTTTGAGCTGCTGCTCACTGTGGCTTTCCATTGCAGATATCTGTTGTGATTTCTACATCTTTCATAAAATTATTATTATTAATTCACTAAGCCACCACCTGCATCTAATATGTGCCCGTTCTGTAAGATTAAATTTATTGGGGTGCAAGCAAGGCATCTGCAGGGTGTTTTTAAAGGTGGAGAGCAACAAGGTGTCCCTGTTTCAACTGACTTAACACTTATTGCATTGATGTGCTGTTGTTATGTACGTGACTGTCATAAGAAAAGTCCCCTTAAGACTAGAGGTGACTGTAGACCATGTGGAGTCACTAATTATATCTTTTATTTAATCCCTACCGGTTTCCTGATTACTGCTATCTGGAGCGTAAGAGGTGACCCAACCTGTCTGACATTTTGCTGGTAAAGCCTGACAGATGAGATCAGGTGGCACTTTTGTGCATTCACCACAAAAGGCCAAGAAAAGGTTGCATTAGATTCCTAGATTCCTAGATTTATTGTGCAGACACTCTACAACCAATTGTACAACCTCGGGCTTAATAAAGGAATGGGATTGTATCCTGAATTTCAAAGGTGAGGCAGAGGTCTACGGTAGTACACTTATGTAATTAGGTTACTGACATCTAAGATGTTGAATAAGAGTGTTTTTCAAATTACCTGAAGTATTTGGAAAAATACCATCTGCTGAACTGATAAATCAGGATGCAACCTAGCTCAAGTAAAACTACTGCATTAGCACAGAAAGAACTTTTGCTATTTTACTCACTGAAGTTTAAAAACAGCTGTGCAACTTTTTAAAATGTTTGCATTCTCTTGTGTTATTTTTGTAGGAAAGACATTCATATATTTAGAGTGTTTTTTGCTTTTCTAAACAAAGTCTGAAGTTATGCTTTTCAGAGTATGTGGCATACTGCAGCATTGTTTTTCTTTGTGAGTACTAAAAAGTTTGTTCCAAACTTAGAGGTAAAAATTTATAAGCATGCAGCACATTAACAGTTGTGCAGTTTTTATTTTCATATTTTTTTTCCTCCAAAAAAGGAATCAATTGCCAGATTGAAAATTTTTGTATTGCATGTGTTGCTCAATGTAGAAAAAAAATTGGCATCTTTCTGAGAAAATCTATCATTCTTTAGATTTTGCAGTCAGTTTCTCCTGGACTGTTGATGTTTGTTTATTTGGAGTTTCATTTAAAACCAAGGGGTTTTTTCCTGTTTTATTAAGCAGATTTTGTCCATGGAAGGACTTCTGTAGGTATTAGCTTTATACATGTGATTACTACAGCTGATACGAAACAATGTTCGTGCTAAATGTAGAGATTCAATTATTCTCGAAGAAAGGATTCCAGGAATCCATAGTGAGTTTAAATATATAAATTGTTGTAGTTTGAAACATAAGTGCCAGAGTAATTTCCAAAGCCAGCAGTAAAATGGTAAAAGACCCTGCTGGTACATATACAAAGTCACCATCCATGACGTGAAGGCAAATGGAGCTCAAGCTGAATAAGCATGAAGCACACGTCACAGCACACAAGGTTGTTTATTTGCACAAGTGAGATGTTTATGTTCAATATGTATATATATATTAATATATATTCCATATATATTATATTGGATTTATCAGGATTTGTCAGAGGTGGACAACAGCAGTAAACAGCACCTATTGTCGTTGTTAACCAGAATCACATTTTCTCTAAGTCATGGAATATCTCTGAAGAAAGTTATCTAACTCTGGGGAGCCTTGTGTTAGACATAAAATTACAAAGTAACTACCATTAGACAAGATTGCAAAAGCTAATGTCTTACCTAAAAAGGAAATATTTCTAGTGTGCGTTTTAAACTAAAGTGAGGGTGTGAAATGTGTGAATATTTAATCACGCTGAAAGTACTTACAAATCTGATGTTTTCTGAATAGCATCCTGGCCTCTGAATGTAAGTGTTATTTAAGCAGTAAAGGGGATAGATCTTACATCTTATGGTTAGCAGGGATGAGGAAGGCTAGGAAGTTGTTATCATCCTTTAAAAAAATATTCATGACCAAGGGTATTTGCTATCTGCTCAAACAATATCAATTTTCACATGAACCTTGCTATTTTTGCATGTCTCTGCTGTTTAGTTGACTTGTTCAAAGTTTATAAGGAACCACTGGCCAGTAACCTTGGATGTTAAACAAGGATAAAGTCAGAGTGGACTGGTCTTAGTACTGTGTTTTAGAAAAAACTACAACAAAAGGCTTGGAAGTGTAGATAAATGAACGGATAGTTAGAAATTAATTAAAAGGTGTGTTTTCCCATATCACAGAAAATTTGAAAGAGATACTATGCTACATGTAAAATTTTGCTCAAGTGAAAACCAGTTTGTCCTAAAATGGCAATAACCTTAGAGTGTTTGCTAGCACCACCCTGAATATTTCCACTACCAGACACGCTCACGTAAAGACAACAGTAATGCCCACATGCAAATACATATGGTACCAATATTAGTATTTTAGAATTGCACAGAATGGCCTTCAGTGCTCCATTGAAAAAAAAAAAAATCACTGAAATATTGCTCTTACCTTTTAGTGACTGTTGCTGAAGTGTCTTTCAATCTGATGACATTGTTAGTGCTGGTAGTTCCTAAAATTTGCAATATATGTGTTCTTCAGCTTTGTTTCCCTTTCATGCTTGCATTTTGGCTGACCAGACAAATATGAACTGCAGATAGAATTGCTCAGGTAGGTTTGAATTTGAGAATGAGTCCATCCACCTACAAGTGAGAACTTTTGAGCCATGGCCTTTGGAGACACGTAATTATTAGTCAACAAAGAGTCCTCTCACTGGTGATTGATGTACTGTGATCCCTCTCACTAATCCTTTCTGGGATTCTTCTAATTAATTGATGATGGAGATTAGTAGGAGTGTTTATGGACCAAGGGAAAACCCAGCCCTAAGGGAATATGTTTCTACTGTTTTCTGTTACCCTTTCTTTTTTTCCTCTCTTTCATGTAATTACTACGTAGGAAGAAAATATTGACTCATATCCTGGGTTTGCCAGGTACACCTCACTACTGTGTTTTTTTACACCTACACCTAAATGCAATCTTAAGAATGACAAATTCTGAACCTATTGTCTCAGGAAGCAGAGACGTTTTCATGTCAGTGTGCTGCTGGGTCCAGTTGAGGCACAATCAAACAAGAATGAGGCCAATGACTTTGGAAGTACTCGTGAGCCTTTCTTCCTGATCCAAGGTCTTTGGATGTAATCCTGTTGTCATTCAAATAACCTTGGGAGCTTAGCTGCCTTTCTGTAAAACTGCTACTCAATATAGTGAGCACATCAGCTTTATGTATCATTAATCATACTCGACATAACATAAAATCAGAATTGTGTGAATTGACCACACTTGATCTTGACTGCAGCCTTTCATACAAAATTAAAACTTCAAAGTTTTCTGAACTAATTTGAACCAGCTGAATTACTTTATACTACATCAGCACTTTGCCACACGTGACATCATTTTTCACGTGGTAGGAGAAACCACAAAGACAAATTTCTCTCTTTACATGTTTTTCTCAGAGAGAAGCTTCAGCTTACAAGACCCATAATTTCTCACAGTTCATATAACGAGCCCACTTCCACAGTCTTTGAACACTTTACACATTTGCTACAGTGGTTACAACAGCTCTTTTGCATCCTGTGAATGTTTCATGTAATTTCCTATGCTTGTATCTCCTTTCTAAAGTTTCTCATTCTGCAAGCTATAAATGGAATATTTTTGGAAAAAAATTAGCAGAAGCCATAATTTTTAAAGGTAATATCTGGAAAAGAATAGCTGAGCAGGGACAACAAGTAATTTTTTAATATTAAGTTTGTCTTAAGAAGTAATTTTTTATGTGTTGTAGTATCTCAGAGAAGTAGGTCTATTCTCCTTAAAGCTGAAGAATATTTTCTGCTTAAGAAAAGCTTTTTCTCCTTTGAAGGACTCTGAGGTTTGCTGTTTTGCTTCACGTGATTGCGTGCTAGTTTGCTTACTCCAAATTCAGAGTAAGATGAACTAGGTGTCCTCAGCAGCTGGTCTGTATCCCCAAAACCAACACAACACAAACAAATTTTCTTTGAGTAGAATTTACTATCATTTTGGCCTTTGCCCGGGAGAAGAGTGCAGGCAGTGGCTTCAATAGCATGATATTCAACTTGTTTGTGCCACAAAAAATCCCTTCAGAGTAAGGTAGATTCAAGCTTCTATCTAAAAATAACTGGTTATTGAGTGTGGCCTTGAACCAGTGTTCCTTGCAGATAATATGGTGGTGTATGTGGGGGCACCACTGCCAGACCAGAGACGAAGGAAGGAAGGAAATTGAATGATATGGCTGAGATGAGGTTGTTGAACCTCAGTCTAGGAGGAAGGAGGAGGGAAACAGGGAAATATGGGATAAGGACAGAAAAAACCTTCACTTCAAACCCCCTAATTCTGGATGTTTTGGGGTTTTTTTTATTCAAAGCCTTACCTTTTAAGCTGTCCTGACAGCCCCCCTACAGATTTTCCCATCTAAGAGGATGCTGAATAAGTCATTCTTCTGAACTGATTTTACAAATTAATGTAAGTATAATATTAAATATATGCTGTATACAAAAATATAAAACTGTCATCTCATGTAAGGGACACAATGAGACTCCTGACTGGAAATACTTCTGCTGCTTTATTACCTATACCTTTTTTATTTACACCTTTACAAAGACAGCTATATATATGACCTTCCAAGCAGAGGTAGAAGAATGGATTTGTTCTTTTTGGCATATGGAAAATGCGTAGTCACCCCAAAAGCGAATCTTTTCAAGCCAGCAACTTATGGAGAAACTATGGCATTTTAACTGTTTCAGAGTAGATGGGAAAGCAGTCAAGGAAAACCTGAGATACCAGATAATTTCCGAAAAAAATCAGAGTTCTAAGTGGTATATCCAGTAATGGGGAACTGTCTGAGAAATTAGACTTCGCATCCTCAGTAGGACTGACATTTCTGGCACACTGGTGTCCTCAGAGCCAGAACCAAAACAATGTCCATATAATGAGACGGTCGCCCTAATTACTTGTCCTTTTTGCTGTGAGATAACCTGCATGGCTCTGTTTCTGACAATCTTGACACTTTTTCTTACTTGAGATTCAAACTGTATCTGGAAAGAGAGGCCTGGCAACTGAGACATACAACAAATAGAAACACTGAATTTTCTGGGAAAGCTGAGTTAGAATCAGTCTGAATCAGAGCTACTCCATTTCAAAGTGTACAAGAGGAAAAAGGATGCTGCCAAAGGAAGTGATGCAAGGCCAGAAAGGCTTGGACTCACTTTGCATACTGAACATTTGTCTTCTCCCTTCAAAGTAATGAATCAACATTAATTTCCCACATCTTTAGATCTCATTGAGTTCCTGGGTGAAGTGTTATGTCCCCTGATTTAGGGTTGTGCAATAAGCTGGCTAACGTGCATTGATACAGGTGGTTACCCTCCTGTTGTCACTGCCCTTAAGTGTTTGCTTTGAGCCCCTGTTACGTTCAAGTGGAAGCCTATCTCTTTTTACAGGTATTAATCATCCCTTAGTCAGAAGTCCCAGTGTGGGTGCAGGCGAGCTGTGCTCGGGAGGCATCGCCCTCAGCAAAGGCGTTGCCTCACAAGTGTGCGCCAGTTGTGCCACTGCTAGGTCTGAAAGGAGCACTTAAAGATAAGGCTTAAAATAGAGCCCTGATTGGGTTAAAGACACTTAGGGTTAATGTGGGATTGAAATTAGGAAATGAAATATTCACTGAAGGATGATGTCTCTCAGCAACTAGGCTGGAAACAGAGTGGTGCTACCCATACAACGTGCAATTGAGGTCTGTCTCCTCCTGTGGAAAAGCTGCTTGTCTTTTGGTTTTGATGTCTTTATGAACATCTTTGTTTCTGCTCTCAAGATAGTGCATTACATGACTGTGACTTGCTGGTTTTCATTCAAGGATGGATGTGTGAAGAATACTTGTATGTAGATGTGACTCCTTGTAAGAAATTCTTCATAAGGTATCTGAACTGCCCTCTGGAAAGGACTGTCTGTCCTCATGCCCTGTGTATTAGTGAGCCAATTGCATTTTAGACAAAGCGTTAGTACTTTTCAGCCAGCTTGCATAGTTTACTGGGGTATTTATGCTTTCTTTCATTCCAGAAATATTTTTTTCCTCACTTTGAAAGGAATTTATTTACTTTTATTTATTATTACTGGTGTGATAGCACTGATTTTACATGTGAATTGTGTTCTTTTTGGCCTCAGCAATAAATAGACAATTTGGGACAATGTTGTTTCTGCAGCAATATTCCAGTCCTAGCAAAATCATGGTCCTGGAAAGTTATTTTTAATAGGGCATGTGAGATCTGGGTAATCAGGATCGGCAGAAATAAAAAACATCCTCAGCAAGATGAGTGCTCAACTCTAAATGGTCCTCAGAGCTTGACATCACCATGGCTACTCATGATGTGGTAGGAACTGAATCTGACAAGTTTGGCTGTAGTTCATGTCCTTTCAAAGCATGAAGATTTTTGGGAGGTCCCTTCCAAAATATACACTGGCTACAGAAAAATCAGACAGTTGTGTCAACAGCAGAAAGCAGGAATCCTGTTTTCCTCTGAGTTTGTACTTCAAGACTGAGTCTTTAAGGACTGAGCTCTAGCCCTGAAAGACATAAGTGTTTATTTTTCTGTCCTTGAATACCTGCTATCAAAACTGTAAGAATGTAGTATTTCTGAGGCCTGTGTCCTGTTTGGGTTTCTTGGCCTGTTGATTCAAATGTAGTCTTTCAGGGAAGTCAGGCATACTCAGTCGTTTGCCCTGATTCCAATGTACAGTTTCCTTACAATTTCCTCAGTGCTCTGCACTGAAAAAATGCTGCTACACTTTTAGTCTCCCTTTGCATTTCCTGCTTAGAAAATGAGAGAGATGGGGGTTTTTTGTATAATGAAGGATCAAGAGATCTTCATCCATGTTCATGAACCCTATTTGAGATATTTTAGGTGAAAATAAAAGGGAATGTTTGTAAATTTTTGTCCTGCAACATTCTTAAAAGGCTGCATTAACACTGCACATTAGAGGAGATTTCACAGTATGGTTTCTGGGTGAAAAATGTAGTTAAAAACTTTTCATCAGAGCACTACCCTCTGTAACTTGTGGGGAGTGTGCTCTGTGCCACTGAGTGAAATGAAATGAGTTGTGAATAGCCTTCTAAAATATAGAACAGAAACCTCAGCAGCTGAGTCTGTAATGTGTTCTTGGTGACTGACTTGCCTTGCATCACCATCACATTTTTGGTGGTGAAGTGTATTTTCTAAGCCGTGAGAGATCTCCATTGCTATTTTTGTTTGTTTGTTTTCTTCTTTTTCTCTTTCAGTGCTTGTTGTATATGAATTTTTTAGTCACTTCAGTTTCTGGGAGAGTTACAGTGTCTGACCTTCTCCAGAAAAATACTTTGATTATTTGTATATTATTTTGATGATTGCTTAGTTTCCATATATAGTTAGTTAATATATAAAATAACAAAATAACAAATCACATCTGCTGATGCTTTTTGGATTGCTCTCTAGACTCTCTAGACTGTCAAAAGTAATAAGAAATCATATAAATCTTACAATCGTACAGTAATAGCATAAAATCTTACAAACATGGGGTCTTATAAATTCATTGTCTGTGCTCCCTTCCTTGTGGTCATTCATCAGTGCTAGACAAAATGCCACATGGAAATTACGCAAGTTACAGTCTTTGAAGCACATAATAATAACTTCAGGACAGAAATAAAGTAATGGGATGTGTAAAGGTATGCAAGCTCATTATCTTGGATTAAAAAAATTGTTGTGAGTAACAAATGATTTCCAGTTACTTTCATGATTCCTCCTCCGTGTCTTCAAACTCTTTTCCATTAAATATTTTCACTGCAAATGGCATGAAAGCAGGGAAAAAAAGAATGGTAGTGGAACATTAGTGTCACAAAGAGAAAGCAGACAAATTTATCAATGGATGCCATATCTTCTCAGGGAGAAGGCAGGGAGTCTCTGATAAATGGTACCTGTGTGATAGCTCTTCTGAGAGATCAACAGCAGATACTGCCCCAGCAAGATGAAATTTGGAGCTCTCTCTTCTGTAAAACTGCAGACCTATTTCTGTTTCAAAAGAGTTCAGCCATCACAGGATGTATGGGTTTTGTGTAGGTGCTGTTGTTCCTCGGCTCTTTTATGGGAGGGAGGGAATTTGAGGGGTTGCTACCGGATACAGTGGCAGCACAATTTTTCCTCTCTGCTCTCGGTTTGTTGACTTGATTAATTGCACAACTTTTGTACAAAAAGTTTGCAATATCCAGAATGTCTTCCTTGTATTATGGGACCAAGCCTAAAGCAGAGTTTTCAAAATTGTATTCAGGGAGGGCCAAATAGCGAATGGGACATCATGCTAGGGAGTAGCAAAATGTGTCTGCTCTGTGACTTGGGATGGTGATGATTTATAAAGTATTTTTCCTTCTCTTGTTAAAAATCTGCAGGATATGCTTGAGATTGCCTGCTGTCCCCCTGAAGAAAGCCTGTACATTGTAATAGTTTTAACTCAAAAGCATCTGTATCAAAGTCATTAAGCAGACAAAATACTCTTATGAATAGAGACCACAGGAGCAAGCAGCAGATGTAATATAACTGTCTCTTTTGGGAATTGGAAAAAAATACTCACATTTTGACACTGGATGGGTGTTGCCATTTCTGACAGCAACAGAGCTCTGGAATTTGTATTAATTGTCAAAAGTGCAATGACTGTACTGTTCTAACAGTTGGGATAAGGAAGTCCTCATTGAGAACGAATGAGTCATAAAAAGAACTAGGTGTATGCACAGTAATTAACTTCTTTTTGTCCTAGTGTATGATCTGTTAAATACTGGCACTGGGCCATCATGATAGAGGACATCAAAGTACCTGTTATGCCTACTTCTCCTTTTTAGGTGAAAAGAGCAGAAATTCTATGTATCTTTAATATGCTAAGTTTGGAGATTTTTTAAATTAGTTGCAAAACAATAGCAAAGAGAACAGCAGAAGCTCAATGCAGTATGTGTACAGGATAGTGCATATGTACAGTGTATGCAGTTTTGTAAGTCCTAACCTGTAAGCAGGTTCTGAAGTGTGTGATTATACTGAGTCTCTCTCCTTGCAGAAATTTCATTTGCCTCTGTGACATATCTCTATGTGCAAAAAGGTAAAAAAACCTTGCAGAACTGCATTGGTACATTAATATTTGCAAGATAAAGACAGTAAAGAATTAGACTTCATTATACTTATAGTTTGTTCTGTGTCCTTAGGGCTCGTTCTAGTTTATATGCAGTACAAATCATTTACTGATGCTTAAGCCTGTGAAAGATACTCCACCAAAGAGAAGTACAATGCCAAAGTTTTAGAAAGTGGTTGCTTTTTCTGATTGGTTGAATTCGTTTGAGTTGTACTTTGGCTTTTAAACTATTTATTTAATTGGAATTGTTGTTGTAACCAAAATTTCTCTTCTGACTACATTTAGCAGAACTGAGGTGCTCTGTTGGGAAAGACAGAGAAAAGGAATGCATGTGAAATAGGCATGTAGATTTTAATTTAAGACTACAGTATTAATATAAATTTTCTTACAGGTGAAATATTTTAAAACTCCTGTTCATTGTTAGCAGATGAAAACAAAATGCATAATAACAGGAAAATGGTGAGAGCTTTGTGACTCATATAATTTTGCTGTCAAAAGATGACATACTAAAGATAAAATAGGATAAATTAAACTTATATTTAAATTGTAAATATTTGTCTTAAGTTTATGCATTATGCTAGTGTCGGGAGTAAAAATATGTGTGTGTGTGCTAAAACACCTTTTTATCCAGTGCACATTTAGATTTTCCCTATACTTTGTTAAGAAGCTAAATAATACTCTTCACTTAGTGATTTTTTTTTTTTTTTTTGAAAGCAAAGTCTCATCACCATACTTTGATTTGTACTAGTGGCCTGTCAAAACGTGCTGGAAAGAGGCGGGTGAGAAAGGCCTGGAAGCATTCACTGGGCTTGGAGGGGGTCCATGCAGCATCACTGGCTGACGTGTGACCCAAAGTGGCAGCAACTATAGAAGTATCTGGTAGCTAATCCTGTGACATCAAATTAAATCTTCTGAGACCCTTCTGGAGAAATGAAGAGCCATACTACGCACTAACTGGGATTGCAGTAGCAATTTGTGACTTTAGGGCTCCCGAGCTTCTGTCTCTGAAGGAGGTTCTGCTGCCAGCAGCCTTGGCAGTGCAGCAGCAGGACCTCACTAGGGGCTGACCACCCCAGAACTGAGCAGTGTTCTCAGAACACGGCGTAAATTTACAGCTTAGTTGGAAGAAGGCAGAACTGCCCCACAGCACTTTAAGATTTAGAAAAGTTCCCTACCGACTTCCTAAAAAAGGGTTGATTTGGTTTCTATTTGTTTTTTTGGGTTTTTTTGCCTTGAAAAAGCACCCTTTTATAGGAAGATTGTATAAAGAAATAAATGTCATAGTAATTTTCTTTGTGGGTCAGAGTTTTCCAGTGTGTGACTGAAATGTGTCCAGCAACATCCTCTGGCATGCTGCTGCATATTGGTGCTGTGGTGAATTGGACTGCTATTGCCCCTAGGGTTAGGCACACATTAAAGTGCTTTCCTCGATCAGGGCCTAATTTTAGATAATTTTTGGTTCTTTCACCTCTTGGGCTACTGATGTTGGTAACGCCATATATGAAAAATACATTTTTTGCTATGATTATGTTAAATGAACCACACTACAGGCATGAAATTTTTGGAGTAGGAGGCACTCTTCTCCAGAAGAAAGTTTATATTTTGTCTTACTCCTTACATGTGTTCTCTTTTCCAATTTACATAGAAATAAAATACTGGTATTTAGGATAAGTGTAGAATTCTCTTCTTCACAGTTATTCTCTGTATTGGTATTCCTCAGAGGAAATATTTTCAAAAAATTATGTTACCATAATGACTTTCTGTTTATTTTGTTTCTGTTAAAAATTTCAACCTAGAGGTTAAAGAGCCCAACTCCGTTTTTCTTCTTCTTTTTTTTCATTTTGTCAAAATAAACTTCATTTTTTAGGAGATTTACTGATTTTCCCATAACTGTCCAATTTTCTCATAAAATAACTATTTTTGTTGTTGCTCAGACTTGGTCTTTAACCATATTCTGGCATCTAAAAATGACAAGTTGAACAAATTATTTGTCCTTTGGAGAAAAGTCTGCTTTTGGAAGGGTTCAAGGCCAGTCTGGATGGGGCTTTGAGCTCACTGGTCTAGTGGAAGGTGTCTCTGCCCACAGCAGGGGAGTTGGAACTGCATGATCTTGAAGGGCCCTTCCGACCAGTACCATTATGTGACCTCTGAATACAGAAGTATGCTGTAGCAACCTCAAACCTATCTGACTGATTTATCTCAATTTCCTTTTTTTATTGATCCTCTTTTATGAGCCTTTCTGTTCTGTGGTTTGGATCCCCCCATTTTGTTAGAAACATTTCGTTCTAATTATTAAAAACAATTATGCTGTTTTTACTTAATTCTTTACTTTATGTTTCTTTCAGCTGGAATGTTTAAGTACCTAGACATCCAGTCTAAATTTTTATGTACAGTTTCTAGATTATTGACTTCATTGATTTTTATGCATTTGTGGCAATATTTGTTTTGCAAATGCTCTGAGAGACTATTTGCTTTTAAACTGGATTTTGCTTTAAATCACAAAACAGATTTTCACTTGTCCTATGCACTGTAAATTTTGTGTTTATTAGCTGTCAGTTTCATGTAAAGTCTCAGCTGATTATCCTAGTTCAAGGATCACAAAGAAAGAAAATGTTGTTCTATTTTATTTTCTGCCTCAAAGAAAAAAAAAAGAATGCAAGAAAAAACAATTCTTAACAAATTAAAAGAGAGAAATTACTACTGAAATGCATGTGAAATACATATAAAAAGCGGAAGCTGATGGAAATTGTGAATCGAATTCATGTGAGGTACAAATATACTTTTAAGGTGAAAGCCAGTATAGGCTTTTCAGTTTGTGCTCTAAGTTTTGAAAACACAGACTGATGTCTACCCTTCACTTGAAGGGTATGACGAAGCTCAGTGAAACTAATGTTGTAAAACAACCTTAATAATATCTCCTTTATGTTTAAACTTACACATGCTTTGATCTGTGTGTTATGCAGTACTCTTTCCAAAAAAAAAAAATGCATGTAGAGTTGGGGTTTACTTGTGACTTTGTTGTGTAGTGCTATATATCCATGCCTAATAGCATTAATAACTTGATGACAGTAAAGTTACCTTGTGACTGTTCTCTCTGATTAAAAGAAGGTATCCATTGCTTGAGAACAGTCAGTGTCCCTCCCAGGCTATGCTAAGACTTAAGAAACAGAAACTAGTTGCAGCACCTAGACAAAACTGCTTGTGTAATTCAGACTCTTATCTCTTACTGAGGATTTGCTCGTTTGGTTTGAAGAACATTCAGGTACTTTACTGAATTATAGGCAACAACTTTTTTTCTTTTTTTTATACAAGCAACCTGCAAGCAGAATGGGCACCATCTTGCTGTGACATTATTTCTTCTTGCTGACTTAAATTGTAAACTGCTATTGTGTAAAATGCAAAAGAAGGCAGAGAGTTAGACCTTGAGGTAACAATATTCATGTCGACTACAGAATTCAACATTTTCTTTGAAGTTTATCCTTGTGTAGAGCGGGCCTGCTTATGTTACCCCACTTGTTGGAGGAGTATATGCAAGTGTAAATACTGCATAAATGAAATGCCGTACCCTGCTCAGGCTTGTATTTTACTCATAGTTAGTATTTCAGCTCTGGAGTTTAAGATTTGCTTTTCTTAATTTTTTTTTCCCAAGAAAACACAATAGCTCGTAAATCAATGCACAATTAAAAGAGTGCTTAAATTCAGTTGTTTTGAAGTGGTCCCATCCACTTAACCCTGTCAGAATTTGTTGTTTTTGTTGTTGCACAAAACCAGCTTTTGTGACCAGACAGAAAAATTTTCAATACTATTCTGATGCATTTTCTTGCCAAGTAAATGTACTAGTAACATTCCTTATCATGATGGAGATTCCTATTTCCAAATGCTACCTAATCTGCTGAAGGAGAGCTATGGATCTGTGCATTTGACTTCAATTTCCTAGTCCTCTTTCACCATTTTGTTTTAGTCATAACAGGATGAATACATTTCCGTGAGATAAACGGCAGTATGAAGGAGCTTTAAGAGCTGTTAATGTGCAATTTTTTTTTTCCTGTGCCTGCTCTACAAGAAGCTAAGTGGACAGTCTTTCTGTTTTGCAGAGAGTTGTTACCTCTAAATGCATTGTATTCATACGATAATCCAGACTCTTGCACAAATATACTATTTTCTGCTCCGTGGAATGTAACTCTTCAAAGGACTCAGTTTCAGAGGTTGCCCTAACTCCTCCAGATCATCAGTAATTAATTTTAGAACCCTCAGGAATCAGCAGAGGGATGGGTGCCTGTTAAAAGCAGGGACAGGATGGTGGTTCAGTGTTCTTCATGGGAAAGCCCCATGGATGTTTTTGCCTTCGCATGGAACAACCCCAAGCCTCCTTTGCTAAGGAACTTGCAGGAGTGGGTTCTTGATTATACTAAGTAAGATGCATCACAGCAGTGATGGTTTATTTATCTCACTCTGAATCCCAAATATCCTGGAGATAGAAGGATGAGAAGGTTTTCTGACACTGATGGAGAATGACAAGCACTTGGAAAGTCAGGAAGAGCTGATCATCAAGTTACCTATTTGATGCTCTTTTTCATCAAATGTTCAACTAATAGGGATTGAATACAATTGTCAATTAAATTGAAAGCGATCATATACCTTATTTTAACAGGTGAGGAATATTCAAACTTAAGTGCTCAATAAAATTCAGCTCTGAACTACGTTCCTTAAAATGAGATGGAGTTATCTCACATTGTCATTCCAAAGTGTGAGAAGGGAATTTGTCTACTATTTCTGGTTCACATCCATCTGCCTTAGTATTCATACATTTAGCAGGAGAAGCGGGAGGTGATACCTAACAAGAAATCCCACAGATTCAGGCTAAAATCAGCTTTTCTAACAGCAAAGGAAATGAAGGAGTCTGATTCCTTTCTCTGTCCTCCTTCTCTTTGAGTACAACTTCACCCGCTCATGCAGCAGGGCCATGCTGCAGTTGTCACACACTGTGATATCTTCAGAAGACTGATATGTGTTCAGACAAAGAGTTTGCTTTGTAGCCTCCTGTCTTTTGACATACAGCCAGTTGCAATCCGTCTTTAATAATGTCCAGTATTGTTCTGCTCTTTAACCAGGCTACAGATGGATGTAAACAGCCAGTGGCTTTTCCTTTTGATTAAGGTCATTACTACCTCTTCAGTTCGTTCTCATCTGTTTGTTGGAAACTGGGCAAGGACAGTGGTTATACCACTTATGGAGAATAAAAGGTTATAAAATATCAGGACCTTGTGTAATGACTTCTAACGGCATTTTTCTCTTCCTTTCTTTTAAGGCAGTAGTGGTCAAGCCTGGGGACACATTGTACCAATGAAGACCAGGAAAATTTCTACATTTTTTCTGAGTATGTTTTATATTTTGTTTTTCTGGAAACTCATTTTTTTCAAGTTGTCTTTGGGCTCCTACCTGAAACCTTGAAGTAGGTGTTATCTAATACACTACCTACAGACAACAGTGAGGGATACAAACCTCTAGGGGATGGCTCAGACCTGCAGATCACAAAATCTGAATTGTCAGTCATTTTGACAATGGCATTGCTTCCGTGCTCTGCAGGGAAATCTTTCTTCTTCTCCATGTTAGACAAACTCTTATTTTCAGATTGCTCCCTGCACCAGTCCTTGATGTTCCCCTCACTTTCCCCTAGGAGAAAATCTGCCTTGTCTCTGACTCACTGCCACGTTTAGCCCCCTCATGTAGTTGAGCGTTTGTCCCACAGAGCCAAGACTGTTTCCTTGCCCCATCCCTTGATTTGTGACTGTACCCAATCTATTCCCTGTACTCAACCTCTGTCACAGAGACTTTTCTATACCTCTTTGAAGATTACCCACCATTAGAAGTCATAACTAACATAAATGATAAAATATGCATTAGTAGCAGACAAAACTTTTAAGTGCTGTTTCATACTGACTGTATCTCAGTTTTCAGGTTTCTCCTGCAAGTCTAAGCAAGCAACTCAGTAAGCTCAAAGTATTTAGTACTGTATATGTTGTTCTTTGCCTCAGTTTGCATTACTTGACAACTGTTTTTCAGGTTCTTTTATAAAAAACTTTCAGCAGTGCCAAGTCCTCTTGAAAACTCAGTATACTCCATTGAAGTATTTTTGGGTATGTGTCTGTGCGTGTGCAAATATATACATAAAAATATTATGTATTCTCCTGTATACATATTTGCCCCTCCATTATGTTAAGATTTTCTGTATTTCCTTGTCTAAGGTAACTGGTGCAGATATTCAGAATAAATTGAGCAGTTGAAAAAACATGTTGTTTCAGACGGATTACTGATATATGTCAAACAGTTTATGTGGTTACTAATATTTTAAAATTAGTAATTATTACGTAATGAAGATGTCTGGTGAGAAACGGCCAGAACTGACCAATATCCATCATGATAGTTAAGCTGCAGACTCTTATGTGTTATGCTGCCAGAAAAAGCTGCAAACTAGAATACAGCCTTCATTACAGAAATTATTTTCTTTTTTGTTTCCCTCCAGATAACCTTTCCCAGTTATTATGTGGGTAAAATTTTCAATACTAGGAGCAAGCTGCTTTGTTTCCTTTTAAAAGGCACAATTTGGTACTTACTGACAGTGAGTCATGGAGCTTTGCGAGTTTTTGCGCTGTGGGTAGGGTCAGAAAGGACAAAGGAACATCTTTCTCTATGCAAAGTTTGGGCTTCATCAAGATTTCTGGCTTCTAGGATTCTCTCTAAGGTATTCTGTGGACTTAAGGTTTTTGTGGTACCTTGACAATACTGTATGCTATTGTACAGCTTCTATGATATCACTGAAGGTTCTTGATAGGATGCAAATCTGGGTTTGCAAGAAAGTCCTCAAGGTGGCAAGGTAGAACTGCTCTCCTTGTTTCCTTCCCTTTCATTACTCATTCATGCTGTTGCAAACTTTTTACAGAAACAAGGCCCTTTGCATAGCATCACTTAAAAAAAAGATTCTGTTGAATCAACATCATCCTTTATGTTTTCTGTCTCCTCCTTTCACATTCCTTGCTCAAGTGCTGGCTTACTTAACTCAGCATGAGTTATGTGGATTCAGTCGAAACTCAGCTCCTTTTGTATATTGCCTTGCAATCTAAGGAAGAAACCTGTTTCAAAAGAATCAGTCTATTAGTTTTGCATTCATGAGCAGCCTTACTTGCAGGCACAAAGTGAAGCTTGCTTTCTTCCTGTGGTTAGTCTCTGTTTCATAATATTTACGTGCTATATTTTGATGCTACTTGATAACATTTGTCAGTGTAAATTAAAGTAGCCACGAGATAGTGAATTTAACATCCACCGCCTATGTCCCCAAGGGACCACCCCAGAAGTGAGACTAGACCATTCACTTTCACTGGCCCTGCCCTTTACACAAAAGCTCAGGAGGGAGTGTTTAAAAATTTCTTTATGCCAAAGGCATCATTGATGGGTAGCTGAGGTAAGTTTTGAGATGTATAATACTGCTGGAGCTGGTGCAAAGCATGTGGAACAGTCCCAGAATTAGCCCACATACTTTAATTGCATGATGACTCAGGTAATACTCCTTGCAGATGAGGTTTTTCTCCTCCTCCCTCCATCTACTTAAAAAAAAATTGTACTCCATATTTTTATTTATTTACCAAACCCTAATTGCTTGCATTGGGCCATTTCAGGCTCTACTTTATCTGATTTAGATTTTTATTTAATTTTTATCTCTGTTTTTCCAGGCGGATGTCTAAACAGCATGTTGGTTCTGAGTTGGTGTGGACGTGTAACAGTGAAATTAAAAGACTTATGCCTGGCTTCTCTCTTAGAAGATTTCTAACCTTCACCTTGCAATGACACAGAAGCTGTATTTGCGTCTTTTCCATTTAATAGAAAGACCTACTTCACCTCAGTATTTTCTAATCAGAGCATTAGGAGCACAGCTTGCAAATGAACTAAGTAGCACTTAATTTCTCCCAGTAATAAACATATGAATTGTTTTTACAAATAAACATTGAAAAGTAATAATGTTTTATATCGTTAGAGATGTTTTCATAGCACTGGAACTCTCCATCAGGTTTGACAACTTACACACAAAAGATTTTTAAGTTTAAAGAGATTCAGTTTAGTTTTACTTACAATATAGACTTTTCACCAAATTAAATACAATAAATTTTGTTTCAAACTTCTAAACCAAACGTGCTGGAAAGCTGGGTGAAAACTACATGAAGAGATATAATTTTCCTGGCAAATATTTGTTTTCACTGAATCATCATCTTCTGATGAAACAGAAGCATTTTGAAAAATTCCCAGCTCGATGCTTTCTTGATCAACCTGCCTCACAATTACGTGTACCGTGTTTGTCTTTGGAGCCATTCCTCAATAACCAGGAACTCCAAATTCCCATTCTTGTAGTCAATAGGCATCAAGCTATTGCATCCATATTGTTATACCTCTGCTCTGGCGATATCATGGTATCATCTCATCGCATAACACCTTAGAAGTCTGACACTTGTTATACTTGGGCCATTTCTATGGGCCTCCCCCTCTTTTTTAAAGATGCTAGTTTTCCTATCTGAACTCCAACAGGTTTACAGCTTCCCACAAAGCTGTTTTTCCTCCCACAGCTGGTCTATCGAACAAAATCAAGAAAAGTCTTGGATTTTCCAATGTCCTGTGGAAGGAATTTAGTAAAATATAATGTAGTTTCCCATGTCCACATGCTGCTATGCACGTAAAATTCTTGTCTCTTAAACACCCTTCCGCAGGACTCTCAGCCTCCCTTGGTGACACGATGACTAAGCTCCTTTGAGGATTTACTTGTTAGATGTTGCATGCCAGGGATTTTCATGGATATGAGTCACCAGAAAATCCTGTAGTTACTCAGCCTATGACTTGTCAATGATGAGTAGATGGCCTGGGACAGAAGGATAAGTCTTGAAGCTCATCCAGCTCTTTAGATTTAGGTTTCAAACTGGTATTCATTGTCACTTTCCTATCTTGAACAAACTTATTTACCTATTTCAAGTAACCACAGCTGAGAAGGTGTTCTTTCTTCTTTTTGTGTAATTTCTGTCTTCAAAGAACACCGACAATTGCACCGGAGCAGTTAATATGTTATGTGTTGACAGCCAGTAACAGTCTTATCAGTCAGACATCAGTGGCGGAAAGGGAATGAGTTTGTTAACTCTCTGCCATTGAAAAGCAAAGCACATCAAGTACATTTGTGTCTCTTGGTAGTATTTAACTACCAAGATGTACTGAGATGCCGTAAGAAGAGAACAGTCCCATTTTGCAATTGTTACCAGATGATAAATTGTCTACACCTGGTGAGCTAACACAATCCTTCTTCTCCAAAACTACTGACCTATGGAACTGCACAATACCCATTGTGTAAGAAGGAGAACTGGAAGTTCACCAGCCCCAGTGCCCTGCCAACTCAGCCAGGTCAACTGGAACATTGGGGTCTCCGACCACTAGGGACCACATGAGAGACCCCAAAGACAGAAGAACGCATGCGTAAAGGGGAGGGAAAAAATGTTAATGATTTCAGGGAAATGATTATCATATGTACGTTTAGTCTGGGACCATCAATGAATATGTATGTAGAACACACACAAACAGAAACTTGCCTGTACTCAGCATGCACGGATTTGGGAGGAGCTATTCTCCAATGCATCTGGCCAAATATAGAATGCCTGCCTCTTAATGCTACATTGGTGTTAGGGAGTTTTTTTTATATTTTACCAAGTTTTTGGTAACACAATGAACAAGTTATGTGAGAGCCTAAAGTATGAAAGGAAAAAGCCTAGGATAACAAAAGTAATCTTATAGAAAGCCCCACCACCTACTGAATGTTGGATATGTGCCGTGGTGTTCTTTGGGTTGAACCATTCCTTTTGGAGTGGAATCTATCCCAGCTGTGGATTTGTGTCCATATATATCGCTGTACATCTTGCATGTATTTCTGTTCAAACAACGGATTATTGGACAGGCAATTTGCTCTTCAGCTAAGTCAGAAATCTCCAAAAGTAATTTCATGCAGTAAATATGCTTCTGAAAATTCCAGCATGTGCAAAACTTCCTCCTTATTTTCTTCCCTGAATGGCTGCTAATCAGATGAGAGGAATAAAAATTAGTATAAAGCATATTTGGACTTCCCTCCCTGCCATCATTTAGTCATGGTTGGCCCTTATGAAAAAAAGCAAAAAACCCCAACCAAACAACAACAACAACAACAACAAAAAATGGGCACAGGTAACAGAATTGCAAAGATTGGACAGTTCTAAGGCAAATTAAAAGAAAAGGCCAAATGGAACAGATAGCGGGTTTTCTCTGCCACTGGAACAACAGCATTTTTGTCATCTCATCAATAAAAACTTTTTAAGGGAGAAAAGGAAATCATTATGGTATTAAGGACTGAAGGGACCATAAGAGAAAATTCGTCAATAGATGAAATAATGATCCACGTGCAGACTTCCTGCCACCAATGATATTTTGCATCTCCATAAGCAAATAGATATGATGGTATGTAAATCAGGAGACAGTTAGTACAAGTTGGTAAGTCAGCTCTAAAAAACCCAGCAAAAAAATGTGGTTTACTCCCTTCTCTAGAATTATTTGGAAGGCTCAGTTGATTCTCTCGTGGAAACCTCAGCTGATTCTCACAGGGTCTATGCAGACACTGTAGAATGGAATCACAGCCCATGGAATACATTTTAAAAGGGAGGGGGGAAAAGATGTGCAAGGATTTATCGATAAAGCATAAATAAAATTCAGTCCTTCTGCCAAGGGCATCTGTAAGATGTCCCATCACTGTGCACTGGCTTTGGCGTCAGTTCCAGGAGCACCTCCAAGCACCACTGTACAGCAGTGAAGTTTGTTCAAAACAGAGAGGAGGGCCTTTCAAAATCCACCTACACACGAACATTTTGATGAGGAATAAAAACACGGCCTAGCTGTAATTGAAACTGGGTGTGGTTAGAGCAAACCTCATTACCGAGGAGGGACCGGTGACAGTGGGCAAAGCAGCGTGTTAGGATGCACGAGGGGTACGTGAAAAATGGATGTTCTGCTCTGAGTAGACAGTAGGGACCATGGTAGGTTCTTCTCATGTTATGTGCTGCTGTGGGACTGGAACACAGAATGACAACCCCCAATAACCAGCACTTCTGCTCTGTACATTTGAATGGAAAGGTCTGTGGTTGGCAGCCCTGCTCTGATGGACTGCCTTACTTTCAGTTATGTGGACCAGGGACTCTTTATTCCCTACTCACATCCCTAAGGGATTTCCTCCTCTGACTGATGGCTCTACCTGGGGCCTCTGTGTGTGAAGGTTAATATATTATATTATAAATTATATTATTTGTGTGCAGTTGAGTGCAGGTCTCTGCAAGTTCAGACTGAAGTCCTGCAGTTGGAGATGGTGAATGGAAGGTTTCATTTCATATCTTAACAGATGACTCTACTAGGCCTATAATCAAGCTAATAGCCTACTGATGAGAATGTCAGAGAAATCAATAGACCTTGACCTTAGCTGTAGGTTGAAGTAGGAGAGAGCAAGCATGTGCTTGATCTAAGAAAAATCTAAATTAGAACCGAAAGAAAATCACTTTTTCACGAATGAAAAGTGAACTGGACCACGCCTTAGGTGGGATCATATTCAGGAGGTGGTACTGTCCATAAGGAGGCCAGGAAAGGAGTCATGACTGTCCCATGTCCTCAGAAGCAAAAATCCACAGTGGCCTTACCATCCTGCACTACCGCCTGGCGGCACAGATTCTCAGAATATCCTGAGTTGAAAGGGACCTACAAGGATCATCAAACCCAATTTTTAAGCCAAGGGGCTCACAGGGATTGAATCCACAACCTTGGTCTTACTAAGACCCTGCTCTAACCAAATCAGCCAGTCTCAGCTGCTCTTCAACATGGTCCAGTCTCCAGCTATCCTGCACAAGGGAAAAGTGCCTGAAAAAACTGATTTTAGCTTGTTTGCATTAAGTTTGCTTTCTTGGGTTACATGACCACACTTTTTTGGAGCAATAAAACATTTGCACTATCTTTTGGCCTGTTCCTGTTGAAATTATTTTTCCCTCTGCAAAGTTCTGTGGCACTCTCTCCTTCTTCCATGCTGTTGTGGAGAAGGTTCATGACCTCCTCTTGGAAAAGTCTGATTTTCTTCATGTGTCATTTTACTCTCCGCACAGTACTTTTTGTATTCTTTGTTCTTAGAGTCATCTGTTGTAGGGTTTTTCAGAAACTGTGACAGTTTGGGCTATGTTTCTGTGTGATTGCTGTCTGCTCTAATAATATGTTCCTGCAATAAAGGATATGTAGCTGCTCGGCATTTTGGCACTGCCTTTCCGTTAAACTCTGTTAGCAGAAGAGCAAACCACAGAATGTACCATTCACATTCTCAGCAGGTCAGAATAGATTTAAATTTTCTTTTTGTATAATTGTTAAAATACTGTTTACAATTCAGTACCTCATAATATTTCTTTGTGGTTTTGTAATGCTTCTTAGAGGGACTTGCTGACTGAAGGAAAAATAATAATATTGTGATGGCAGCTATCAGTTGGTTTCGGTATCTTAAGACAGTATTGGATGTTACAAAGTCATAGAATAGCCACTTCACAGGTGGGAATCTGATATTTGTAAAGGACACAAACATCCTCCCAATTTGAAAGTAACATTTGAACATACACAGGCTGAAGTGGGCCAGTAAAACAGCCCAGTTCTGTAGGCTTTTGATTTCAGAGGACAATACACCATTGGGATGGTGCAGCTCTGGTTCTTCTACTTACTTTGAAGGAATTAAGTAACTTGCAATAAAAAAGACTATTTGTTTCTGGGATTATTTTTAACCTCTGCCTGTAATATGTATCAGAAAGATGTTAAAATAGCTAAAGATCTCTAAGTATATTTCATATTTCAAGTCAGTTAAAGCAATTTTAAATACACTACAGAAGATAAAGCTATAATACATAAATAAATATTGCTGTATACAAAATGTGGCAAGTAAAAGTCTATTTCCTACTTCTTTTGCATAGAAGTGTCACAGTCAACATCAATCAGACTTTATTCACAGAACACTTGGAGAGCAAGACAACTGGATTTGCCCAGACTTACCTTTTTGTTGCGTTTGTGACAATTGGAAGTGCCTCAGCTTTGATTTGTATTTTGTATTGCTTGTCAGTTTGTGAAGAAACAACTGTGTTATCTGCATATTGCAGTAAGCCTGCAGAAAGCCTGCACTCCAGCTGCTCATTATGTCTATGGTAAAAAAGCACATAAACATTTTCAATTGGAGCACTTTCATTTTAAAAATGTAATACTAATATTTCAGTAATTCTGCATTTTTTCCTTTAATTATGGAGATAAAAAGTACTGTCTGCTCCTAAAATTTTCACTTTCTTTGCTTTGTGTTCAACAGTCTCTAATTTTTACCAAGGAATTATTAAATCATTTATAGAAGTTATCTACCAAAAGCTCCCGAGTTTTGTTATTTTATGTGGCTTCTATTTTATTCCTACCTCCTATTCCACAAAAATATTCTAGATGCATTTATTTTCCAGCACTTAATTACCACCAGAGATCAGATGTTTGGCTGATTCATAGACAAACTTAGAGCCTTCCTCACAGCTGTGGTTTTTCAAGTAGGAACTAGCTTCCTGATTTCACTTTCTTCCCTCTTGTGATCTGATTCTTTTTATGAGTAAGGGCTTCATCTCTCTTCATTCTTGTATGACTGCAAGATTTTTCACTGTAGGTAAGGCTGGGGTTTACTTTTATATATATTTAAGCATTTATGTATCTATGTGTGTATGTATATTTTATATATATATATACACAGATAAATTTTTATAAGAATATATTATTGACTTGAGCTCTCTAGAGAATTTTTTAAAATTAGTTTGCTTTTTCTTTTAAGGTGATGTCGTAAAAAATTATAACAATTCTTATAAGTAACTGTGAAAATTTTTTTTTTCAGAGAATTCATTTTAGCAAAGGGCACAGTTATCCTTTGCATAGTAAGTCTTGAAAGTGCTGACAAGATAAAGTTTTATAACAAGCATGTAAGAAATTGCAGTTTTTCAGCTGTTTCCACTTTTTCCCAGTTTTTCATATTCTTTTCAAATGTTGCTCAAAGCTGATATTTTGTTGTTGTTAGACAAGTAAGTAGACACTGTGTTGTCTCCAAAGGAAATCGGGGGTAAAATGGCTTTTGAAAAGATCGCTGCCTGCATTGAAGGTCTGCATCTGATCAGACACCCTGATTATTTATTCTTAAATAATGAGCTTTTAAAGCAATAATCTGCAAAGGGTCATTTGATCATTTGAAAAATATAGTGCTTCTACTAAACTGAATGCAGAAATGCAACATGTAAGCTCTGGAGAATACAGTGAAATTCACAGCAGCATACATTTATTCCACCCCACAGAACAAAATGGGATTGCATCCCTAAATCTCACAGGGTGATCTCTAAACCTTGTTGCTCTCATGGCTATCTTTATACCTTACTTGTTTTTACCTTATTGCTGTCACTCGGAGGTTTCTGTCTTACCTATCAGACATTCAAGATTATTCCTAACAAGCTTATACAGGATTCCTGAAGTACTGTGTAGGTATCAATTTTTTTTAATATCACTTTGCAGGAGGTTTGCTGGTCGGGGTTTGGATTTTTGGTGTTGGTTTGTTTTTTTTTTTTAACTGCAAGAGACTTTTCAGACTTCAGCAGAACCATGAGTTAATTGCAGTTATTATTGTTGATAAGTGAAATAGAGCGCAGTTGGAAGATCTCAGTCTTCTGTAGGCGGCATAAATGGCTTTTGGTCTCGTGATTTTCGTATCCAGAAACTCTCACTTTAAATAAGGGGTGGAGTGCTTTATGTCAGCTTTGCATTTGTTGTAACAAGAAAAACACACAAAGCTCTCTCTTCAACACACAGGATCAGCCATTTAAACACTAATGCTTTTCTTCCTTCATTCAAAGCATTTTTTCCTTGTGTTTTTCAAGTACAAAATAAAGTAAATGAAGAACAATTGTGTGCCCAGTTCCCAAGGAGTCTCATAGCTTCTTCCTTGAAGAGGCAGCTTAAGCTAGACAAATACAAAAAAACTTTCACAGTCTTATTCTGGATATAAAAATGTCTGGTATTCTCAGAGGCTTATGTTTTTCACTTTATTCCAACCAGCAACTGGCAAACCTCTGTAAGTTTCTATTGGCTGTAAAGTTTGGTCCTGCTCTGAATTTGGTGAATGATTAGCTGACACGTCTCCAAATTACATAGCTATCCTTGACTACTGCAGTCTTCCTCTTGTGCTCAACAGTCCTTCTCTGGAACGAACTCAGCATCTCTCCCCCTTTTCTGTCCCTTCACCTCTGTTCCTTCCCACCCAGCCCTTTCTGCCACGTGTTACAGATCTTCTGTGTCACACTGTCCATTCCTGCAAGCATCATCTCTTCACACAGTCATTAGCAGACATCCTTGATCCTTTAAAATTAAGGCTGGGATGATCTTCCCTCTGCTGTCCATGGAAATTTGCTTTGAGAATGCCAGGGTTTTAGCCAGAAGAATTGTGACAATGGGCCTCATCTGAAACAATGTTTTTCAAGGGTTTCAGAATTTCAGCACAGATGTTCAGAAAGGAATCAGAAAGATGGATGTCAGGGACACTTCTTACGGTAGCAGTAGCATTCTGCGCTTCCTACTTTTTGTAGAAACAATTTTCCTCCAGTACGGTGTTTTTCATACCCAGATAAATTAAATCTTTATGATACGATAGGAGGTTTTATTTTATCCTTGCTGCTTATTGTGTAACTCAGATGAGTTTCCCTTGGTAATATTTCTGATAACTTTTCTTCTCTGTCACTGCTGAAAAAAATATGTTGATAGGCATCAGTCAAAAAAATTACTTTCTCCAACTTAAAATGGTAGCATTTGGACATCTGTGGATTTGTACACCTAGATGTGAAATCCAAATGTTAAATTAATGCATTAACAACATTTATAGTTTTATTACCCTGTAATTATATCATACCTCCTGATTGTTTTTCTTTTCATCCCTCTCTATAAAATGTAGTTGCCTGAACCTGTTGTGAATGTCTGCACTTCTAGTGTTAGTCCTAGTGATGTTCTGCCAGGTTCAGTGGAAGAAAAGGCAGTTGTAGGGATGGAATTGTTCTACTGGAGGATGTTAATGCCTGCCAGCTATCAGATGGTGAACTAGAGACAGCTGGAGACCTGATTTGGCCCAGTACCTGTGTTTGGCGTCCTTTCTGCCAAAAGGCTGCGTAGAAGGGGTCATTAAATGCAGTCTTGAATAGTGGTGGCTGGGAAGTTACTGCAAGGCTAAGCTGTGTGGTGTCAGGGATTTAACTGATTGCAATAACACAGGGGGAAAGGAATTGTCAGGGTCTTCTCAAAAGCAGAGTCCTCTGAGCAAACTGTTGACTGAAACTTAATGCTGTTGTTCTCTTTCTGTTAGATTCCAGGAAAAAAGCCTTTGTATATATCTATATTTTTTCATCTTCCTAATCAAAATAACTCTGCAGAAGTCAGCATATTGCCTAATCACTGAAGCCTAAGATGAAACATTATCATTGTTTGATCGTAGCAAGAGAGTCCTTCTGATATCTTGGTGACAACCGAGACAGGGCTTGGCTTTGCTCACACCTGTGGTGCAATTGCTATTTCATTATAGAACTCTACTTTCATGACATGGAAGATATTTTGTACTAGTTATTCCTTATTTGTTAATTTAAAATGCCAACATGCATTTTATTTTTATTTTCCGACTGAAATTAAATATAAATAAATATTAACATATAGGTTATTCACTAATTACATTGGATGAGAGTCTGAGTTTTTTCTGTTGATTTTGGACAGCAGTTTCTGCAATGAATGTTGCGAAGAACTTCATGGAAAACAATCCCATTATCCACATAATTTCACAGAGGCAAGGAAGCATTTTGCCATTGCTACATCTACTTGCTTCAGCTCTCTGTGGGATGGAAAATGGGAGGGGTTTGGCACCCAAACAAATCTGTGGTAATTTTTAGGAGTACAAAGCAATGTTTTCAGCTGAAAACAAATGCAGGGTAGTTGGGCCAATGAAGTAACAGAGAAATGTCCCAAGCTGCAAGACTTTTAATGATTATTTGTTAGCAACATTTCGCTTTTGTATTTCACTTGACGATCTCTGAAGTGTTTATGGGTAAGTTTCATAGCTCGTGCTATATAGTTTATAGAAGATGTGCAAAGCATTGTCGCACCAGATACACTTGCCTTCAGTGAGGACAACTGCCTCCAAGTGGGCCCTTTAACAGAGCTAGAAATTAAATCTCTGAGTTCTGGTTGAAGTAGTATGACAATACTGCAGTTGGAGGATACTTGGCTTTCCGGATTGAATATTATATTAGAAATTCAGTAGTGGAAACTACAGAAAAACATGTAAACAGATGAAATTCCTCCTCTTCAGCTGCAGTTCACTTAAAGTGTTTTCAACACCTCAGTTTTTGGTTAAGTTTTTCTACTAGTGCTCCTGAAACCACCTTATCATTAGCTGATTTCTATTTTAAGGGAGCTTATGGCTGAATTTAGTTGAAGATCCTGACTCACTGGAGAGCTAGGGAGAGTTTTTAGCTAATAACTGGTCATCTGACATATTCCCATATGCTGGAATTGGTGTTGCTTGACTGAAGGAGCTCCAGCTCTAGCTGTCTGTCAGTTTTGGCTTATTGTAGACGAAAGAGGTCATCCACACTCTGCTGGTGACAGAACTGTCACCTCCAATTCTTACAGCTGATCAGTACATTTTTCCTGATGCCTTTCAGGAATTACCCGCTTGGAATTTAGGAATGGCAGAAATCAAAGGTTGAGCACTGGGCAAAACTTCTGTTGAGTAACTTGGTCATGGGTGTAGAGGGCGGGTTAGGAAGGATTGATAAGCTGGTGTATAAACTGCATCAGGGGAGGAAGGCCACATCTTTCCCTTTCTTTTACCCTCAGTTCCCCAGAAGTCCATCAGAGTCTCTCTAGCTGGGAAAAAATGCAGAGAGATATCAAGATGTATGTAGCTGTTTGTTGTCTACAGAAGACTCAGCTCTGACCTTCACACAAATGGCAGAGCTGCACAGATCTTAAAGGTAAAATTTCCATTGCTACCTGTGGGAATTTTACCACAGGAAAGAGAACAGGTCTGGGCCCAGCATGTGAGATTGGCCTGTGTTTGCCAGGGGTTCTGTTGACACTGAAGTTCCTAAAGAGAGATAACCATTATGATGGCCAACTGATACTTAACAGTGTCCTGTCTGGGCTTGCCTGGATGCATGATTCACCTGAAATGCTTTTAACTTTAAGTCAATTGCATGGCTTCTGGCACTGAAATTTTTTGCAGAGAGATGCATTTGCTGATTTTGAGATCTTCTGAACATGCAGTAATGCATCAGTTTTTGGGGTCACAAACATAATCTTGGCTTGCTGTGATGGGGCAAATTCTGCACTGTCAACTTAGAGGTGTTCTTCCTCATCCTTTCACCCTGTGTGTAATGAACTTGAAACCAAACATGATAACTTTAAATGGTGCAGCTCAGGGCTGAGGTTCAGGAAGCTGCTGCTGCCTTGGCACCTCTTCTCTTCCTCTGACAGTGCTCCAGTCATTATTGTGGAATTTCCTCTCTTTCCTCTCTTATAGATGTAATTCTTGGCCTCAGATCCACACATTTTGCATGGGAGATATTGTGTTAACTCCCACTGGACTACTCATATATACTTGAAGAAATGCGTGTGGTAAGGGCTCTGAGTCCCCGAAATTCCTTTACAAGGATGGCTATGTTACCTTACCAATCAGAACAAATTGAGAGCTGCCCAACAGTGCGGCTGATGTACCATTATTTAGATTTTGAGAGCACTGGATTTAGAGAGATTTCTTTCTGGAAAATTAAAAAGATAAAAGAGAATAAACAGATTAAAGAGAATAATGTGGACAGACTTCACTACACAACTGGGGTATTATGCATTTTGGTCGATTCTTTGATCCACCTTCCAATTGCCATGTTAAATACAATTTATGCTGAGGAATAATATGAGAGATCTCCTCTTTATTCCTTTGTTGTTTCGAAGTTTGGAGTGATTGCTCAATTAGTACTTTGGTTTGCAGGACTGTAGTCATAAAATAGCTATGGTCAGACTTAACATATTAAGGGCAAGAAATGGATGTGTTAGTAAATATGAAGTGTGCACGTAAAAGGGGGCACAGTTCTGGTATTTTTTTTTTCCAAAACCCAACCTCCACATTTCACACACATTTATGTATACTAATGAATGGATGAATTAACATGAAGGAAATACATATTTATAAGCTAATTTAACATGATTTTATTGCAATCCAATTTTTTAAAATAATGTCAGCTGCATCCCAGTTTCTCAATTTTTTTAAACCTTACATAGCACCTTGTAGTACAATCCCCTTTGCAGTGTAACAAGCAAGAAAGAATCTGCCTTTCAACTCTTATATTAGGGATGTGGTTGTAGGTCCTGGACTTTGAATTTATTTGCTCATGAGACTTTACTCATGCAAAAGTCTCACTTGAAATTAGTAAATGCTTAGGTAACTAAAGATTGTCCACATGCGATCAGATTTGCAAGACTGAAATTTTATTATGTCCCAGGTGAAAAACAAAACAAAACAAAACAAAACAAAACAAAACAAAACAAAACAAAACAAAACTGTTTGAGACCACTTTGCCCTATATAGAATGACTGGTTAAAATCACTTCCCCATAAATGAAGAGGTGCCTCCATAGTCATTAACTAGCTTTTCAAAAAGTATTTTAATATTTAAATAATTGGGGAGAGGTTGAAGAGGGGAATGACCACTAAACAAAACTCACTATTAATGTTTATTGAGAAATGATTGCATACATATATACAGCTTAATTTTCCTTGCTTTAATCTTTGGACTGGAATACTCATAGGGAAAAACTTTGTAAATATTTACTTCTTACCTTCTTCAAATTGAATTCGTTTCACTGGCTTGATAAAACTGAGACCACGAACAAGAAGCATTTCTCCCTGTTAGATATTAAAATACACAAGCACACTCTCTTCATGCATTCAGATCTTGAGCCAAAACTAACTGAGGCTTATGTCAAGATTCACTTTTTCTTGACTGGCTTTTTCTCAGATTTATCGGTGGAGAACATTTTCAGAAGTCTAGCAAATTATGCAAACGGAGCCCAAGTTGTGCTGCTGTAACTGTAGTGGTCCTTACTGTGTCACCAGAATCTCCCCAAACAAAAAGGTTTAAGATGCAGTGACAGAAACATAAAGCTGAAAGTCCCTACAAGAGACTATGCTTCTGTAAATTGCTGTTAAAAACCTCCATGGCAGCTGATCACACACTGCTTTGGAAAACTTATTTGACTGATTTCACACAGATTTTTTTTGCTGCTAATGAAGTCACTCTCTTCTTTCCTGGCATGGAGAGCAATTGATCGCTTCATTAAACACTTTTTTACATAACCTTCCATCTCTGTACTTTTATATCCAAGTTAAACATATCCACCCATCTCGCTTTTTATTCTATAGAGCTTGTTTTCCCAGTCTGTTACCATTCATATTTTTGGAGCACAGTGCAATTAATCTCTCTTTCAAAGTCAGATCCAAGAAAGGATACAGTACTAAATCTGTAATGAATATTAGAATAATTAGCTTCCAAGTCTGCTATATACCACTCCTCTGAATAACATCCCAGGATAGGTTCATTTTTCTCATTCTTTCTAAGGATTCTATGCTATGCTCCATCTCATTTTATATCTGCCAAGTTTTTCTGAACAAATACTTATTATATTAATTCATCAATTTCAACCAAATTCGGCTGAAGAATGCATGAGGATCCATAGTTCTTACGAATTTTGTGAAAATCTGTGCCTGGACAGATAACAGAGAGCTCAGCTACCCTCCTAGATACGGACACCTGACAGGCTGAGTGGTTGCCACGTATGCCATGTCCACTCTGTCATTGCTATCCACATCTGGCTTCCTCTTACACAGGCATGTGAGGCAAAAAAGGGAGCAGAAAGAGAGGGCTTTGACAAGCATGAGAGAATATTGCAAATATTTTTAGGGGAAGCTGACCCTTCCCCTAAAGGGAGGTTTAGGAAGGAATAGCTGCAGGAGTTAATTTGGAAGAGGCTAAATACACGTTTATATTTCATTAGTTCCACCACTGACAGCAATTTACAGGGGATTTTTCATTTGTTTTATTTTGCATTTGGTTTTGGTCATTTGTTTGCTTGTTACCCAAAGCTTTGACCTGGTGGCTAATTTTCAGATTGTCGCACATTGTAATTTTCAGATTGTTGTACATTGTAATCCCTATAGTTCCTTCAGTTATGCTACTGGATTCCTGGTGTTTTATGCCTTCTTCCCAGGTGCAGTTTGCACCTCGAAGTATATACTCTCAAAAAAAAAAAAGTTGGGGGAATTACACGGGTAACTGAAATGCAGCATTTAGATGCACGTGATGGGAAGATTCAGTTGCTGTACATTATAGGACAGAAAAGAAAAATGTCGCAAAAAATTATCTTCCTATAGCCTCACTTTTTCCTGGAGGAAATCTGGACATCTTTTCAGCAGCCCGAGTTTACTTTGCCCGTGCTTTTACAAGGTTTGTACTGAAATATTTAACACACAGCATTCCTTGCTTACCCCGAAAGTTATGCTTGCTGCATGAAAACCCTTCTGCAATACGAATATGTTAGATCAGTCTGCTGAGACTTCTGTTGCCCTGAGGAGTGGAACCAACTGAGCAGAGAGAGAGACTGACAATATTCTCACTACTGATACAACAATCCCCCTTAACTCCGAGATTACCTGTGCACTTGGAAGTGCTGGTGAAAAGTTTCACTTTGTTGTCTGCAAGGGACAGGTTGTTTGGATAGAGAATTTCAGCCTGCAAACCTCAATATTTCCAAAAGGGATGGGATAATTCAAGTGTTAACAGCAAAATAGACTATAAAGTCAACAGTTGCAATAATATCACAGTTTAGTTGATTAGACATTATACGAATTGACATAACTGCTGGTTCATTTTACTTATATTCTTCTTCATTTTCCACTCTTACCAATCTGATGCTGTGCTCCTAATTCAGACAAACTATAATACAATAAATGACAAAAATTGACTAATTCCAACTGTAAATATTAACGTGCACATGCTGTATACAACTGCAATATTTGCATTTACAGAGCTTATGTGATATGCCAGAGTAGACAAAAGGTGCATAGTCATTCTATTCATGGCTTAATTTTGGAATGATAACAGAACATTTATTTGAGTTTTGGTGATTTTTATTGTAGAAAATCAAAGGTTTTCCTTAAATATTGGTAGGCAAGACATCAGTTGAAGAGCAAAATAATTCTTTTTTGTATGACTTGAAACAGTCCACTTTATTATATTAGGTGTTCAGTGTGGTGCTAAAATAGCTGCACTTTTCACATTCTTTTTAAAGTCAAAGATAAATTCGAAGCATGTTACATTGTTAAAGGTGAAACTCCTGCTGTTTTTAAAAGAGCAAGCATTGGTCTGAAAAAATAACTTTGAAACCAGGCATCATTGCATGTCCTGTTTATCTTCAGAACAAAATTGGGAGGATGTGAATGGCCAAATACATCCATTGCTGAAAACTAGGTCTTGTACATGTGCAGTGTCGCAAGAATTCACAGGATTTTCACTTTACTTGTTAATTATGATGGGTAGAAGAACAGTAAAAATATGTGATCATCTAAGATTCATGTAAGTCATCAAAAATCGAAACATATATTAACATTTTGTAAGCAGAGTGGGTATGCTGACCCTTGGTCCCAGGTCGAATTTCCCCTTAAACAGGGAGTCACAAGGATGAGAATGTTACCTTTCCTTTATCTAAGCACGTGCACACGTGCACCCACATGTATGTACATATGTGTACGGGTATTTCTTTCTAGATACCAATTTAAATGAAAGCACTAAAACCAGATTTACAGTAAGAGGCTTCTTTACGAGCTATTATATCAACATCATTGTGAATGAGGAAAGGAGAGGAAGCCAGTATGTTTCTGTGCTTCTCTGTATGTACCAAACACAGAAATATGCACATGAAGGCATGTGTATTTATATATAAGTATATATAAAATATAAAAAAGTAAAGGCTTGACTGTAAAGCTAAAAATCTGAAAGCAGATGCATCTTTTTCTTGAAGTGAGACTTTGTGGGCTGCAAAACCACTTTTTGTCATTTTTGAGTCGTCCAGTGTCATCACGTTGGAAAGATAGGCTCACTTGTTGTCTTTCCCCTTGGTTCTCAGGTCTCACACAGTGCTGAGAGGCACTTTGCAAAGGAAAAGGCAGCATATAAATCTTCAAAGAGATGGATAGAATCTGGAGTGGCCAAGGGAACCGTAGCCAGAACAGAGTGATCTTCAAGGGCAGGCTGTGGCTCTGTGGGACCCTCCTCACTGATGTCTGGTACAGCTGTTGTGTACAGCTGTTTGTGTAAAGCTACTGCTCTGCATGTCTCCAGAGCCACCACGGGCTGTTGTTTGGACAAGTGGTATCCAAGATTAAATTGTTCTTGCAGGTCTTTGGAAGCCTAGTTCTGCTCCTAGACACTTTCCTGATTCTGGTCCACCTTTTGTGTCCCAAGGAGCTGTAGGATGGAGCCTGTGTTTTTTGCCCGATATTAGGTTGTGGTGTTTTCTCCGAAGTGTCGCAGCTGTTCTTCTTCTGCTTCTTCCCTTTATGCCAATGCTCTCACAAAGGTAATATATTTGGAGCAGATTATTTTTCTTATCCCAAATTCAGGAAACTGGGTTCTAGAAGAAGTTTGTTTAGATAGTATTTTTGTTGGGTTTTTATTTATTTATTTATTTATTTAGTTAGTTAGTTAGTTAGTTAGTTATTGTTTGATTCCTTTTTCTGTATAGACCATTCAGAATCAAACACAGCAATGCAGACTTGTGAATGCTCTTACAGGGGAGGTCAAAGGCTTGGCAAAAAACAAACGTATCCTCTTCTTTCCTGACACAGTTGGCATATATATTCATTTGCACTTTAGGTCTTCCTTATTTCTCCATTTTCCAATATCACAAGTATTACATTTATTATTTTACATGATCTGTTGTAGTGAAAGAGAGTGTTCCTGTGTAGGCCTGATGAAAAACCCCTGGGTATTTTTCGGTTTGACATATCTCCATAATTGTCTGTAAGGCAACATAATACTGCAATTGTACTTCATATTCCTGCTTTAATTTACAACATTTTAGGACATATTCCTTCTCACCTAACAAGTAGGCACACGGTAAGCGAGGTAGTAATTTTATTTTTAAAAAAATCAAAAGAGGTACAATTGCAGTGCATCTGTCTACCATCCCTTTACACTAAAAACAGGTTGCTTGGATGAGTAAGAATGACTCACAAGCGCATACTGATGCTTAAAAACCCTGACATTACATTTAACCTAATTTATAACAGACATTATTAACAGACATTTCAGAAATAATTCAAGTTGCTATGTGATCCTTTATAAAAGCAGTCATGGTAGGTAATGTCTGGGACTGTGTTAGACTGGGTTACATAACTTGCTCAAGTCTTTCTTCGCTCTTGTTTATAGATTATTGACGGGGTGAGATATAAAAGTTGCCACAAAATCTCTGGCTTTTCTTGCGGAGCTTGTTCATACTTTCACAGTACTCTGTGTGTGTGAATTTACCGTGACCTATCCACATAACTGTGCTTACATTGCACAGTCTGGCATCACCAGCTGCTTTCATGTTTTCAGTGAAATTCTGTGCAACCTTGAAATATGCTTTCTTTAATAAATAACTTTTATCATGTGTGGTTGTTATCTCACATGGCTTTTGAAAATTTCTTTCCAAATGGATAAGTTAGTTTTTCTCAATTATTACATTTTTTATTAGGCATTGAAATAAATTTTATATAAGGAATGCAGGTATATTGATTGTCCTGTTATCATGATCTGTTTTGGGACAGAACAAAACCAACATGAAGCAAATTTTTAAAAATGAGATGGAAAAAAAAGTGAACTACATATTTGTATGTCTGTTTGGGAAAAAAAGAAAGGTGTGGGTTTTTTTAATCATTCTTAAAACCATAAATCAGGAGTAACATTACAGAAAAGCTGAGTTTTGACATGCAAAGTGTGAGCCCCAGAAATCACACTTTTGTTTTAGGCAACATAAAGAACATAACTCTTTAATTTCTGAGGAAAAACACTTAGAGGATTGTACTTTATCTCTGAGTTCCCAACTAATATCCTGCCAGCCAAATCAACTGAGAGATTTTGCAAAACAGTCGATAACATGACATGAAAGCAGTTTATGTAAGTAGGAGAGCATAATTTTTAAACTATGTTTATTAGTAAGCAGTAAGAGAAGCATACGGAAATATCAATTCTGTCTGAATTCAGAAAGATTTCTTTCTGATGTTAGTCAATACATAATAAGCTCAGGCCCTTTGTAGCACAGTGCTTTGATGCTGCACAGGTCTGGTTTTGGGGCTGTTTCTACAAATTGTAATTAAAAATCAGAAAAACAAACTTCCTACAGTTAGGTAAAATATATTGTATATACTTGTTCTAAAACAGCCACAAATGCATTAGAATTCCATACCTATCATGCTAATATGAAAATAAATAAATGTCTTGTATTGTTATTTTGCACTGGTTTCTGGAAAGAGCAATTTATAGTATTCATTCGCCCAGGCAGACATCCAGAAAGGTGATTTTCAACAAGCCAAAGAATTCAGTCTTCTCCCTCCTGAGTGAATATGCTTTGTTCTCACAAGCAAAAGAAAATATTTCAAATACTCTGAAATTTCATGCACAAGACTTTCTCAGGACCAAGACGATCATCTTTGCAGATTTTCTGAAAACTTCAAAACCTTTGCATTCAACCTTACAAAGTCATTAATGTTAAGCATGACTCAAAAGAAAATAAAGATGTGGAGAGCTGGTTTAAAAAAAATTCAGAATCAGCTGAAAAGAGCTTTTTACGTTTATCAAGCATGGTTCTACCAAACTGTGCATTCTGGACAATTAAAAAATAGATAACTGAGCTATATGGTGGTGGTGATTGAGAGCAAGGGTATTTTTGTTTGTGTATCACCCATTTTAATAAATTAATCAATGACATAAATATATTTATATTATCTCTATTTTATAACAATTTTTATACATGAATTTTAATAAATCACAATAGCATTGGGCTTAAGACATCAAACACATGTGAGCTGATTTAGGAATCTTGATTTTGGTAGTAGGCAGATAATTTGTATTGTCATATCTCAGTCCGTCTTCGCTCACAACGAGCTGCCTACAGCACTTGCCCATTTGTTTGGGTCTGTAGCTTTTACTGCTCTTTCCTTAAAACAATTTGCAGCTGCTCATTGCAAAGCATTGTGCTCCAATATGAATAAGAGGCTCTTCCAGGCTTTCTTAACCTCTTCTTCGGTGCACACTGCCAACAAGAGTATTTTCACTGAAGATGATCCGAGGAAAACTTGATAATCACTGTAGGTTTTTAAATACTCAGTAGTCACTAGGTTCTCATGCAGCAACACACCAACTGGTAAAAGGCTATTAAAGCTATTCAATAGAAATCCAGAAAATTAAATCTAAAGACATCAATTTATTGTCTAGTTCCCAGGGCACTCACAACACATTTTTAAAAAACTGCTAGCTAAAAACGTAAAATGATGGATTTTTGTCTTTTGTCCCTTTTTCTCTCTCCCTGGTCACAGGCAACTGACGGCCACAAGAGACATTCTGTCTGCTTGTCCCTGACCCTGTATCAGATGGCCTCGACTGAAGGCCGGATGAAGTGGTGGACATTCCCCAGCACACTTGGCAGCCCAGCTTGGAGATTGCTGTTCACAAGAGCAGAGAATGTGCCAGCTTTCACAGATCTGTACTTGCAGGAGGAGCACTAGACCTGCGAGGCAGCACCCTGCCATCCGGCCCCTGGCTGGCACCCAGACGCTGTGAGTAATCCTCCAGTGGGGGAGGCTTTCCAGCTGAAGGGAGCCATCTCTCACTCCTCAAGACCCCAGCAAAAACCCCAAACGAGCAGCTGTTTCCATAGGAAGAATTAGGGGCTAACCAGGCACATGGGGCTCCCAAGATCTGTTCTTTGGAAGATTTTGAGGAGCACTGACATCACATATGTTTAGGTAGAATGGGAGAACTTCCTCTCATGTGAAGGAGCCAGGATTACAGATCTCCTGGCCGCTTTTGGCTTTTTGGATCCTCAGCTGATTTCCAGTCCCAGCTGGATGTAAAAGGCTTGTTCCCATCCCTCTTTGGCACCAGGTTGACAGCATAAAAGTGTAGACAGCTATGCTCAGCCCGAGAAGCTGGGAAACCCAGCTTTCTGGTGCTCACCAGCAGTGTCAGTGGCGGTCTGCGGGCAAGGATAAGGGCAGGCTCAGCAGTTGTCATGGTGTCCCCACATCACACACAGCCAAATCCAACACCCATAAGGTACATGGAGCAAACCTCAGGGCTGTGGGCTTCAAAGGTGAGCAAGCAGTTCGGCCATGCCAGCACTCATCCTTAAGCCTGCAAGCAAAACTCTTTTTCCACATATTCTTTATTCCACTGCCAGTCCTCTGAATCACCATGTCCTTCCCTGCTTCCCCCTCACTTGTACACACACCTAGCTTGCCTAATGTTTTTTAAAAGATGAAAAAAGTGCAAAGTTTTCTCCCTACAGATGTTTTAGGACATTCTTGCCTTTGTCCTCTTCACTGGGGAAGGCATACAGTGCAACAGGAACAAAAATGTGATTTTTTTCTTGACCTTTATGCCAATAACTTCATACTAAACAGCTGAAATAATTTCAAAATACCAGGAAATCAATTAAAAGAAAAAACCAAACTTGACATGTAATAAATAATTTAACAACTCACCCTAACGCAACCTATAGTGTCTTTCAGTCATGTTATGGATGTACACTCATCAGTTTTTGTGGTGCTTTGCATAAATTTCATTAGTATGAACAGAGTAATATTAAAACACACACACAGACACAATTTTCTGGCTTTTCAGTTCATTATGAAATACTTTACCTCTGGGCAGATGACTAATATGCTTGAGTTGTGTCATAGCCAAAAAAAGGGTGCAGTCACTCATAATCTTTATTAAACGAGCTGAATACACCCACTCAGGGAAAATGCTGTTGTATGACTTTAATGTGTCCTGCAGCGGCATTAACATGCTTTTAGGTCATTCAGCTCCATGTTGTGGAGCTACAATAATAAATCCATGGTGAAAACTGAGGGAAATTCCCTGCCTGTGCTGAGTAGTTTGAGAAGTATTACCCAGAAAGTTTAAATTCCTTCTTCGCAGAAGGAAAACTTTGCCTCATGTTGTTTTGTGAACCCTACAGTCCAGTACATTTGAGAGCTGTTCACTGTCATAACAAGGCGGTTGCTTTTATTTAGTAATAAAAAAGAGGTCTGCACAGTTGTACCCCAACACTAGCCAAATTTCCACAATCTCAGTTCAGATCCCCCCTCTACCGAGGACCCCTCATATAATTTTCCTTATTTTCCTGGATTGTTGGTTTCTTATATGGAAACCAGGATAATTGAATTGCTTCTTTTGCTGTTCCCGCTTGCAGTGGGTTGATGTGAGCCTGATCTGCAAAGGCTGGCATGGCCCCCCTCCAGCATATTGGGGCTGTGCCTGGGAGTTGGGAGTTTGATTGATACTGAGGTGTTGAGCACTGCAGCTAATTCCCCCTTATGTTGATACGTAAGGGAGGGATAAAACTCATGATGAGTTTTTAGAGTAGCAGGTCACTGCTGCGAACTATGGAGTTTATGTGTCTGGGGATACAGTGAACTCTAGCAAACCTTTTGTGTGGGGTAATATAATTCTGAAGAAATTTTTAGTTTCACCTGTTTTGTTATAAAATTTTAATCTTCTTATGGATTAATCTTTAGCAGAATAGACATTAAACTTGAATAGTTTCCTATTGATTTTATTATTGATTCTGCCTAGAACTACAGACATGAATTCCTATTTTTTTTTCTCTTAAACTGAGGAGGGAAAACACGCAACCACTATAAATCATAAACAGAAAATCCAAATGGCTTATATAACACAAAAATACGGCACGAAATCTTTTGTGAATATAATTTATGCCAGAACCAGCCTATTTTCAAGGTGGAATAGAAAACACTTCACGTTATCAGCCATTAAAACTTCTCTGTAAGTATCAGCTGGATTAAGCTAGTAATTTCAACAGGAAAAGAGTTTTCTCTGGTACCTTGCAATGTAGAAATTTCCTTGTCACTGTAACTTCTTTGTCTACCCTTACAGCTAGTCCTATTGAATGTTGCATGAACGATTCAAAGGCATTTAGAAGAATAACACAAATGTATTTGCCCGTACAGGAAATTTGGGATATGTTCTGGTAGTAGCTGACAGTGACAACACTGAAAATGAATTCACCTTATGAACAAACCCCATCCAATGCCTTGTTATGAACAGAGAATCATCTGGCTTGCTTGTATTTAGGGATATGTTTTTGCTTGGGTAAGGAAATTATTTTTAAGTTCTATAAGACATATTCAGGAAGTCATTTCTAATGTTCGTAGGTTTGTTTTTTTTTTCCCAAGCTTGCACTTATTGAAATGAACTTGGAATATTTTAGACATTTTATTTTGTAATTAAGAGGTTCCTTGTTGACTCATTGGGGCATATTCTAGAGGTAAATTCTAGAAATTCTAGTAAATCCTAGTTATCCTGGTAACTCCAATAATTTAATGTGTAAACTCTAGTAATTCTAAGAAATATCTATTGCAGCAAAAGAATAATTTAGCATGGAAGCTAAATTTTAACTCTTCAAGAAAGAAAAAGCAAAATTATCTTAATAACTTAATCAGTAAGAACTCTTTCCTTAACCACTACTTATTGGTACATTGGATTACAGTAGAAGTACCTGAATTGATGAAACAAAGGAACATGAACATGAACATGGACAGCATGAACAAAGGAACAACTATCAGGATGATAATGAATCAAGGGCCGTGTTAAAATTGCTCTTCAAGATGAACATTTATTGTGAATGCCTTGACTTTACGACCTTTATCCTTAGCCTTACAGTGATATGCAATAAATCCTTAATTTTCTGTGCAGCAACACTTCTCATCTCATTTCTTGGACATAAATTGCCTAAGGTTGAACTTTAAAGAACTTTTAAAGTGTCTAAATGCTTAATAGGGGAGATAAAGAAATATGACTGTAACTAGAATTCCACTGAGATAAAGATTAGATTGCCAAAACTACTCTACTAATGAAAGGCAAAACCTCTATCTTTATCTCATTATGATTGTCACAACAGTAAAAGATCATACCATGTAACTATTTTAATTTCTTCTTCTGTTTTTCTATAACTCGCCACTTCATTCAAAACAGATGCAATCAAAAAACAAAACAAAATAAGACAAAGAACGAACAAAGAAAAAAAACAAAAAAAACTCCCAAACATTGTGTAGATCAAAACAAAGTAAATATTTCAAACCCTTCTTTGTGAAAATCACTTGGTCTGAAGGGTTGTTAGTAAACTTAAGTGATTAAAAATTAGGGTCCTATGAATAATCATTATTTCATAATTCCAGGCTAAAGACAAAGACAAGAGAGCAGCCATACAATGGTACAGTTCTTATTAAAGTAGCAGACCAGCAACTCATGAGCACATTAGAAAAAAGATGAATAATTTAGATGTCAAGCTGACACATACTGGACTAACTTCCTTACCTCTTAAAATTCATAAGTCTATACAGGTCTTACAGTATGATTCAGATCTCATAATTTAATGAAACAAACTTAATCAGAGGCGTTCATTGAATAACAATTCTGTTAGAGAGATAATTAAGAATGACGAATTGAAGACCTACTCTCTTTTCCTCTATCATTCTCTAAAAAGTTCTACAAAGGTGTAATTTGCTACTTAAATCATGTGATCCAAATCAATGTTTCAGGCACGTAATTGCTTGGTGTTTTGCCCTTCTCAAAGAAATCATGGAAATTTCCATGAGAATTGAGGATGTACCTTCTTTTGATTACATTTTTAAACTGTCTTCTCATTCAGTTTAAGTACAGCAAAGTACTTAACTGTCCCCTCATATCTGTCCTTATTCATGGAAGGACAAAAACACATAGTCTCCGTGAAGGGTGTATTTCTGCAATTTTGCACAACTACTTTAATTTCATTTTCCTCTGCTTCCTACCTTGTTTTTATATGCAAAAGTAATGTCTTAAAAATCAGTGAAGACTCAGTTTAAATGTTTTTGCTGTTTCTTCCTGATGCAGATAATTTCTGCAACCATGTCAAGAATGAAATATTATTTCATATTGCATGCTGCCATCAATGGAGGTGGCTACTGTCTATCTTTGAGAAGCTCCATCATCAAAAGGTTAGATGATAACTTGATCAAAAAATACTGAATGTATTTAACATCTTTTCATTTACAAGGATAGGATTTATCCTTCAAAACTGCAAATAAGGCTGAGTGCAGCGCATAATTCTTAATAATAAGGAAAATTACAAAATGGAAATCATCCATTCTGATAAAAAAAAACCTCATAATCCTATTTCTAGAACAGATATTAAGGAGTATACTTAAAATTTCTAGTTTATTCAAGAAGGGTTTCTAGTTTACTCAAGAACAGATCTAGATTTCTTGCTTAAAGAGCGTAAGTTTCCTGTGGTCAATTTGCTTTGGGTTTTTTTGCTGTTTCTAGCATTGTTGTAATTACAGAAATCTGACAGGTCTAATGTAACATGTCTTTATGACACCACTGGGATATTAATGAGAAGAGGGGGGGAAAAATCAATGGGACCCACATTTGAACTAAAGTTGAATCTATATTATAGAATTTTTTTTACATGCCCACATGCAAACCAATTTTCTGGCTGCTGGTCCCTACCATCCTGTTTCCCAGTTGGCAAACGGAAAAGCTAAGAACAAGTGGCACAGAGACTGCAGTTTCTGCACTTTCTCAGAAACCTTCTCTTGGTTTTAGTGCCTTGTATTCATACCTACTTTTTCTGATTTGTGATTGACTACTTTTACACTCTATTATTTTCAGAAATTGCTTAGGTAGCCACAGTTTGAGATTAGCACATCCTTAAAAATGTGACTAAAAAAATTAATTAAATAAATAAATAAAAAAAATAATAAAATAAAATCAGTTGTATTTATTTAGCTTCCAGTTGGTAGCAGTGACTTAACCATTTCCCAGCAGTGGGACTTCAATTCTGTGCGAGGAGGGTTCTGCAGATTTTCCGGTTTTCAGAAAAGTTTTCCAGAGACAATACTGCCACGGGCTGCAGATATTCAAGGCTGACAGATCCTCAACCTTGCAGCAGTTTGGGTGCCATGCTGATTTTCAAATGCTGCCCTATAACTCAGAGACATTTAGCACCTACCCATCACAACTTTGCTAGGCCAGTATTACTAATCCTTGTCTGGAGAGTAGTTAAAATCAGCATTTCTGAACCCGTGTTTTTGTGTTACACTGGGGCTGCTCATCTCTGACTGCTCTAACATATCTTGGTGGCATCAGTGACCACCTGAAAGTTGGGAGTAACGGGATAACAATGCCTGGATATGCCTCTCCTCTGTGCCCATTCTCCTGGCAGTCTACATACGTGGTTGTCAAACTGAATTAAACATGGTGTATTAGACTAGAAACCCATGAAACTGGAATATCTTCCAATAGACATTCTGACTGCTTTACAGCTTTGCAATCTCTATACTTCTTAGCTAGATGTAAAGGACACAGATGAAAACTCACTGACTTCATGTCTCAATGTCTCCATGAATTTTACAAGAGAGGTGACATGAAGACACAAAAACGTATTACCACCATGGAAAATCCCAAGAACTTTGAGTCATGACAGAATGTTAAGTATACATGGCCCCTGGATAGGATAAACCACTTAAGTACCCATTTGTAAAATTTTCTTATCTGAAAGTGTTTAAGCATGGACCTATGCCCTGAAAAAAATCTGTCCAAATGATCTCTGAAATTTCTGGGGTTAATATGAAGGTGGCAGGATTAAAAATATCAAACCATCTCCTGTTTTGTACAAACAGTGATAAACTCCTAAGTACTACTGCAGCACAACCTTTATTAGGCATGACTTGATCAGACTTGTTCTTCTATTGTAGCTCAAGATTAAAGCATTTGTTGCAACATTTTTTTAACTAATCCTCTCTCTGGCTGACTCATAACAGCTGTTAAATAACTAGATATTTAGCTTAAGATGAACTGAACCTATAAATTTAAAAGTGATATAATAACCAACCCCTTTATGCATAGCAAACTGCTTCTGTCATCATTTGAATGCTTTATGCTGACCTCAATGTCTGCATCTGATTGAACTGATCTAATACCATAGCTGACAGAAGGTGACAACAATGGTTATTATGTATCTCTGATGCATTATGGAGGAGGACAGACACCACCACAGGAGTGAGAAGCACCCTGTGGTGGGAGATGGAAAAGCTAACATAATGTTTTTGAAATGTCCAAAAGATTGTTTGGAGTTTGTTGCTGAGTGTTTCAATGGCAGAACACGCAAAAAGTGCACATGCTTTGTTTTTCCTTATTTTCTTTACCCCCTTTGCCAGTTATCTGGCAGTCTCTTTTTCCTCCCACAGGGCTGTCTATGAAATCATAGCTTTTTTATGAATGTAATGGTACATTCACCATTTTTTTTCTGATCTCTTAGAGGCTCTAATTTGTCAGAAACTTCTTCACAGTAATGCTACCTGGTGCTCCTGCAGCAGCTCATTCTTTCTTGACCATAGTGCCTTGGAAGTGTTGACTTTTTCTGATGGGAGAGGCTGACACCTAGAGAAGTAAAGTGACTTATGTAGGGCAGATTCAGTCTTTTTATTCATAACTCCCTCCTAACTTACATCAGAAGGAGTCCTCATGCTTTTTTTCCCTAATGAAGAGACAACATGCATATAAAGGCTTTTATTAAAACAAATCTATGTAAAAACTCAACCAGATGAAAAAAGCTTTTCTTTTCTCTTATTGACAAAAGTAACTTGCTTCCTTTTCACATATTCTCTTGGTTCAGTTTGCACTGGTCCTAAGGTCTCCTTTAACCTTTGCAGTGATATTTTAAAAGACGTCATCTACTGTTGGAATTAAACCTAGGAAGTGAGAGGGGTTTTTCCCATGTGCACAGGTTTCATGAAGACTGAAGTACAACAACAATTTTAAACATCATGGGCACATTCCTGAAACCTTTTAAAAAGACACTCAGCTTTAAGCCTGCGAAAAGTGCCTTAGGACTTGAAGGTTAATGATTTGAGTAATGTGTTGTCTCAGTGCAGACCTGAATTTATAAGACAATAATTCATACCCAGAAGCGAAAATGCTCAGTTTTGTTCTATCCACAGTAAACAGGAGACCACCAGTGTTAATGGGCACCAGTGGTTTCAGGACATGTAATTTTCTTCTGTTTTGAGCTATATTTGTACCGTTGGGAAGTCGAAGAGTGCTTAGTTATGCTGTACTCTGTGCAACCATGGAGTGAATTAACAGCTTTTTCAAGAGCTGATAAAGCCGAAATAAGGCAATGACACAGATGCATCTGTCATGGTACTAGTGTGAGCCAGCTGATAGTAAATCTCACTAATGTGATTTGTTGACCTCCTCTGAGTGTAAGGGGCAATGAGAGAGAAAGTCCAAAGATATTCACTTGAAAATGAAATGGAGGAAACTCTGGCTCTGTGAACTACTCTGCAGTATCACCTTATCAATAAGAGAGAAGTAGAGCCTGGAATGTGGAGAACCTTGACAGTGACAAGAAGTCACCTTTATTTGGTGAGAGAGACGGAAAGAAAGAGAAACAGTGTGGTCATACAAAGACTCCTGTCCTTTCAGCTGCAATATGAGAAAGTAATCTCTTGCAGCAGCAAAGCAGGAATGGAAAGGGCTGATCTTGCCAGAGTCAGAGATAATAATGTTGTGATGGATGTGTGGGATTTTAAGAGTTGAAGAAATCAAATGTGTTGTTTGGAATAGCCATATCCCCGAGAAAGAGAAAACAGATAATAAGACGATCAATATAATATTACAGATTGAGAGTCTGTGAGGCAGGTAAGCATAAAGAAAGGAAAATAGGGAGTCTGTCAAAACAGAGGGATGGCCCAAAACCTCCTAAAGAGATGTGAGAGAGACAGGACAAGACTTCATTTTTGAGAATAAAATTTGCCTAGAGTAGTCTGGGGTTGCCTTGTCTCTCTCATGTAGCCTTATCTTTACGTAACTTTGAGAGTTTAATAGGAATATCTCATATAACATTTTAAAAAGAAATAAATTTACAGACCTCTATCAGCTCAAGTGGTCCTAATCAGACATAGTAATTTTTTTACTCATTTGAGGACATGTGTGAAGTAACCCAATACAAGAATCCAGTGATGACAAGTGTAAGGTGCTCAGTGATATTTTAACCAGGGGGAAATTAACCTAAACATTACTGGAAGCAAAACCACTTAACAAAAGACATGGGCAAAATGGTAGTGCAGATGGCGAGTTACATTCTGTCCTGGTCACAGGAGGCCATGCCTGCACAGCAATGGATAGCCTTACACGGACACTGCAGGTCTCTGACCTCTCCTTCCACGCTCTCTCATTTTATCTACGCAGGCACTGCTTCTGTATACATAGCCTGGTTTCCCTCAGGAAACTGAGCTGAAACTATACTGTTTCAACTGTAACAATGGTGTTAGTCCCTCTCTTTTCCCATTCCTTACTAACCTGTTACCAAATTGGAGTCAATGCAGCAAAGTTCAGAGATGTGTTTCACACATGCAGAGGAAGAAGGCTGACAGTGTGGCTGCCGGGAGAGGATCACAAGCACCAGCCATCACTTGCAGTTTTCAATGTAATGCTCAAGAGACCTCCTGGCCATGCACTGTCCTCTGCCCAAGCTGAGAGAAGGGCTTCCATCAGGGCTAGGGGTTTCCCCTCCTGGAAGAGGATGTGATGTAACAGAAGGGGTCAAAGGGGATGTAGCACATTGCACCACATAAAACTGGCCCTTATTAGCTGTGCTCCGCACAGAGCAACTACTCCATAGCTGCAGTTTTACAGCAGGGTGAGGATCTCCAGAGGGCTTGGGCTCTGCTCAGAGCCCAAGCAAGGGGCTTGGGCTATGGACAATGGGCTAAGGACTATGAACAGTTCAGTGTCCATCTGCAGGATCTTCAGTTAGCTGTCAGGAAAAATAAATAGCCACACAGTATGACATCCAAGCGCTTCTGGAAGAGGAGGAAGAGTTTTCTCAGAGACTTAAGTCTTCTCATCTTTTACCCTCTCCCTTTGCACACCTTCATGTTCTGCATAGTGTTCCCTCTTAAACAGATACACATCTTAGCCCCAGACTTAATTCATGTCATCAGCTTCACTTTCTTTGCAATCATTCTGCTGTTGAAATCACACTCTTGGAGGCACCTAGTGAAATGTACAAATGTACAAAAAATTTTTGCAGTCAGATACACATCAGGTTGGCTTACAAACACGTGCTTGGAAACTGGAAATTTTCAGCCCATTAGTGCCTCCAATTTTGCTGTATGTAGCAGCTGTGCTCATGTCATGGTCGCTTGTGGCTTTGGAAGACAGAATATTGTTAGATTATTGGCACCAGAACCACAGGAGGGACCAGCTCAGAAGTCTGAGCCAAGCTCCATGCTGATCACTACACCTTTGGTTCAGAAAGTGGTGTTTGCCTCTAGCTCCTGCTCTCCCCTCCACCCTCCAGTTGGAGAATTCAGCTTTTTTACCTAAGACAAAAAGCCATGGGAAAACTAATACAATTTTTCTTTAAATTTAAACATAATTATTGATCAAATTCACACTGATTTTAAAGGTCAGTACGATGCCTAATGTCCCTCCTCAAAGCCATGCTCCCTTCCCACTCACTAAATTGCATCTTGTACCTGTTTTTCTATAGACACATATTGATATATAGCTGGTGATGAGAAAGGTAAACAAAGAGAGGCAGAAGCAATGTGAGCCTGTGCATGAGCTTGTGGTGAAGGTAAAGTGCAGTAGTTGTTCTTCAGAACAGAAAATCTAATTCTTCTCCTTCTTCTTCAGGACGGACTCTCTCCCAGGAGAGCTGTAAACACTGGCAAGCAAAAAGGTAGGGAAGGAGTAAGTCACAGGCTGGAGAAGTCAGAGGATATCAGTAGAGCTTTAGCAGACAGTAAAACACAGCACAAGCTGCACACCTGTAGCATGTACATCTTCCAGAAGGGCTTCTACCCCTTTCTCTCTGATAAGATAATGTCAAGAAGGTCCAGCGCTAGAGAAAAAGAAAAGGAAAGAAACACACTTCAATTCCCGGCTCATGCCGTAGGCTATGCCATGGCTGAGATATGGGCTAGTGGGGAAGAGGTGGTTCAGAGGAAAAAATACCTGTAGATATGACATGTATGATATTGCAAATCAACAGATTATGACATGATTTTTGAACCCATGTGTACAGAGATCATCCCCCAGTTACAGACAATTATTCTGGTCTGTCTGCATTGACACAAACACATATGCTGATGTGTGCTTACATGTGGCCACCAGGTACTCTTACAAGGGCCAGGTGGCAAACTTCCCGAACAAGCTAAGGTGCATATTTTGGAGTCTGCTGCTGTTACCCACTCTACTTACCTGTAGTCATCATGCTATTAATTTGCTCCAAAACAGACCAAATGCTTTCTCTGAAATGGAAACACAGGTATCTCTAGGGCTAGCAGGATAGAGAATTTCAGTTTATTCCACTTACTAAATCTAATCCAGCTGATAATCACAACTACTGATGCTTTTAATTTATGATATACAATTGTGTTCAATGGCTGCAAAAATAAAGATCACAAAAATTCAGACATAAATTGAACAAAACACTTGCCAAATGTGAAGTCATGTATTGCATTTTATGTGATGTGTGTTATGTGAAGAGTAGACTGTCTAACAGTTTGAACACTGAAGAGAGAAACTCAGTATCAACAAGTCATAGTGTTCTCTGACATAATGGAGAGACTACTTAACTGTTAATAGGACACCTTATATATCCAGAAGAATTGCAAATGAACTTGACTTGCTAGGTCAAGGGTTTTACAAGTTTGTCATGAGATGAACTTTCACAAGCACTCAAAACTGTCAGGAAACTTTGTTCTCCTCTTTTCGTCATTGAAGAGGTGAAAGCATCCCCAAACATTAACTTGTCTCTTGTCTATGAAAGGTAGAGAATGTGGGGTTTCTCATCTTTTCAGCACCTTACTACTCCATTATCACGATGAACCCAAAATTTCTTGCCAAGGCTCAGAGATTTGGTTGTGGAATAACTCAAACATTGGCCTTACCCCATGAAACAGTCTGTGGTTAGCTTTCCTCATCCCTTCCCTCTGATCTGTGTCAGTACTAGAATAGAAATTTCATCCGCATGTCCTTGGGTTTTATTGTCTTTCAGACAAGAGGAAATTCATTGAACACATTTTGTTCCTAGGCTAAGAACTGTACATTTGCATTAAAAAGTCTCAGTTTGCTATTTAGTGAGCTGTGCTAGAAGACCAATGTATTGGGCCTCAAATTGCTATGCCAGAAAATAGCTGGGCTTAGAGTCATTTAGTCAAACTGCTGGAACTGTTGAAACTTCTACCTGACAGGGAGAAAATTTTCCATGTTATTGCAAATTTTTGTTATCTTTGTGCATCAATAGTCTTTCTTTATAGACTAGAGAAAATAACACACTAGTCCAGAGAAGAAGCATTTGAATATTGTGTTCATGCCGGTATTTGCAACTCCTCCATCAAAACAGGTTTCTTTAGTTACTTATAATTAGTTGCTAAATTTAACATGCCGTGAAACAGAGCAGTAGAACCATCACTGGTAATCACAGCACATCTTCTATTAGCCTTTTTGCTTCCTAATTTTTTTTAACTTTTTTTTTTTTAGTTTGATTCATTTACGTCTCCCTTTTTAGACCACTTGGGGCATTTCAGAAAGGCAGACCTTACTGCAAACTGTTTACCCATTCTAGCATGTTGAATGTCACTGTGTTTGCTGACACAGTACTAGAGGTATAATTGACAGGTGCCTATATGGGTGGCTGGAGGAGGCAAACGCAGAAATTTTTACAGAGCTCATCCTGGAAATTAATTATGTTGCATAGGTAGCAAGATAAGCTCTGATGGTGGGGAGGCATGAGCATGCAGAGCTATCGCCCAGAAAAGAAAAAAAGGGTTGTAACTATGCCAGGTCAATATAATGATATTTAATAGCATGTGCAGTGTGATAGTTTATGTAACTGTAATATATAAATATAATGCAAGCATGACAACAGTGTTTACAGTTATGGTGTAGCACTATTCAGTTATAAGATAACTAAGAGATTACTTTGATGATGGCAGTGGATATCTACAACAGCCTTAGCAGCCTGCAGTCATGGAAGTGTTAGCAGTACTCCGCTACAGTTACAATTGCTGCACCCAAATCCCTGGATTTTTCTGGCCCTAAAAGGTCTGCAAGACCCTACTTTTGTTCCTGATCGTCCCTGTTGACGGCTCAAGGCCTCAGAATGTTGCATATGGTCAGGATAATCTGTTAAAGGGCACAGCCACTGTAGCAGCTGATGCTCATGATGGGCGATAACAATGCTGGCCCTCTTCTGCTGACCCCACACTTGTCATCCTTGGGTTTTCCATTTAGCTGCTTAGACAGCATGACCTATGGCTCTCTGGCCTTCATTCACTCAATTTTCTGGACAGATTCATCATTACTGAGTCACTTGCTGAGCTGATCCAAAAGTGACAAATCTTAGTGTCTTCCTATTACCATGTCTTCATCCTGCAGCTGTTCCCCAGGGGAGACCATTCCCTGAAACCCCTCAGAGATGAGAGGTGATCTCCGCTTTCATCATTCCTTTACACATCCTAACCATGTCATTTTTGTACTTTTTGTCCTAAGTTCTACAAATCACGTTAAATGAGCAAGAGAATAAATCTCTTCATGACAGTATCAGCAGTTTAATTGTGGTCTTACAAATACATTGATAAAGACAGTAGAACAGAAAAAAAAATTACTATGATAAGGACAGTAGAACAAAATAGCACAGTGTTGGAGAAATAAAGGACGTTAACTTAAGCAAACAGAAGTCATGCAAAATGCAAGCAGCATGCCAGCTTAACTTTGCAAGGCTGACAAAGCAGAAGTTATGCAAAGCAGCAATACTGCACTTATTCAAAATGGGGGGAACAGCCACCTAAAAAGGATATCGGACATTGAAGAGAAACACCAAAAACCATATAAGGTCTTCCAAAAAGAGGATGCGAGTATGTAAAATAAATTAATACACATACATCAAGTAAGCAGGGATAGCCAATGAATATGTCATCAGTTTGAATGATAAACTCACAGTTTTGAGAATTTACCCAATGCTCAGGGCACTCAGTTAGAGGAAGGATTCTCTGAGTGACCAGCACACTGCAATAAAGAATGCTGCTTTCTAATACTCAAAACTGCGGTAGAAAGTTTTTATCTGGCCAATTTCTGTATCAATATTAAGGCTTTATGGTTAGGCTGGCACAACGGCACATTAGTATATTAATCTTTCACCACAGATAATTCTAAACCTATTTGTTACGTTAATATAAGCAAAGTTGCATTAAGGTTTTATTGTGGGTCAGTGCTAGTCTCTCCCCTGCTGTGAACAGAGACCCCTACAGACATTGTGCTTCCTCTTCCATATTTATATAAAATCTTTTCTTTCTTTGATTCTTCCTGATATCATTTGCAATTTACAAAGTATGTATCACCTTATGAGTTACGTGACATAGCATGGACCATTTAAAGTGGGCTAAGTTTATTTTTTTGACTAAGTATTGATAGTAAATCTGATCATACCTAAGTGGTTGAGGAGTTGGGGCTGAGCAGGGCAAAACATCTGCAACAGAGTGTTTAACCCATCAGGTTGGTTTTGCTAGGACAGGAGAGAATTATTATTGAAGGTTCTGAGAAGAAGGACTCAGGATGCAGGACCCCCATCCCTGTCACTCCCTCAGGACACAGCTGATTGATTTCCCTGGTACTTTTTTCCTCTCGCCTAACCAGAACCAGTGAGGCCAAGAGCACGTCAAGCTTGATTTCACCTACTTTTAGGTGGTGTTCTCTATGCACTTATTGATATTTTCTAACAAAAAATCCCCCCCCTTATTTGAACGGAAAATGTCTTCCAGATGACCTTACGAGGAGACAGTACTTGAGCAACTCTTTCTCTGTATATGACCATTCAGCATTCACATACTCATTTTCTTGTTCTTCAAAGACTCTGCAAATGAGTATCACTCCAAGCTGTAATTAGTAACGATCCCTCTGTGAAGCTAAATACAGTTTCTAGAACAGCAGTTGCATATCTACTGCCTAGTAAAATATATGCCATATATTATATCTAAAACATTATATTGTATCATACAATCTAATACATTGTATTGTATCATATATTGTATCATGTACTTAATACAATATATTGTATCATATATTGTATTGTACAATATATTGCACTTAATACAATATATTGTATCTTTTTCCAGGTGTGTGTGTATAAACACACTTGCAGTTTATTTTTTCTTGCTAGTATTTCTAATGAAACTGTAAAATAAAGAACAGTAGATTTCCCCAAACCTTTTTTTCCATCTCATTTCTGCAGAAATTGCATGTTTGGTCCAGGCAGAACCTGTAATTTAGCTGTTCCATGGCACCCATCACCTCTGAGTCACATTCCCAGAGGGCACTACAGCTTCTGTGATCGACTCCCTCTATTGCCTAGCTGGTTTTAGAGTAATGTTATGTCTCCTATCCCTTATCACAAAAACTCTTTTTTCCCTGGGAAGCTGACTCTAAAAAAATTCAGTCAAAAAAATCACCAAATTAAACATAAAATTGGTGAAAAAGGTAAGGTACCTTAACATACAGCAGAGCAGAAAGTTAGGCCTATCCCGAAATATGTTCTTGATTAGATTTTAAACTGCAAATATGCTTCAAACACTTGTTAGCTTAATAAGGTGCATTTGATTGAAGTAGCCATTTTTTCAGCATGAGGAATTTGAAATTTTTTTTCTCTTTTCAGTTACAGAGTATTGTGGCATTACTATGTTTTATTTACCCTTGTGTAGAAATATCTCCCTACAATAATAATTTCTTCTTGGGAACACTGGCATTTGCATAGTGTCAAGTACATTCATTAATGTATGTATGTGCCCAATTTTCAGAGAAGTCATTAGCAGATCATTAATCATTTGCGTACACTTACTGCTAATTTGGTGACTGAATTTATGCCAGCCTTACCAGAACGAGCTGTCACACAGCATTAGTCACTTTTTTTGCATTACACTGGTGACAGAGGAAGTAGAAATTCTGGGAACTTTCCAAACCTGTCTTAGTGTTGGTGGCAGGTCTACACGTCTTTTAAATACCTTCAGGGATGGTGACTCAACCACTTTCCCTGTTCTAGCCTGTTCAAGTGTCTGACCACCCTTAGGTGGAGAGACTTTTCCTAATATCCAACCTAAACATCCCTAGGTGAAATTTGAGGCCATTTCCTCTCATCCTGTCACTCGTTACTTGGGAGAAGAGACTGAGCCCCATCTTCCTACAACCTCCTTTCCAGTAGTTGTATAGAGAGATAAGCTATCCTCTGAGCCTCCTTTTCTCCAGGCTAAACAACCCCAGCTTCCTCAGCTGTTCCTCATAACTCTTGTGCTCTAGACCCTTTAATTTGCTGGCTCTTAAATCTGAATTTACTGGGATTTTTTTAAAATTTTCTATCCAGTGCTTTATCATTTACCAGACTCAATAACCTCTAAGTTGTCAATAAACTGGATAAAATCAGCATTATACAACCACTGATTCTCTTTTACCAGTTTGTAAATAAGTCTCCACCAATAATTTCAACCCTTAATCATTGAAGCCTTGCTAACAAATCTCGGTAGTAACAACCATCTAGCTGTGTCATGTAGGAAGACTTCCAGAACCACCACATTTTTTGAGCATTATGCATTAATAAAGAGGTAGTTTATACTAATTGCATATTTTGCTTGCAATAGTTTTACCATTCAATTATAATGATATTCTCCCTTCATAGATCTCAAGCTCCATCAGTGCAATGAAATATATTTTGCCTGGAAAAGCCATGCCACATTTGTACACAAAAGTGACCAGAGTATCAGCTGGTGATTATGAGGTGAATGTTTTAAGTAAATTTATTGGGTTTGCATGGCCTAGTTTTGGTAGCAGGTGGGCTACAGAGGTGGCTTCTGTGAGAAGCTGCTGGAAGCTTCTTCCATGTGCCAATCCCTGGTGGCTCCAAAGATGGACACGCTGCTGGCTAAGGCTGGGCCAATTAGAAATGATGGTAACGCCTCTGTGATAACATATTTAAGAAGAACTGAAAACTAAAAGGGGTGGTACAGTTGTAACTGTGACTACTGAAGAGTGGAGTGAGAACATGTGAGAAGAACAACTCTGCAGACACCAAGGTCAGTGAAGAAGGAGGGGGAGGAGGTGCTACAGGCACTGGAGCCGATATTCCCCTGCAGCCCATGGTGCAGCCCATGGTGAAGCAGCTGTGCTCCTGCAGCCCATGGGATCCACAGGGGATGCAGAGATCCACCTGCAGCCTGTGGGGGAGGTGCCCATGCTGGAGCAGGTGGATGCCTGGAGGATGCTGTGATCCTGTGGGAGACCTGTGGAGAGAGGGACCCTGCTCCGAGGCTGGAGCAGCCTGTCCTTGGAGGACTGCACCCCGTGGAAGAGTGACGCACACCGCAGCAGGGTGAGGGTGACTGGTGCCCGTGGGATGGACTCACATTACAGCAGTCCTCAGGGAGCTGTTGCTGCTGAGGTGGAGCCACGTTGGACAAGTTCACAGAGAACTGTCTCCCATGGGAGAGACCCCATGGTGCAGCAGCGGAACAACTCCTCTTCCTGAGCAGTGGGAGTAGCCTTGGGTGATGAACGGATCAACCAAAATATTTGAGTAAATTTCCTTTTATGGAACTGTTTTCCTTAAAAAAATGTTCTTTACAAATTGTTTTTCTCCTCATGCACAAAGTAACATTACAGACATTTATGAATAATAATAATTTCTTACATTTTACAATCTTTTATCAGGAAATACCAATTAATCAACCAAACAGCAACTACTCATTCTGTTTTGCATTATATTATGATGTTGCGATGCAGCTGACAGCTAATTGGAAAGATAGAATATTTAAATGAGATGTCAAATACATTTCTTCAGCCTAGTCAGAAATTTGCTCTGCAATAGCAAGAAGCATTTCCCAGGCTGAAAGAAGTCAGTCAAATGATTGCCAGAATAATTTGCTGAAAATTTGTCAGGCAGAGAGTAGTTTATTTGGAATCAGTATGATCAAATATCTACACAATGTTAACACAGAATCATTAAGTCACAGAAACAATACAAACTAAAGTTTATTCCAGTGCATAATTTCTTGGAAAAAGCTTGTTGCACAAATGTATTTGCCACAGTACTGGAAATAGAGTAAGGCATTGTGACATCAAATCGTTATCAGAAAATTTGGGTTTTTTCTGATTTTCTTGGGCGTTTAATTTATCGTTGTTGTTGTTGTGGTTTCTTTCCAGAAACTTCAAAATAAATGTGGAAGAATTCATGAGGAAAATTGAAAAGACAGAATGAGATGAGCAAAACAGAAGCCTAAAAAAAAGAAAAATGAGAAGAATGGTTTTATGGTAACATTGTTTAATGGTCATCATAGTGGTAATGCTAGGCTGATGGCTGGACTTGATGATCTCAAAGGTCTTTTCCAATCTTAATGATTATATGATTCTATAAAGATAGGAATATATGACCTGAGCTTTACAATGAAAGTGAAAGAAAAAGTACAGAAAGTAATAAAATGTGTTAACAGAAAATAAAAAAGTAATGTGGTAAATCTGTACTCTTACTGCCCAAGGATACATTTTTCCTCCTCTTAGCTTGTGGTTTAAATCAATACGAAAATTTTTTTCCAGACTTTCCATTTTATTTCATGTTGTCCAGTCATTAAACCCTGCAGAGATGAAAAATATTATCACCGTTCAGAAAGGGTACCAGTTGCTCCTTTAGCCAGAATGTAACTAACAAAAAAAAAAAGGAATTGTAGCCATCTGAGCAGCAGAAACACTGAAGACTGGTTTTCAGTACATTTCAAAAGGATTTTTTTATTTAACAATAAAACAACAGTGTTTAAGCCTTCTCCTTTGGAAGAAGATGTCGGAAAGAATTGTTTATTAAGTGGCTCTCCCTATTCTACCCAGTCAGATGTTTTCATAAGTCTCAAAGGAACCGGTATCTTTGAGACCTCTCTCTGTCTAGGACTGGAATGGCATTAGACAGTAATACAAAAAGTTAGTAGGAGGAGGTGAGAAAGAAGTGTGCAGATAAACAGAGAGGCATAATGGTCAAATATGTCCAATTCTCTTCGGGAAAATCCTCTAAAATAACTATGTGGAGGAATACTTAAAATTTTTCTATCCACATACACCTCCTTGCTCTACTTTGTAGAGAAATGTAAAGGCCAAAAGCTATTGAACGGCTACATTTGTCTGTAAGGATCACTAGCCTCTTTCTTTTCTCTCTGTACAAAGTGCAAAGATCCTTTCACACGAAACCAGCACATGTTCTGTTTCCATAGGTCTTGTCATTTTTTGTGGTCCAGGACATCGGAGCACATGCAATGCAGAGCATGAACTCATAGCAAGAATACTTTGCTTTCTTTTCAATTTCTTACTGACTTAGAGAGATAACTAAACAGAAATTTCCTCTAACAAGAATATCAGCTGAAAAATAAATTAGATAATTAGGTCAAAGTAGATCATCATATTTGCTGTGTATTCTAGTTTGTTGCTTGTTTTTTTTTTTCTCTTTCGTAGCCAGTATCTTTTGTATTATATAACAAGCTATTATTATTAGGCTAACTTCACTCAAAAGTCTATGACTCAGCTATTAATAATACTGAAGATAAAGGAGCACTTACTGCTGGCTTTCAGATGGGTTTTAAGTTATTCTGTTCCCACTGAGTCAGGAGCTCTTTGCCAAGAGCTTTTGAAATCCTCCACTTCTGCCATTTGAACTTGTGCCTTTTCACAATAGTAAGCAGCACATTCAGACCCTCAGTATGTACACCCACACACCGTGTCCTGCCTGCTCACACATCAATTTACATTTACTTTGTTATTCTGCCAACCTTTCTTAATTCTACCAGTCATCCTTCCTTTCCGCAATTCAAATGAGTCATGGAATCCTGCGATCTGTTGTATCCTAAGAAGTTTTCCTACATTCTTGTTGAAAATGGCTTCCTGAGAGCCTCACTAGAGGCAGTGACTTTAAGTACTTTCTAAATAAGGTCTTGAGAATTATTTCTGTAGATGCGTCTTCATTTAGCACCTGAAGTACCCTAGCTCCATAATGCATCCCCCAACAATACTTTTGTGTTTTAGCTCCTACCTTAGTTGATAAAATGTGGCATATCCTGTTTCAGGACTCGGAGAAATGCTTTTCAGCCATGTGGTCCCTTAGACTGTAAACCTCTGTATTTGGTCTGGCTGAGGTGGAGTTAATTTTCCCACGGCAGCCCTCACAGTGCTGTGCTTTGCATTAGTAGCTGGAAAGGTGTTGACAACACACCAGTGCCTTGGCTGCTTCTGAGCAGTGCTGGCACAGCACCAGCCTCTCTTTTCACCATTAGTCTGGGATGGGCAAGATCTCGGGAGGGGACAGAGCCAGGACAGCTGGCCCAAACTAGCCAAAAGAATATTTCATATCATATTATGTCTGGTCAGCAATACAAGCTAAGGGAAAGGAGGACGAAGTGGTGGTGGTGGGGGGGGCATTTGTTATTGCGATGTTTGTCTTCCACAGCAATTGCACATACAGAAGCTTTACTTCAAAGGAGGTGGCTGGACATTACCTGGTGATGGCAAGTAGAGAATAAATCTATTCTTTTCCTCTGCTTCCACATGAAGCCTTTGTTTTTGTTTTATTAAACTGCCTTATTCTTGATCCTTGTGTTTTTTCCATCTTACTTGCTTCCCTCTCATAGTCCTCCTGAGGAAGGAAGTAATAAAGTGGCTTGGTAGGCAGCTGGCATCCAGGCAGCTGGCAGCCAGGCTCAACCCACGACAAACTCTTAATTTTGCACAAATCCTAATCACAGGCGCTCTGTGAGCATACCTAAAGGGGCCTACAATATATTTCTGCATTGTTGCCTTCCAGATCTCTGCTTTTTCCTCATAGCAGGACTATTAACACACAAATCTTCTTTATGGCTGCAGGGTTGTACACAGGTAACAGCTTTTCAGTAAGCTTGTTAAACTCAAATGGTCATTCATTACGGTAACAAGACACATCAGTCACCACAGGATAACCCTACCCCTTTCTTCATCTAAAGATTTGTATTAATTGCTTAGAAAAAGAAGACGACCTTAAATAAATCTAGTCCTATTAAATGAGGAAACAGGAAAAAAGATGTTTTTAGAAGCACAGTGGTGATTCCATAGGGCTCAGAAACCTGTTAAACAATTCATCCACATGGGGATTTTAGGGTCCTATTTCACTCAAGCAGATTAACTCTAGAGATAATCATAGTCTGCTGCTTCCCTTCTGCTTTCCGTAGTTGTTTGGGAGTTCTCTGAAGTAACTGAAATTTAAATATGTCTTATGCATTGTCCCAAGGAAAGCTAGATAAGGTTTGGCAAAGCCCTCTTCTTAAGAACAGAGAGGTGTAGATGGTTGAGCTGATAGGAATGTGGGGGAACAATAAGTGCACAGCAGCATCAGGATGAATTCTTAACTTAAAGTTAGTCCAAACCTCGGATTTGGACAACCACAACTTGTCATTGCTTAACGAAGCTTGGTGTCTGTAACTTAGTCTGGCTTAGTGGAAGAAATATGGGATTGGGAGAGATGAGGCACGGGATTCTGTTTCCACGTTTTCATTGCTCAAGTATCTTCAATTGCTTCTGTCTCTCCTCTCCGCCTGTTCGGATTGCCATAAACAGTAAGCTCTTTTAAGCAGAGACCATCTCAACACATTCTGTGCAGTTACAAATCACTGTCTTAACACTTTTGCTCATCTACACTAAAGATTTTTCCTTCCAAAGATACACTGGTGACTACAGCATGGCATGCTTTCAGAAGAGAAACACCCTGCACATCAATACTCTTCTTAATCATGTTCAACTGATTTTAGCATCTAAAAAAACAGCAGGAAAGGATGTTGATCCCAAGAATCCTGATTTTTACCTCATAGCTCTTAAATCTTGCTCAAAGACATATAGTAGAAATTAGACGGATTTTCTTCATAGGCAAAATTTCAGCCGCTGAAAACTACTTCTATCACACGACCATCTGATGGATGTTAAATACACTCAGTGCAGGCAGCTCGTTGTGCAAGCTGCATTGCAGGCTGCAGACAGAGCTGTGCCGGTACAGGTGCCCGAGCCCGAGGCAAGAGACTAGACTGTGAACTGCCGACTCCTTGCACAGCAAAGGGCACAGGGACGTGTGGCCCAGCCAGGCGACCGGACACTGAGACACAGCAGGACCCAAGCGCTCCGGATGAAAAGAGAGACTTTGGCGCACTTAGACCGTGAAGATGTAAAAGCCCAGGGGTTCCATTGTTCAGGCTCCCCCGAAGGAGGCACCGGCTTGAGCTGTTATCTTGCTATTTAGTATCACACCAAGACAAAACTATTTTAAGGATCTGGACATCTGAGACTTTGTTATGGGAAGCTTGGGGTTGAGCTGGTGAGGAATCCTGGTCTGACTGTGTGAGTGCGGCAGATGTAGCTGAGAAGGGGCTTCAATCTCAGCTCAGGTGGTGCAAATGTGACTGCCAGAGTGGCTTCTGGGTGTTTGGACAGGGAAGCTTCCTTAGCATGGAGATTCACTGTTACAATCAAACAGTTTTTTTCCATTGTGCCCCGAGACTGGATGAGACTCAGATGCCTGGGCAGTGATGTCTCAGAATGCATCTCTGTGTTTGATTGACAACCAGAGAACCCTCCTGAGTTTGGAAAATTCTTTCCCTTCTTTTTGCAGATGTGCAGACCATGGCAGAACTACTTGGTATGATAGCACAGCTCTCCTGCTCAGATTTGCCAAAAAACTCATACTGTAACATGGACAACATGACAGTTACTCCTGATGTCTCTCTTGACATTTGGGGTACTTTGATCTCACTATGAGGTGTGCAGCTCTCTCCATTAACTGATCGCCTATTTAGAGACCTGAGCTCCAGCTGAGATCTTCAGTATTTTGACACACTAACCTCTTTTTTTTAATCAACCCTTTAGCCTATTGTTCATAAATAGTTTTACCATCTCATTTGGGTGCTGTTAGGAGATGCGTTTTTAAAATATTGTATGTTTCTAAACTATAATATAAGATAAATGCATAGACAATAGATACTAGGAGACATCAACTCATTATTCAAAGCATTACTGCTTTACTCAGCTAGAAAGTAATATGTTCTCTGATCAGGGGATTTATCTTACTCTTCTTATGACACTAGATCAACTTAGATCAACTAAAATATTAGGTATAAATTTTAAAATACCTCTTTAGCTTCCCTCCAAATATTTCACAACAGTTAGTGAATTAAACTGTATTTTAAGCTGTCACCTCATCTCTAGCCTCCTGTATTACTTTGGAAGATGGCAATATAAAGAAGATGTAAAAATCTCCTCTTTTTCATTTAACACGCACAGAACTAATATTTAATTGCTTTTTAAAGCTGAATGATGAGCTAGAAGATGACATATACACCATGGCTTAACCAACATTGCCACACAAGGCTACATTAGCAAAGAAGCCACCCACACAATAAAAAGGAGCTGTTCTGCTGCTAGAGGTAAATCACACTGCTGATGGACATAACCAGTACCTGCAATGGACACACATGTAAGAGTGTTGTAGGCTTTACTTGGCACAGCACCACCACATGTTGGCTAGAAGCACCAGCAAACCTCAGAACAAAGTGTTAAATGCTCAGAACCTATTCACCTCCGCAGAGGACCTGTTGGACCAGGGATCTAACCATAAGGAAATGGTACTGCGAGCTCACTAAATGGGAGCAGGCAGAGGCAAGAAAAAGCTGAAGATCTGGTCCCATTTCCGCTACTCACCACCCAGAGCACGGCTGTGTGGGATGGGCATGCAATAACTGAGGGATGCATTAGGCCAGCAGTGAGTATCTGCATGCCCATGGCCAGGGGGAAGCAGGGAGGCAGCCTGCGTCACACGCCTCTGAGTCACTGCGCCTCCTGGGCCAGTCCCCTGGCAAGCAGTTTACAATTACCAGGACCTAACTTTTAGTCATCAAGACCATACAGAAGTGATGCCTGAGCAGAGCCAAGGAAGACACCTGAAGTCAGGACGCAGTTGAAGAGCATCTATGGGTAAACAAAATCCAGATGGGGTTTGAATAACTATACCTCGGTACAAACCAATGAAATATTTAGGCCACTTTTTTTCATTCTTCTCCTTTTAATACTTGTGTGCTGGGAACTAAGCTGATATGTATGTTAGAAAAAATGCTGGAAGTAGAAGCATATGATAGAGGAGCAAGTTCCAGCAGAGCCACATGGGGAGGCAGCTTTTACTCTAGCTATATAGGTTAGTTTTATAAGCACTTCTATGCACAGGTGATATGGATGCACTCATGTACTTCATGCACAAAAACTAATTAACTGGTATGTGGACCATATTAGAGAAAATCACTCACATCTTAACACTGGCAGACCAATGCAGCTATTAATTAAAATAATGCTCATATTCTGTAACCATTTCCTACATGATCTAAGGTTCCCTTTTCTCTGTAGCATCACTGAAGATAATAGAGACTTTGAGTCCATACATTACAATCAGGAAGAAAAGTATGACTACATAATTGCAGTATGGATTTTATTTTCTGAACTAACATATGTCAATAATATCAAAAGTCAAGTTTCTGAACTTTGCTATCTTATCCTGAAGATTTTACATACCTGAGCTCACAGTGTGTGTTTCTTTGCACAGAAGCTTTCAGAATTATTATCTGTAAGATGAAAAATTCTCTTTTGTAAATGGCAGAGTTGCTCTGTCTGTGGCCTGTGCAATCTTCATTAAATTAAGGTTATTTAGAGCACAAGAAGCACATCACAGCTTTGAAGACGATGAGGTCAGCTTCATCATGGTTCCGCCTTAAGAAAAAAATCATGCTAGAGAAGGAATTTTCTGGTGTTTTGCTAAAATGGTCCCTTGAGACATTTTCACTTGTTTCTCATTAGGGAAAACTCAACTGCACATTTTGCATATGGATGGACCAATGTAAAATGCTACAGTCTCACAGCAGAGTCAGTGTAAAGACAGATGTCTTCAGGTACTGATAAAAGTCTTTTGAACTTCCTTGGTTAGCCTTTTATGGCATGCTTTTGAGGGTTCACAGACCTTTCTGCTCCACTAGACATCTGTAGAAACAATAAACTAGTAGTTTAGGTAGTGGTTCACAACAAAGAGTCAGAAACTTAGGTTTTCAAATATTCCTGAACCTGACTCGGGCGTTTACATACAGTAGTCCTTAGGCTTATTTATGCTTTAAAAGTTATTTGTCCTAACACCAAACAAAAAAATAAAGCTTTCTTTGAAGTCAGTTGAAATCATAAATCATTATTTTGGGGACACGTACCAGAAAACTGTTTCCAGTATACACGAGCAAAGATGAAATTAACATGGAACGTGAAAGAGAAAGCTAGTTTCATAGCAAGAGCAAATGGCAAATATGGGATTCCTTTTTGGGTCAAATTTTGTCCAGTATAGAAGGATACAGAGGATACTCTTCTTTTAACACGTGTAATACCCCATCACTATTGAAAAAATTCTGTGAGCTTGTAGGGCAGAAACAACAAAGTCTACAAGCAGTACAGCATAATGGGAACTCTTGACAGTGAGATTGGCATGAATGAATAGAGAAGGTAAACTGGACTTGACTGAGGCTTTATTTTCCCTTCTTCCACGCAAATACTGTTTCTTTGAAGTAACATTAGCAAAAGCAATTCAAAGCTCAGCTATGTGTACACAGCACTGTTATTTCTTTAGGGCAACTTTTGTTGTAATAAGAAAAGAAAGACGTTTTACCTTGATACAACGCTTTTCATCTTCAAAGCATTCTCACAGATACATTCTAGCCAATCTGAGCACCCCTTAACACAGTTAAGGTTGATTACTATCATGATTCTGACTTCAGGAGGGACGGGGTTTAAATTACTTAGGTGCATGAAAGTATTTGATGCCTGAAGAGGCATTAAAACTCAAGGGTCACTACATCGTAATTGCCCATAATAGACTTTTTCTCAACTTTGGTTTGTACTGTGAAGAATTACCTTCTTATACACAGACTGTTTTCTACACTTAACTAAATATTATACTATTTGTGTACTTAAAGTGTTTCTTACACTAACAATAATGTTTCTGTTCATTTGACCAACATTTCCAAGCTCTGCCAGCCATATGACCAAAACTTAAGATGGTTGTGGGGAACTTAAATTGTCAGGTCTTCCCAGATTTCTAAGGACTTTCAGGGTTTTCAGGTATTGACTACACGTGGACTTCCACAAAAATTCCCTTGAGACACAAAAAATTACTTAACATATAAGTTTGAAAGGCCTTCATCTGATATATAAATGACCTATTTTCATCTAAAGGTTCTCTTGTCTTTTTTGAATGGTGTAAGGTGTAAATGAGACTTAATTTTTACACATCATTTTCATTTCAGCTAAGGAAACACTGTCCATGAGACAAAGCCAACAGAAATACTGAGAAATCAAAGCAGACAGATTCCGAGTAATTGTGCATTTATTTTATTTTTGAAAAAATTAAAATCTCTAAACTGTTCGTTTTTATTCAGATAAATGGATTTACAGTTCATCATTTAGAATATGAAGTAAAATGTGCAATCTCTGGGAAAATACAAAGCTATCGCTTTATTTCAAGGTTTTCTGTAATGTCATAAACAGAATTGTGAACTGAAATTGCAACCTCTCTAGTAATTCCGTAACAATTTTCTTTTTAATAGTTTATGTTCATTGTGTTTTCCTGAATATTTTGGTTTTGTTGGTATGGTGTTCAATTACCTGCTTCCAGTTTCTAATAGCTGCTGTAGAAAGCTGACTACTCACAATGATAAGTGTAGTGTAAAAGATTTCTGGATTACAGTTTCATGATGAACAGTCACTGAACTGGATTCCACCTCTCAATCCTGTAACAGTATTTTAATTTTAAGCTATTCATTCAAAACTGAGATATCAAAAGCATATGGTGTACAGAAATGAAAGCATTTTAAAAGTTCATTCCACAAAGCACTGTTTCTCACCTGTTACTGATCAGTTAAATAATTTTGAATTCTTAAATACATGTATGCCTTAATCTAGGTTATAAAATATAAATAATGGGAAGTCACTAAGTGTTGATAAATACCTCACTTGAAGAAGTGCAAAATTTCTTAGTGATACACGTTTTCCTTCTAGTAAAGTGCTAAACTGAAATTCACATGGTATTAAATGTGAAAAGGTACTTCAAGAGTGCATTTTTTTAGCTCCTTTTCTGACTCTCAGTCTAGACTGCCCATCCATTGCCTGGACTGTGCCAAAACAGTTGCTCAGACTAGCCATCTTCAGAAACTCCATTTAATGAAGCTTCGTTTGAGCTTCCAGCTCAACATTTCTTCAATTGTCTATGTCATTAATACTCCAATGTGAGCAGTCTCTTCTGCTTCCTGCTCTGTGTTCAGATTTAATGTGGATATATGGGGAGCATTATGCAGAGCAATACTCCTACAAAACACACAAAGCATCAGAAAATCCACAGGTATGAAGTTGGGAGTTTTAAAGAGGAGTAAGAACCAACTTTTTACTTACAGTCCCTGAGAGTGCAAATAGTGAATACCTTCACACTATTAAAGCAACACGAGCTCTCATATTCAAAAAGCAAATACATTGCATGTAGTTGTGGTCAAAGACGAATACTGCAACACAACTGACACAGCTTCTTACAAGGAATTCAGCAGAGGAGAATTGTAGGATTAAACAGAGAGAATTGCCAAGAATTATTCATTAAAAGATTCTGTTCACTAAAAGCAGAACATGTGCCTTCAACAGAACAAGAAATACACGGTAAATTTCAGTCTTATTGTGGTATTATGGCTACACACTGAAGCCATAGAAGAAGTTAGCTACAACTTCACCTGAAAACCCGTAACTTCAACTGAAGAACTTAACATCTAACATCACTCATATCCTTCTTTCTCTCTTTACTAAACCACGATTTTCCAAAGTAAATTTCTTACCAGTATGGTCTACATTTTGACATGCAGTAAGAAGGTTTCAGCCTTGGTGGCAAACATCCCAGCAGTGCATGAAGATCGCTAGCACACACCAAAGACAGTGTTAAAAAAAAAAAGTATTTAAAAAAAGAAGTGTTTAAAAAGTGTTTAAAGCTGCCCAGAGCGCACATTCCAGCTGAAGCACAAGTTCAGCACTAGCTGCTACTGCCTTAAGTTATCGGAAATATCTTTTTTCTTTTCAAAGAACTGCCTTAAGATCTTAGCAGTTAAAATGTAGGACGTATGTCCAGTGATGAACCTGAGCCTGCATTCACTAGAAGATATGTGACAGATTTTTAACAGGCAGGTGGCACTGAGTGGCATGTGAGAACGGCATGTCTGGGTGGCCACGGTGTCTCCAGTAGATAAAGCTGCTTTAAAGAAAAACACTTTTACAAGCAAGGACTTCCAATTAACAAGACAGTGCCTATTTTTGAAAGCTCTACATTTGATATAAATATATGTGTATTTGTAACTACCTATCGAAATAAAATGCATAAATATATAAAAACTATTGATGTGTCTCAAAATGTATGATTCTGTTACCGTAAAACAAATGTTCCTCCTAAATGTATGGACTTGTAGCAACAAGAAAAATACCACATATAGGAAAACTTTAATTATTAATATATAATAAAAGTGTTTAACTTTTCTATCACTTGAAGCTCTATTTAGCTTGGAGAGCTAATCACATGTAAACTTTCTATGTATGTGGACTTCAGAAATAACTATTTTTCTTTTTTGCAAAACATGCTCCAGTTTGGTCTCAGACATATTTTTGGATATTGAAAAGATAACCCTTAATTTGAAGCACATTAAAACTCTACATTAATTGGATTTTTTTTTTTTAATTTAAAACAAACCTACTTAGTTAAAAATATTTTAAATTAGGAATTTTCATGTGGGTTAGAGCTAGGATTTTGGTCTCATTTTGTCATATCCGTCACTCCAGGGCTAATCAGTAATTTTTCGCTTCATGTCACTGTTTTATACGATGCTTCAGGGATTTTGTGGTGCAGTTTAACTACACATCTGTTGGCAAATTCAAGGATTTGAATGGGGGGGAAGTCAAATAAACCGCAGTGTTCCCAGGAATACAGAAAGGCGGTCAGATTGAAATACAGACCCTCCGAAAGTGAAGTTTTCAGAGAGACGGAGCCAGGGCTTGGCAATCCGAGCACACAGTCGCACCTTTAAGAACACAAATTATTTCAATCACACCCACCGCAGCACCGCTCCGGCTCCACGCAGCGGAGGCTCCCGGAGTCGCAGGTTAGCGTGCAGGTCGGAAGGATTAAGAAGCAAGCAAGACGGGCGCCCGTCTTGCGAATCAAGCGGCATTAAGCACGGCAGCGCTCTCCTTCACCTCACGGTCCGGGCTCTCCGAGCCGGCCGCGCTGCCCGGCCGCACNGGGAGCGAGAGGGTGCAGGCCGCGCCGGTGCCCTCCCGGCGTTGCCGAGCGCGTGCCGGGAGGCGCTGCCTTCCTTCCTTCCTTCCTTCCTTCCTTCTTTCTTTCCTTCCTTCCTCCCTCCCTCCTGCTCGCTGCGTCCTTCCCCGCTTCCTGCCGCCTTCCCACCTTCCCCGCTGTAGGGGGGCGGCGCGCCCGCCCGAGCGCTCCCTCGCCCAGGCCCGTGCGGAGTGAGGCTCCCGCGGCCGTCCCGGAAGAGACCATTTTTTTTTTTTTTTTTTTTTTTAGCCGGGGAACTCTCTTTTTCCGGGTGTCCGAGCCGTGTGCGGTGTGTTGGGTTCGTCAGTGAGAGGGACCGTGGCGAGTCCGCAACTATGGGCTCTGTTTTTAAATGTGCACGGGACTCTAAGCTTTGGCAGAAGTGAGCAGTACAAAACTTTCCCCCTAAGACTTGTCTCCTGTGTGTTTGAAAAGCTGCTCAGAGCAGTGATGGCACCAGGGGCGAGCAGGCCGGTTGCCAGGCTGAAATTTGCGTTTTCACGAACTATGCATTATTTTTCTGCAGTGAAGTAGAAAAATCCCTGTCGTTTTGGTGTGTAGAAGACAGTTACGACCTGTCTTCAATCTACAGATTTATTTTCTTAAGCGTAAATTATACACAGCTTAATGTTTATCTCCCTTTAAGTAAAATTATTTGCAATGCCATCCTCACTCTTTTCTCAGTATCCCCAAAATAGAAGAGAGCGACACAGAGGAGTTTGTTGGTGGTTAGTTGTCAAAAACACCCATAGGTGATCATGACAGGTACTAGTGTTTAAGACCCACAGGTGGACAAGTGTAGGCTGTTACTCCACTGATACCTCTGTGACTTTGGCTTAAATCTACTTGGAGAAGATCACCAAACACCGGGTGAAGAAGGGCATGCACTTCAGTGTGATTGCTACTTGGGCTCCCACAGAGAAGTGGGTTTGATTTTTGTAGTTACTGTTGTGATAACTTTTTGTTAGGTTTCACTTCTAGTGCTCTTCATTCCGATGTTTAAGATCGGCTATATCGTAGTAAAATAATTTGTGTTTCACTCTACTGCAATGCCATTTTACTTGAGATTTAATACCAAATAACCTTCCATACAGCCTCCATTAAATTTTACAAGTTATATCCTTTGTGTCCTTTTGTAGGATGCAAAGTCTGGAATGGAGAATACAGTCTTACATTTTTCCATTCTTGAGGTCATTCCTATATGTGAGGTCAGTCCTCTGGCTTTTGAGGAAAGGTGAAACTGTTCTTCCTTGGTCGCATCCTCTCTGTCTTCCCGTGCGTTCAGTGCCTGGGCTGGTAGGTGGGAATAGAACTCAGCTCCCCTGACAGGGTGTTGTGGTTTAGAAATGGCGCTCTCCAATTTAGTGTTCCCGCTGAAACCACTCCAAACCATGCATCTCCCCATCCCCTGCAGCACAATGGAGAGGAGAGTTGGAGGCACAAAAGGTGAAGATCATGGGTTGAGATAAGAACAATTTACTGGAAACAACAATGAGATAAGAAAAAAAGCAGTAACAGCAACGATATAATAACAAAAATATACAAGAGATGTGAGCAGCTCATATGCAACTGCTCACCACTATGCAGAGCCCAAAAATACCCAACTGTAATGCTACCCTGACCCAGGACCCCTTCTCCTGTTTCTGGAAAATGGTACAAAGTCACATAGAATAACTTCCATGTCCTAGTCGTATCCCTCTCAGCCTACTGTCGAAATTAATCTTGTTCTGGCCAGAACCAGGATGTAGGTGTCTCTCCCACTGAGCCTAGAGCATCTGCATTCATTTTGATAATTCGCTAGAAGGTTTGGAAAGCAGAATTTGGTATAGATTATAAGGGAGCTCAGCATTTCTCTAGCCAGGTGTTGCCTCAGGTGGCCCGAGGGTTGTCCAGACTGCCACTGAGATAATTTTGCAGTGATTAAGAAGGCAGAAGCAAACTCAACATAGTCTAGGTCTTCTGTGCTTTGTGTTCTGCACTCTGGGGGCTGTGAATATTTTGCAAGCTCATTGTAGTCTGCCATTTCTGACAGCATGGCTGTTGGTGTAAAAGCCTTCTCAGGAGCTGAACAGTGCAGCCAAAGCACGTATTGATGCCACTACAGCAGCACGATTATGGAGCCTGAGAACAAATTTGAGAGCAACCACACCAGGCCTATGCTGCCACAGGCCAGGCATGCTGCTTTCTGTACAGGAACAGTCTGTTACTGTGATGGACCTGTGTGTTCATAATGACCTTAAAGCAGTTCCAAAATAACTTTTATGTCATGTATCTGTAGCTGCTCTCTCCAGCATTGCACACTTTTCCTCAGTCTCAACAACTATCACTTTGCTAGATGTAAAAGTTCAGTTCCCTTTTGAATCTTAAGTCATAGGGCACTAGTAAAACCAGGGTTATACCAAGGTAAAACTAGTAAAGTTGCTGAAGGAACCGGTTTTTTTTCCTAGATTGAAAAAAATTTTAAAAGCGCCATTTTGGTCCTGTCTTCTGTTAATGTAGCAATCATCAGTGTTTACTGGATGTACGCTTGAACAGTGTTAAAGATGATGTTTTGTTGATTTTGAGTTTTCTGGTTGTTCCTGTTGCATACCTTCCGCGATTCTTAAGGCAATAGATTTTTCGTCCTAAAGTGCATGTAGTTTTCAGGATTTTCATGAGCAATCCAAGTCGGAACCTTTGTGATAGCTAAGCAGCACGAGTGACATGGGAGCAGACCCAGCAATACTACTGCAAACCGTGATCTAGGTTTTGCCTAAAGCTTGTGTGTTTGTTCAGGGTCGGAGTATGTGGGTTAGTACTGCTGTTTTCCTTTGCACTTCTCCTCGTGCTCCACAGGGGGGTAGCAGAAGGAAGTAGGAGATCGGTTAAAACTGTCTCGTCGTGACAGCGTTTACATCACCGGCTGTGGAGAGCTTTGTTAGAGAGGTATTTAAATGTAGCGAACACCACAGAGCCTCTGCTTGTTGAAAACAATGGCTTGATGAGCCAGCTAATACAGTGGTTGAACAGATGGGGTCTCTACGAATGTGAAAGTAAGAAAAAGCTAGAGTAAGAGGCAGATGTGTGTGTGTTGTGGAAGGAGGGTGTAGTACGTTGAAGTCTGGAGGTTTTACTTGGGAAGTTTTCAGTTTTTGTGGTAATAAGTTATGTCAGAATGGTTCAGATTTTGTTCTTCCCTGATAAGCAAATCAGTCATGGTATGTATTCAACCTGAAAGTGATACAAACTTTGCAGCAACTGGCCACACTGAAGAAAAAAATAAGCACTCGTTTTCTGTGTGTCTGATAAATGGTGACATCACTTTTAAATACCATTACTAAGCTTTCAGTTGTGAAAGGCTTGACAGTAACGATTCCATCCAAAGGGTTACAAGTGTTCTGCACTCAAGAGAAAACTTGACTTGATTGAATATCTAATTATCCCTAGAGAGACAAAAACCAAGTTACTTTTCAATGATGAACTAGAAACAAGAAAAATCAGATGCATTTTTCTTAGCTGGGATATGCAGTTATAGGCAAATCAAAACACAACAGGGATTTTAGTTGGGAAACCTCTTAGATTTTGTCAAGTCAACACAAAAACTAATATTTTTTTTGTAGATGGTTTTCTTTATTTTGGAGGCATAACACCATATAGAAATGCCTGTGTCCTGGTTACAGCTGTAGTAAAGTTAATTTCCCCTCAGTAGCTGTTACAGTGCTGTGTTTTGGATTCAGAATGAGAATGGTGTTGATAACACACTGATGTTTTGAGTTTTGCTGAGTCATGTTTATCCTAAGTCAAGGACTTCTTTTTTCACTGTCTCATGCTCTGCCAGAGAGGAAGTGGAGGGGGCATGCAAACAAAACTGGGAGGGAGCATAGCTGGGACAGGTGACCCAAACTGACCAGAGGGATATTCCACACCATGGGACGTCATGCTCACTATATAAACTGAGAGAGTTACCCACAATGGCAGCCAGTCTGGGTTTGAGAATGAGGGTCTGGCATGAGTCAGTGGGTGCAGAGCACTTGTATTGTGCATCACTAGTTTTTCCCTTTTTGTTATCGTTATTATTATCATTTACCCTTATTACCATATTTTACTTTATTTTCGGTTATTAAACTGTTATGTCAACATACAGGTTTTACTTTGATTCTCCTCCCCATTCCACCGGAGTGAAGGAGGAAAGAAGAGGGGTTTGAGCAAGTGGCTGTGTGGTGCTTAACTTCCAGCTGGACTTAAAACCATGACAGCCTGATATTCATTATGGTGGTTATATGTAAGACTTTTTGTCCATATAAACAGGAACCCTTTGTATTAATGGACTTTCTACATGTATTTCTCACTCATTACAAGCATTCCCAAATAGCACTCTTAATTTTTATATTGGAAATAAACCTTAATGGCTCATCTTTGTGCATTTGTTCATACCTTTTTTTTATTTGGTATCTTAAAGAGGAGAATCGTGGGGTAAGAAATTGGCGAGCTAAATATGGTTGTTTAAAGTCAGGTATTTGAAATTTACAGTCTGGAAAAGTGTGGTGGGCATATTATGCTTTGTTGATCTGTAGTCTATCCTCATCTCCAGAAGAGGATACATTTTGTAGCTGCCTGGTTAGTTTCTCAGGCATGCAGTTAAATGTGAATTGCAAGAAGATTAATACGTACTTTCTGTGTAAGATCGGAATTATCGGTGGAACTGGCCTTGATGATCCGGATATCTTAGAAGGAAGAACAGAAAAATATGTTGACACTCCTTATGGCAAGGTCTGTATAACCTTTTTATTTATTACTGAAACTTTTTGCCAATTTTCAAGATGTTTGTATGCTTTAAGAATTTTCAGACTGGTAAATGAATGTATAAAGGAGGTGCTGGTACAACTGTTTTTAGTTGCTATGTATTGTGGGATTCCTAGTTTGTAGAAACAAAGTATTGCAAAGATGATGTGCAAAGGAGACTATACCTCTTCTCATTTGTAGATTGGATGAGTTTGGAAACTCACTCCTGAATTTACAATCAAGAGATAAACGTTCTCTTTTCAAAAACACTCTTTGTGCTGGTGTGTGACCTGTATTATCTGTCAGATCGGTCCAGGAACCTTTCTGAATTGCAGAGAACTGTCCTTTGAGGTATATGAGACACTATTTTCCCTGTAACTACTGAATTATGTTTTACACGCCAATGTAAAACATGCTTATAGTCACATAATTTGAAAATTATTTTAAAATTAGGCTCCGAAACTGTTTTTGTGACACTGGTACACCTGAACAATTCTCCTTCACGTTGTTTCTGTCCTTTTCCTCAGCAGAAGGGAGTGGAGGCTAGGGCTGTCGCTCTGTACGCAGCACTGAGTGCGTTTTGAAGGATAATTCCTGGCACAAAGCATTTATAGTACAAACAGGCAAGACAAAGGATGAGGGAGTTTTATAGGCAGGAAATCAAGGGGGAGAGATGTTCTAGTTGTCACACAAAGCTCATAGAAGAATTGGATCTCAGGTGTTCTGTAATGTCGTAAGACTTCAGGAGTCCGGGTGCTTTATAATTGCCATTAGAATTATATCTTATGCAGTCTACCATTGTAAGTTGGTATACATACAAAAAAAAAAAATCTGTTATCTGGTAGTAAGTGCTGTTTTGTGAGTTGAAGCTTGCCAGCAAACTCAGTGGTATGGTGTGTGATTGAAAACTGAATCCATGCCTCTACTCAGAAATGGTTTGAAGTGGAGTGTAAAGAGCAGGAGGGGTTTGTATCCACACCATTCAGGAAGGGAAAGGAGATAAATACTAAAGGAGGTGAAAACATAATCAGAAGAATGCATTTGACTTTTCTGTCAACTTTCAAAATTAGTTAACAAATTGTAATAGAATGAAGGGAACTTACCTCCACTGTTTTCTATACTCTGCTTTCCAAAAGTAGCCAGCTTTGGTCTGAAGGAGAATCCGCTGGCTAAACCAAACCAGTTGCCATTGTGTTCCCTGTTTCTTGAGAGTTATGGACATTGACAGCATGGATGTGTTTGGAGACTGCTGACAAAGCAAAAGTAATACTATGCTTGTAGCAGATACTAACTGAATCTTTCCTATCTGGAACGGATGGAACGCTTCTCCCTCACAGGGTTCTGTTCAGGTCGGAGTTAAGGGCAGAGTGGCAGCACAGCATTTGAAGGTCTATTCTGTCACAGCACTGAGATGCAGCAGGATTTGGGGGATGCAAATTCTGCAGTCCAGGAAGTGGCCTACATTAGGGTTAATTATTCCTGAGAAGAGTAGGAGTACTTGCAGGATGGCTCCTGCACAAAGGAGTGAAAAGGTCTTAATCAGCCATGCACCTTTGGTCAGTATGGAAGGCTTTTTTAATTTGTTAATTTTTTTAATTAGTAAGCAGCTTATCTAGTGTCTTTTTTTCCGTGTTCTTCACAGAATGCAGTATATTGCAAGGCATAGTTAATAGAAGGTATGTCCATTTCCTTCTGTCATGTGAAAATGCAACGTGTACAATTCCACTTTACTTAAGTCTTGGGGTTTAATTCTTAAGTTTCTAGGCAAGGACATAGCCAAAAGATTTTTGACTGAAAACCTTTCTGGGATAGATGTTCCTTGGCACCTTTGACATTAGATAGCAGCAAAATAGATTTTTCTTTAATGAAAAATGCTGTTTCCTTTTCTTTTAAAAGATGAATCATAGCTTACATTTCCTTCATACAGAGTCCTTGAATTGTCTTCTGCTTTGGCCTTCTTGAATCATAAGAATCATATAACAACAAAATTTAGCATTAGGGAATGTGGGAGATACGGAAAAGTTTAAAGGAAACTATTATGACAGTTTTTTGATGTTCTCTATGTTGACGTTGGTCCTCCTATGATCTTGCAAATAACATTAGTAATAGTGAAAATGCAGAACAATAGTTTTTAAAAAAAACTAAGTAAGCTTATAGCTCTTAATATTCCAGCTGTCTTTTCTCCTTTGTCTGCTTCCACCATTTTCAGTGCATCAAAAATTTGGTATTCTGTGGAAAATATCTCAAAACCTTTTGAGATCCTATCTCCAGATGTGGAAAATATTATTCTCCTACAGGATAATAGGTGCTGTTCCAAGCAATTTCATCTTCATCATTGAACTTTGAAGCTCCTAAAAAGCTTTGTTCAGAATATATTTTCAGTTAGATTCTCTTACTTTCTGGATGACAGATACTGGTTGTGAATCACCTTTCCTGGTGGGCAAGGGATCTTCCTGCTCTAGAAAATTATTCTAGGGGCTCAGCTCCATGTCTGTTTCATAAGTATATCTGGCAGACAAAGCAGGGGGTAGTTCCAGCATTCAACTAAGCGTTTTTTGCTTGCATCAGGAAAACCAGATCAGGTAACGTAATGCTTAAGCTCCTCTTCTACCTCCCCAAAGCAATGTACATCGTTTGGTTCCTAAACTAGCTCACAGGTTAAATGGAGGCTTGCAGAACCTCTGAAATACTTTTTCATCACATTTCATTTCATTCTGTTTTCTGTTCCAGCTAGCTTTTGAGGTGAGACCGAGGGAAAAATGAATTCTGTAGACACCACATGAACAATACTTTATGCATATTTATATTATAGACAAAGGGGATTTATTCCAATTGTTTGTTATTGTAATAAATTGAGGTTAATTGCCCGGGGTTCTATCCTTTCTTTTGTGTTTTGCAACAATGAGTAATATATATCTGACTTTTATTTCGTGACAAGAGGGAAGTAGTTAAATGCATTTATGAATTTTTAATGTTTGAGAACTTTTTATTGGACCTTTTATTAAATCCTCCTTTTAAAATACAGTATGAGTGCTTTGAATTCAAATTGTTCCATTGAAAGTTTTTATTTTTTATCATCACTCTTGATTGTGACTGAGATAATAGTAGAGAGGTACAGCACTTGGAAAGAACTTGTGAGAGAAAGAGAGCAGAATGAAAGTATACACTAGCTATGTTACATAGTTAACACATAGTTTGAAATGTCTGTTTATAACTTTATGCACATATCAATAGTTGGTCCAGTCTTATTCAATCTCTTTACCAGCAGCCTGGGTGAAGAGGTAGAATGAACCCTAAGCCAGTCTGCAGCTGACACAAAACTGGGGGGAGTGGCTGACACACCTGAAGGGTGTGCTGCCACTCAGTTGGACCTTAGTCTGGAGAATTGGGCGTAGAGAAACCTAATGGGATTTAACAAGGGCAAGTTTAGAGTCCTGCACCTGAGGCGGGGGAATAACCCCAAGTACCACCACTGTCATGCTGGGGGCTGACATTCTGGAAAGCGGCTCTGCAGAGAAGAACCTGGGGTGGTGGAAGACAAGTTCACCCTTTCAGTCAGGAGGGCCGATGCTGTCCTGGGGTTCAGTGGCGAGAGTGTGGCCAGCAGGTCAAGGGCTGTGATTCCTCCTCTACCTGGCCCTGATGAGGCCACGTCTGGAGTGCTGTGTTGAGTTCTGGACTCCTCAGTACAAGAAAGATGAGGAGCTACTGGAAAGGGTCCGGCAGAGCCACAGAGGTGATTCAGGGTCTGGAGCATCTCTCTTACGAGGAGAGACTGCAGAAGCTGGGCCTTCTTAGTCCAGAAAAGAGAAGACTGAGAGGGGGATCTCATCAATACATACAAATATCTCAAAGATGAGTGCCCAGAGGATGATGCCAGACTCTTTTTGGTGGTGCTCAGCAACAGGACAAGCAGTAATGGCCATAAACTAAAACACAATATGAGGAAGAATTTCTTCACATTGAGGTTGGCAGAGCACTGGAACAGGCTGCCCAGTGAGGTCATGGAGCCTCCCTTGCTGGAGACACTCGAACCCCATCTGGATGTGTCCCTGTGTAACCTGCTCTAGGTGAGCCTGCCTTGGCAGGAAGGCTGGACTGTCAGATCTCCACAGGTCTTTTCCAACCCTCACAATTCTGTGACTGTGTGATCTTTACTTAATGTCTTTTAATGAACCATGATGCAGTATCTGCAATTCTTTTCTTAAACTGTCCATTCATCATTTAGCAGTGCTTTCTTTGTTGCAAGTATTTCTTTCTCGCTTCCATTTTTGTAGAAATCCTGTGACAAGAAGATATTCAGTATATCACCTGGAAAATATACAGAATGCATTTCATGGAAATTTGTGCAAGAGTGTCAGCCAGACTGTACTGTTACACAAGCACCCTGAAGCCTTTTGAAGTGCTAGGATGCGAGCAGATAGGAAAGGAAACCCTGACTGCAACAACTAGATTTTGAAGGCTGTGGATTTCAAAGCCATTATGTTCTTTCTGCATTGTCAATGTACTCCAGAATTCCGTGGAGTTCTGTGGTGGGAATGAATATCAAAAAGCACCTTTCAAAAGCTGATATAAACTTAAATCTACCTCTTACAGTAAACTTGAATCTGTTTCTTATAAAGCAAAGAGCCCAGTCTTCAACTTACTGATCTTTTTGATGGCAGGCAAGAACTTTTGCTGGAAATCCTCTTTAGTTTTTAAGAGTATTTTTGTACCCTTTTGGGGGCTTAAGTGCTTATTACTTAACACAGCATATGTGTGTAAACAGAACAAAATCCCACATGCTAATTTTTGTGAACCTTCCTTGTTATGGAATGTAGCACTGTCAAATTGCCTTGCCTAGACAGCAAGGCTTTTGCCCTGTGTGAAATTTCACTCTTACAGCCATGTTTGTTTAAGAAAAGTATGTGTAAGGTAAAGATTGAACACTTAAATATCAGTAGTTTACTATTAAATGGAGACTTGGGGAAAAAAAGAAAAAAGGTCAGAATAACTACGGTTCTAAACATAAATTTTCTGGAATGTTCCCTTTAAAAAAAAAAAAGTAGTAAGTGTCTGCTAGATTTTAAACATTGGTGAGTGATTAAATTATGGTGCTTTGGAGAGCTTTCACGTGAATATTTACCAAAAAGAGTTGCGCAATAGGAAGTAGAAGGTGATGTTTTTACTAGAAATGGGTATCTTTAACATGGGACTCCCATATCACTTCGTTGTTGACCTCTGCAAATTTTCAAGTCAACAGTTGTAAAACTAAAGGCTAATTGAATTCTTCCATCAGCATTATAGTTTTATTTGTATTCTGTCAAGTAGCTGGCAACAGAACATTTCTGAATGCAAATGTATGAGTCTTTCAAGACACTTGCTAATAAATTGTGATCAGTAAATAAACCATGATTTTGTTAGTAGCCGTTTTAACAAAAAGGGAAGTGATGACATAGTATATTTCAGATCCCTGAAGGCCAGGAGCAGAACACAGCCCACAGAGCAGTTAATTTATTGTAATGTTGGTTGATGACTTGAGAGCTGCCTTTTATGGGCAGGATGACACATCTCCATGATGGCGGGGTACATGTTCCAGCTGGACAGCTAAAATAAAAATGCTCTGTTGTCCTGGCTGGTTGATAGTCAGGAAGATTGTATTTTCTTGTTGTGTAGCTGTGAGAGAAGTCCCTGGGCTGAGCAAATACAACACTGTGTCTGCCACTTATGTACCAGAATTTGTCTGTTAGATCACATTTCATTTCCCAAAAGCAAGACTCCCAGCAGCAGGGAAGAGTGAGTTTTTCAGGAAGCTGGGGGTAATTGAGGGGTGGGTTGAAGGAATCCAGAACTCTTCACACCCCTACTGCAAGCCCAAGTTAGAAAGGGGACAGAGAAAAGAATGGCAAGTGTTATGGAAAAGCACAGATTTATTTTGGACGAGGGTTTTAGTAGAGAATGGCACCTATTTAGCAAAAAGAAACTGAAGTTTACAGGAAAGAGTGAGTCATGCTAACCAATTTAATGGTAACATGTGCATGCTACTATTTTTCCGGTTGAAATACTCTTGATATATTAGAAAGTATTACAGTTTCAAACCCCAAAGTAAAGAGTTGCAGTGTTAATGTTAGTATGAACACAGAAAATTTGTGGTAATCCTTCCAGTCTCAAATTTGATCTTCCTGTTCCGAACTGTTTTACTAATCTACCATATCAAATTACAGAGCTGAGCTCAAGAAAACATGAGAATACAATAGTAACCAGTATTTTCTTCCATAACTGTTGTGCTTATTTTTAGGTAGTAGTAAAGGTTTGTAATGCGATTGTCAGGCTGTAACTCATTCTTATGTGTTTGTTTTGCAGCCATCGGATGCTTTGATTTTGGGAAAGATCAAAAATGTGGACTGTGTGCTCTTAGCAAGGTAAATGAGCATTTTAAGGAGGTTTATATTATGCATCTTAAAGTTTTCTCAGAATTTTTTCTCTTTTCATTAAGTGAACTGAATTTCTGCTCTGACATCATCTTGTTCCGTGTGGTTGCTAGCAAAGTCCATCACAAGTTTGGGTTTTTTCATGTGCAAATTTGATGCTGCGAGGACTGAGAGTATTAAAAATGCTGTCTAGGTTAGATAAAAAATTCAGTGGGAGGTATTGCCCTAATAAGAGTGGCAGCCTGCGAGGCCACCTGCTCTGATGGTAGGTAGGTGGTGCTGATAACCTTACTAGTTAATTCATCTGCTCACTACATTTGCAGATTTCCTTTCTGAAATAGAGAAAATGTCTGCTTCCAGATTAACTGTGTCTCTGGTACAGCTGTAAACTCCTCCAAATCATTCCCTTCGATTACTGAGTCCTCTTGCTGTTACAGTTATTGCTTAGGGGGCTGAATCCCCTGCAGTTCTCCCTCCCTATGTCATTTTAGTTCAGACATCTTTTACTGTACTCGAAGAGACTCTGGAAGCAGGATCTGCGGATGAATGTGTGGAAATTTCACACTGGTGTAACCACAGATGTCTAGGACCGACATGCTACTGGATTTAATATAAGAATACTAACACAGTTCACAGCATCTGGGCAAAATGAACAGAGCAGGTGCTGATGACAGGGTCCGTCAGCAGGCCCAGTCAAGTCAAGGTGATTAGTCAAGCACAGGATCCATCCAGGGAATCCGGGCAGGAGCCATAGGAGGTGAGAGATGAGGCTGTAGCCTGTGTCTAAAGCCCATCCCACTCTGGAGACAAGCTGCAGCATAGGTCTGAAGGCCATGGGGGAGACTGGGCTGGGGACAGGCGCGCTGTGACGTAGCCACAAGAGTGGAGACTGGGGCCTGAGTTTGGAGGCAGGAGCACCCAGGCTCACAGGCATCAGGACTTTGTGTGGAGGCCCAGAGTGAGACTGGCCAGGGCACTTAAGACCCAGTGGCGCACTGAGGGCCCCAATTCTTTTCATGCCGGTGTTTTTCCATTAAAGCTGCTGACTGCTCACCATCTCTGCAACTACACTCTGCCTGTGGTTTTACTTCTCTTGTCTTTCATGGACTTTGCTCACGTATTTTATTATACCTGGACAACATTTTTCTCATTTTCTCAAATGAACTGCTAAGTCGAGTTCTCATAGCCGTGCTGTTTCAAACTAGACCTTGGACCACAATGTCTGAACAACTTGGCTATGGTTTACCTTCACCCTAGGATTTATAACCGTTCATATAGAAACCTCGTGAGTTTACTTTTAGGGCTAAGCTACCTGCAAATTTTTGTGTTTTGGCTTCTGCATCAGATTGAAAAAAAAAAAAAAGTATGTATATTCTGTAAGAAGATTATGACAGCAACTGCAATAAAGCGATAAGTCCGTGTGCCTAGTAGCTTATCAGAAATGCTAATGGCAACATGGGAATCCTAACTGACAGTGCTTGGTCATGTTGTAGTTCCAAATTCTTAGGACGTTTTGGCCTCTGAAAAAAATCAGTTGAGAAATTAAGTTCCTTCTTTTCTCTTACATGGTTGAAAATAATTTTCCAATGTGTTCCAATCGTGGAAGTGATGTGCTTCTGTAGCAAAGACAGAGATAGCACAAAAGCTCGTCCTTATAAGACCAAGTATTTCCTGTCTTGGTGAAAAAGAATACTGCAGCAGTGTGAAGTCATTCTTTTAATTTATGAAAGCTGTCAGATCACTCTAAGATCAAAGAGAAAAATGTGATGATTCTACTGTTTTCTTTGGAAAGATGACAGATTAGAACACAATGTTCTGTTGTGTGCCGCTTGTTGTGTGGGAGAATACAAGCAGTGCTTCTGGGCAGAAAATTCGTGGAGGTGTTTATAAATCTTAAAATTTTCCTGTAGTGAAAAGCAGTTTCAGAATCTATGGAACTGACTTAGAAAATTCAGAGAAAAGTGTTTATTTTAATCTTGAAGCTGCTGAAGTATATTTGAATTGTATTTTTAAGATTCTTTTCGTTACAGTCTTGAACTTAAAATTTTGCATTTAGAAAGAAAATTATACTACTGCTTTATAAATTGAATTCCAAGAGAAGCTTAATACATTTAGGAAAAAAAATATACTGGAAGTAGCTGAAATGGTCAGTTCCACTTCCAGTATTGTTAGGGGAAATATGTGTCCTGAAATTCTCCTTATTTGGGAGAAGGCAGGCAATTTCAGTCTGATTTATTTTACTCTCTTGCAACGTGTATCTTTGCAGACATGGAAGGCATCATACAGTTATGCCATCAAACGTCAATTACCGTGCCAATATCTGGGCCTTAAAAGAAGAAAATTGTTCCCATGTATTAGTGACTACTGCCTGTGGTTCATTACGAGAGGAAATACAACCTGGTGATCTTGTCATAATTGACCAGTTCATTGACAGGTGAGTAAGAAGGAGGAAAAAGAGGATGAATGGGGTTAAACCATATAATAACATGTTGATGTTAAATTTTCGTAAAATGAGATGATAGCCTCAGTTCTTCTGTCAAAAAGTGAGATTCATACAAGAAAATATGGTAGGAAATGGGAATGCGATTATAAGAAGTTCCATTCTAACAGACATAGAAGTACCAAGCTTTGAAGAATGACCATAAATGAACTCAAGTATAACTCTGTGGGAAGACTGTTCAGAAGTAGAAGAAATCTTCTATTCTCAGATGTGGGAGAGAAACGTGAATAAGAGCACAGGCCATCCCAGGCTTTATGAAGAATCTGAAATGAGATGGAGAGGTACAAGACAGCATAGTAGGAGTCATCTGGGAAAATATATGCCATAATAATCAGGTCCTGCACAAGAGAGATAAATGCAACACTGTAGCAAAAGAGAGGAGGTTATTTTAAAAAAAGAACAGATGCTTGCATATCTTACTTGTTAAAAATCATAAGGAAGTAAATTTGTTTCCAAAGTCTGTGAATGCCTGCCAGTCCTATCCTCCTTGATTATCTGGCTAGAAAAATTCAAGCAAAGCTAGGGGCAAAATAAAGCTACCTTTGAAGATCACCAGCAACACCAGTAATCCAAAGATCTGCTTGCACATTCTAAAGGTAAATTTACTTTTAATTCTTGGAGATGTATTATATCTTGAAGTCTTATTTGGGTATTCCACCTAATTTGAAGTATTTAAAATGGTTTATGCAGCTTCTTTGGGCATTTGTGGTGCTGCTGGTAATATTTCATTGCCAGCTGAACATGTAAACCTAGATTTGTTCCCTGCACTGCAGTGCTATTCAAATTTTGACTTACTTTTTTTTTGCGTGTGTAACTGAAATGCTTTTTTTCCTTGTAGAAGGAGGTTTTAAATATAGTATATCTAAATTACTAAGTACCCTACAGGGGCAAGCTCCATATAAACTGCTTAGTGTTTTACTAGAGTTGATTTGTGGGTGAATATCAGCTATATTGCTGACAATGCTCTTTTTTTTTAGTATTGACACTGATTTATGTAGGAAGGATATTAAACAGACTTGAACATGGCTTGGATGATTGTGAGTCAAGCACCAGTTATTTTGACTGCATTATCACCTGGCAGACTCATGGGTAAGTGAGGGGAGCCTCTGTTTGCCGTTGGTGAACCGCACCTGGAGTACTGTATCCAGTTCTGGGCTCCACGGTGCCATTTGGACATGGACGTACTAGAGAGAGCCCAACAGAGGACGACTATGAAGATGTTAGAGGACTGGAACATCTCTCCTAAGAGAGGCTGAGACAGTAGGACTGTTCAGCCTGGAGAAGACTAGACTCAAGGGGCATCTCAGTGGTGTGTAGAAATACCTGAATGGGGGATGCAAAGAAGAAGTCAATCTCTGTCCAGCGGTACCCAGGATCGGAGGCAGTAGGATCAGACAGAAACACAGGAGGTTCCCTCTGAACATCAGTGCACACTTTTTGCTGAAGGTGACAGCACTGGCACAGGTTGCCCAGAGAGTTGGCAGAGTCTCCATCCTTGGAGATACTCAAAGCCATCTGGATATGGACCTGGACAGCCCATTCTAGGTGGACCTTCAGAGGCCACCTCTACCCTCAGCTGTTCTGTGATCTGTGTCTTCATTTAGAGTTCATTCAGATGGTCACCAGTAGTAATGGTATAGCCTATTTATGAGCAATGTTTCGTTTGGGCAAGTAAGTTTTCGTTTTGATGTAGGCAAGTGGAAACTTGTTGTGACTTGTTTAATGGCATCAGGAAACCAAAAAGCTTCACAGAAAAGCATGTAAGAATGTTTCAGTGTGGAAAATGATATGTAATATGAATTTAAAAGTCATCCCCCAACTTGCAGTTTAATTCGGAAAACTGGTATGTTGTAATAGGCTATCTCTTTTGACAGCTGAATTTCTGTGTCAAGTCTTTTTTTCATAATGTTCTATGCCAGGGAGTGTTAGACTGCCAGGTCTTTAGAGATAGGGTCTGCATTTAGCCCTTCACAGCTGTCTAAGAGTGACTGCATTATAGAAATCATTATGCAAACAATGCTGCTGATGGGAAGATATTTTCATGGCACAGAATATTTTAGTTGTCCTCCAGAGTCTGAACAGATGGGATTTTTCTGAAATACCTTCTAATGAAAGATCAGGGTCATGCAAACAGTGTTAATAGTCTTGGAAAGGAGGTACTAGTTAAATTTGCAAAAACAATCAGTTATTTTTCTTGAAAGGTATTCTGCCTTATATATAGGGGTTAACCCATGCCAGGCACTGCATAGGAAAGAAGTTGTGGTCTAGGTGGTGAGGATTAAATCAGTGCCTTCTAGTGTCCGGTTACCTTTTAGTATCGGGGCTCTTTCTATATATGTTCTCAATAGGAAGAATTCCTATTCTCAATTCTCCTTACAGGTGTGAAGCATAAAGAAGGAATAGTGAATAGGAATGGGAGAAGAGCTAAGACTGAGCAGAATACTATAGGCATCTACCGTAATTTGCTCTCCTTGGGAATGCACACTGTGCATTCCAATCCAATGACAGGATTGCAATAAAGGAGTTGTGTAGGTCTTCTGCCTAGCGGGGGCTTGACTTACAGTGCGAAACACTGAATAGGTGTAATTAGAACTATATAAGATTTCCAAACTTTTGAGAGCCTAGTTCTGTAGGTCATTACCACACCTAGTGTTTGATTCCATATATAGTCTCTGCTTTCTTTGTGCTTATCACTTTATGTATTTAAACAATAAAAGATACATTTTGTTAAATAAATACAAAAATACATATATTGTGTTCTCCTTGCTTCCAAATCCAAAAATAACCTCTTGCTACTATAGGCTGCAACAGTTGTTCTCTTCTTTAAAAAAGTACTTTAAAAATCTGGGATAATTTTTTTCTGCCTTTGATTCCTGCTAGTTAATTGTAGTACTGTTAGTCAGTTAGACTGATTAGTCATCAGACTAATTGGGGGCTTCTGAATACTTTCTGTTTGGTTTGCTGCTGATATTTGCTAGGAAGAGAAGAGCAAGATAGTAACTGCTTACTTGATGACTGAGCTCAGTTGGGAAGATGCAGAAAATAGCTTCCTGTAACAGCTGCCAGTTTTGTTGTTTCTGTTCTCTGTGTCACAAACACAACTACAATTACTGCAGTATTGTTACACTCTGTAAATTTTTTTGTAGAATTTTCCTTCAGTGTACCTGAAGATGCAGAGCATACTTTTTATACAGCTGATGCCAGTCTGAATTTACATTTTGTTCTTTAATTACCAATAGTTTGATAATTCAGCACTACTGGAAGAAGGAGGAAGGTAATGATGGAGGTGGTAGAGGGCTGTTTGTCTCAGGTGGAAATGACTGGTTTGTTCATTTCTTTGAGTTGTATTTTGCTTCCTAGAATTAGTCATAGTCATAATTGCCAGAAAATCCTGTAGTACTGTGATAAAATTAAAATGAAGGAGTAGAAGCCACCTTATTGTCGAGTTAGAAGTGTGACTGTTGCTGCAGGTACAGGGGCTTAGCAGTGTTTAACTTCCAGGTGAGTTTTAAACTGTAAAAGATGCAGAAGGGAAATTGTCTAAGTGTCAACATATGTGGCCCATTGCTCAAAGTAGTTACAGGTCTTAGTGTTGTTACTTACTCCCATGCAGTTTGTATGAATGGTGCTAAACGTAGTGGGATTTCTTTATGAGGCCGGGTAGTGATGTGGCCATTCTCTTCAAAGATCATAGGGTATCTGAAAGTCAGATATTAATATTTATGCTTACGAGATCTTTCCTCAGGCTTTTCTGATTGAAAGTGCCTGACTAACAACATCTGAAATGCTGTAATGCAGGAAATGGATTATGGCTTTTACCATTTCCTCCAACTCTAAATAATTCTTTAACAGACAAAATAGAGAAGTATGAAAAATTGCATACATTGTATTTGCAGCTTTTCAGTATCTCATAAAGGAAAAATTAATATTAGTGTTTCAACTGATTTTAACAGCTATATCCCATTTTCCAGATGTTTTTAATTTGTCCATCTCTTTCCTATTTTATAATCTCATTCTTAAAGTTACCCTATTGACGCTTTTTTTGTCCAAACGTACTCTAACATATAACTTGTATTTAAAACCTTCTTTTAGATATTTCCTAGTGACTTTATTGGGGAGCTGTTGTAAAAAGTATTACCAGCAGATACTTTGTATTTCAACTGTGGATTGAATTTGGCTATTGTCTCTATTTTCTCCTGTAAAGCACAATATGTGACCCACTGCAGGGAAGAAAGGAATGTCTGAGAACATTGTTCCAGACGGTTTGCACCATCCAATTGAGTGGATTAGCTTGAGGCCCTGCATTTGAGGGTAAAGTGGTAGTGTGTAGCAGTTCCATGTGTTGCAAAATGGCGTGCTGGATGGTAATTTCAACATGTTTGACCATTTCCATCCATTAAAAGAAGCGAGAAAAAGGATTCTTCTACTTGAAAGCTGGCAGTGCATGTGTGTATGATCTTTCTGAGAACATGAAGACATCCTGTTCCAAGGTTTTTCTGATTGGATTCACACTTCCTTCGTGCTGGAAGCTGTTCCTGTAAATTCCCATCCTTTTAATGTAGAAATGCAGTGATAGGAACAGCTTCTATTTCGACTAGCCTTGTGGTAATTGAGATTTTATTCTTTCCCTTTCTTAAAGCTTATTTACACTTTTTTTCCAGAGGTTACATGCCTGACTATTGATTTAGCTGATTGTTTTGCAGTAGAATTGCAGCACAGTGTGGCTGTTTATGTCATTTTAGGGACAAATCAGCATTTCAGTGTCTTGGTTAACAAAAGATTTTCATAATGAATTGACAATGCACTAGTGGAGTAACAGCTTATACTCTTTAGCTTAATTCTCAAAGGTTTGTACCAGAGGCAGAACAAGATTACAGGTGGTCACTAAAATCATACTGATTTTTTCTCCTGCTCCCAGGGATGCTGTGTTTTTTGATTTGTATCAGTTTGTTGCTTTCTTTTGCTGTGGTTCCCTCTAAGCAAGTTCTCTGCTTTTCTAGGACAACTAAAAGACATTGTACTTTATATGATGGACAGCATTCCAGTCTCTCAGGAGTATGTCATATTCCAATGGCTGAGCCGTTCTGCACCAAAACCAGAGAGGTTAGTGAATTTTGTAACAGTATTAAGAAATGTTGTTTTTATGGCACTTATTTGTGATATATTAGTCTAATTGTGCATTCTTAGAATACAGAGGCAATATGCTCGTCTTTATCCTGTTTCTCAGATATATCATGGTATTAAGGACGAGTGTAACATTTGGAAGGCATGGGAAGTAAAAGATCTTGTCTGTCTTCCTAAGGGAGGTATGCAGAAGAAGTCAGTTGGCAACACAGATTTCCCGAGAGTCTTAATAACAGGACAAAAGATATTTATTTATCGAGTAACCAGCCAAGAAAGCAACAGAGTGAACAAAGCAGGATTAGAAATTAGTTCCATTTTTTTCTGAATAAAGCTGCACCTATGATAGAGGCATTCTACATAAATATTTAAATAAGTAGTACTTTAACATTCACAGAAATTGCAGTATTGCATTTGTCCTTCTGAGCGTTGTAGAGGTGGGTGGTAGTGGAGAGTCAAGGCTTAGGATGTTAAACATTGAAACAAGCCAAATTATATTTGCCTTTTATTCTTAGCTGTTGCTCTCAGTTGTGTCACTTCAAGATTTTCAGGCTTCTCAGACTAGAGAGTGTGAAACACTTCTCTATTTTACAGCACCATTATAAGCTTCTGGAAGGAGTGTATCTGATTCAGTATGTCACCTTAGTGTATTCCTAGAGTTGAGGAAAAAGGAAGGTGAAGATTGAACTGCATATTTTGTGGTGTTGTGGAATGCTCTGATCAGAAGCTGCAAGGAGGTACATTCTTCAGAGGAGCAGGAGTACTTTACAGAATCAGTCATATTCATCTAAGAGACCTGCTGCTCTCTGCAATCAAGACAAAGCTGTAGCAGGTGGCACAATCTATACCCAGAGCATGTACAAACATTTGGACTACCGAGCTATTCTACTTTTGTCACCAATTCGCTTCAGTGACATGGGCTATTTTTGTTAATTTGCCACACTGTGGTTTAGAGATATCCACACTGGGAATCAGGGTGTTTTACAATGAACTAAAGGTGTTTTAAGTCTCATGAAGAAACAAACCACTGCATACTGTACATGTGCATGCTTTTGCCCTTCTTCCACTGAGCAGCAAATTATGCAAAATACTTTGCATTTTTCTTGCAAAAAGAGCCTAGCTGCATGCTCTTACCAAAGATTAGTTGGCATTTAGTTGCTTTCTAACTGTGAGCATGATGTCATGTCACAGCAGATGCAAGGAGTTTATTAAGAAATGGATTAAAAAGTGTTATTGCTTTGGTGATTGGCAGTACTTCACACTATTATTTTTTTTAAAAAGTAAGTAGTCATATGTAAGACATTTCCTGAGACTACAGGAAACATATGCCAAGAGTAGTTTTCTTTCAGTTGTTAACTAGCTAGAGAAAACGTTATTTGGGTTTTACGCTTTTTGAAAAGCCAGCAGGGAAATGTGCCTTTTCAGACAGAGAAAAAACATTTAGGTACTTCCCAGTCTCACATGTGATCATTATCTCATTAGCCTGTGCTTTCTAATCAGCCTACCAAATGTTTTAAAGAACATGTGGGTTTTGAGCCCTTTGTGAGCCTGAGAAGGAGTATTTTCACTTCACTTGAAAATACCAGATAAAAATGATTTGAATTTTTTCCTGAAACTATCTCTGAAAATTGTTCGGATAATTTCAGCCCAGTTTATCCCAATTCAGAGGAATTTCATAGATAAGTGCAATAATAATAAAGCCAAAATTGTGAATGTAACATATGTAAGGAATTTTGCGTCAAAACATCTGAAACCTTCATATTATGTTGCATTTTTGCAAATACATTAAAATGCTCTGGTTTAGTTGGTTTATGCACTATAAATTAAATGAGAATCTAAATGGAGTTTATCTTTTTCTCTCAAAAGTTTCGAATAGCATAGAGTATCTTGGGTATTGCCGCTTTTCGAAACTGAGGCTCAACACGTCTTTTAGGCAGTAGAGTTGGAACTTTGTAAAGAGTTTCAGAAGGGTTCAGAAGGGTACTGCTCACCTGTGGTTTAAGTCGTGTCGGTTCATCTATTGATTTATTAACAATGTAATTAACTGGCATTCAGCTAAACATATATTCAGAATTCATCAATAAACCAAAATATTAGGTGTGATTATTAGATCAACTTACAGCACAGAATGAATCACAGAATATTAAGGGGTTGTAAAGGACCTTAAAGATTATCTAGTCCCTACTGCCACTACTGCCATGTGAAGAAGTACCTTCCACTAGAACAAGGTGCTCAAGGCATTATCCAACTACACCGTGAACACTCCCAGTGTTGCAGCATCCACAACCTCTCTGGGCAGCCTGTCCCACCACCCTCATGTTAAAAAATTTCTTCCTACTATCTAACCTAAATTTCTCCTCTTTCAATTTGCGCCTGTTACTCCTTGTCTTATCACTACAGTTCCTAACAAGGAGTCCCTCTCCACCTTCCCTGTAGAACACTTCAGATCGTGGAAGTTTGCTACGAGGTTTCCCTGTAGCCTTCTCTTCTCCAGGCTGACCAGCCCCAACTTTCTCGACCTGTCTAGAGGAGGTGCTCCAGTCCTCTTATCAATTTCGTGTCCCTCCTCTGGACTTATTCCAACAGTTCCATGTCTTTCTTACAGTAAGGACCCCAGAGCTGGATGCAAGTTCCAGGTGGGGTGTCAACAGAGCGGAGCAGAGGGGCAGAATCTCCTCCCTCCCCTGCTGCCCATGCTGCTGTGGATGTAGCCCAGGATCCCATTGGCTTTCTGGGCTGTGAGTGCACATGGCCGGGTTGTGTTGAGTTTTTCATCAACCATCGACCCCAACTCCTTCTCAGCAGGGCTGCTGTCAATCACTTCTCCTTCCGACCTGGAGCTGTGTCATGTGTTGCCACAACCCAGGTGCAGTGCAGACTTACCTCTTTACATGCACCTGCAATGGCAGATGTGGGTACTCCAGCTTTATGTTGTTGTGCTGCTCCACACAATCCACTGATCCACATGCCAGGGGGAAGGCACCCCACAAGGTCATGTGACACACTTGAGCTGTTGCTGCTTGTTGCATCCATTTGTGTTGAGTGTAGGCTTCTCACAGTGTTTTGCAGGGAAGCTGCTCCATGTGGCATAAGCCATGATGCTAAGAAGTTGTTTTTAGTGGTGTCAGACTAGGTTTTTCACTACTGCTGTGTTATGAAGGTACCTACTGGCCTACCACAATTTTTGATGCTGCTTTCATTTTCTTTTCTATCTTTTCTTATTTGTTGATGGCCATTTTAAATAGATGTCATCATAGTTCCTTTCACTTTCCTAACTCAGGACTGTGATGGGTATCCTAGTCCCATTTACCTAGGCTGGTACCCTCTTATTACAACTGTATCAACTGGCATTATCCAGGCCAATTACCGAGAGAGAAAGTCAGGATTATTCTGCCGTATATGAGGTCCTAGTTGGAACTATAAAAACTAACGGGAAGTACATGCTATATGTCAGGTATACAGTTCAGCCACTGGCATGGGAAAATGTGGTAATAATTTCTGTACAGATTCCCAGGGTACTCTTTGAAGTATGTGCTTGTAGAGTTTTACTTTCAAAATGTAAATTTCTTCCTACTGTTCTCACTGGCTCAGCTCCACCGTGTGATAATGTAGTTTTCAGTGGAATGCTTTTACCGTTCTGCTTGCAGTGTAGGCACAGTCTAAATGTCCAAAAGAATTCTGTTACCCAGTCTTCTTGTTCTGCATTGAAAGCAGTAATCCAGCTGATACTAACAAAATCAGATGAGTTCAAGTTCATCCCTGTGGGTAGGACTATTAATTTTTCTTGCTGGTTGAGGGAAACAAAACTGATCTCTGGTTTTGGACAGCTGTAGCCATATGAAGTATGACTACTTTGTATAAAGCTAACTTCTTCTGTACGCAAGATTTTGGTGGGATGCAAAAGCCGTGCATTAGGGGAATGATTTCCTTTCCTTGACATTGGCGTGTTTTGCAGGTTCTTATTGAGACTGCCAAGAAGCTGGGGCTCCAGTGTCATTCCAAGGGGACAATGATCACAATTGAAGGCCCACGCTTCAGCTCTCGAGCAGAAAGCTGTATGTTTCGCAGCTGGGGAGCTGATGTTATCAACATGACTACAGTGCCTGAAGTGATTCTTGCGAAGGAAGCTGGAATGAGTTATGCTAGTATTGCCATGGCAACAGATTATGACTGCTGGAAGGAACATGAAGAAGCAGTAAGTGAAACTTTTTTCCTCTGGTGTTGTCCTGAGGGATTTGGATGAGAATGTGTAGGCTTTGATAAGAGATGATATACTGTACTAAATCTGTTCTTAATTACCTTAGTATCCCTGAGTTATTCTTGATGAATGATTGTGAAAGTAAGAATAGAGTCAGTTGTTGCTGTCTCATTCATTTTCATCAACCTGCCTCACTACTAGCAAACCTTTTGTTTCCTGTTGTCTGAATCAGGGGATCTGTGAGTATGAAGCTCATAAATTCTGTATATGACTTGTCTTCCTGTGATTGGTCTGGTGTTTTTTCTTTTGCAGCTCTGTGCAAAACAATGTATATGCTTTAGTTCTCCTATGTGTTTACAATACACAAGTATAAACCATACACACGCAGAGGAAAGACGAGTACTATCTAAAAAGACTGTAATATTCTAAGGCTTTTACACTTGTGAGTTAAATTTATTTGTGTGTTTAAAATGTGTGCCGTCAAAATTGAGAGACACCACTCAGTTGTATTGTGTTTCTAGGTTTCAGTGGATAAAGTTTTAAAGACGCTGAAAGGGAATGCAAATAAGGCTACAAGCATACTCCTTACTGCTATACCTCAGATAGGCTCCATGGAGTGGACCAACACCCTGCACACTCTGAAAGTAAGTATGCAAATGAGGCTGATGAGTACCAGGGACAGTGTATGTGTATGCACACATAACACAAGTGTATGTTACAGGATGTTTTTGCTCAAATCAAAATGTTTCAGAGTAAATGCTTCAAGAAACCAAATCCATTCAAGAAGGGCAAACAGATTTACATGATTCTTGCAAGTTTTGTTGCCAAGATCTAGCTTAAGTTTTACAAGAAGTTTTGGAAAAGGTTGAAGAAAATGGATTGCTATATGTGGTTGGTGAAGTGTTATACTTCAGAAGACGCAAGTAAATGAGATACAAAGTAAGATACAAATATATATGAGTATCCAAATGAAACCCTGATCTTGGATCATAGCACAATGGAGAGTCAAGTGGAAGAGACTGAACAAAACCAAAAACATTATGCTCACTTGAATATGTAGAAAAGGAAATGTCTGTGACAAGGTATGGGTAATAACCAGTTTGAAATTATTAGAAGTGTGTTTTCCTGTAGGTTTCAAGTCCAAAGTGCATGAAAAAATATGGAAGAGAAAAACATTTCAAAATATATTGGTGAGGGAGTTCTTAGGCAGAATTTTTCTTAGACAGGGTTTACTTATATGTTTTTTATCACCTGTATTTCACAGACATACTTAAGATTCATTTGTGGCTATAATGAAGAGGGGAAGAGCAATGTTAAAACAGTTTGGATGTCTATCCATCTTCTCAACAAGCTTTTTTTGACTGGATTGGGATAAGGGCCAGGAGAGATCATTCGTCAAATACTGTCACAAGCAAAACAGGCTCAACTTAGAGATACTAATTGAATTTATTGCTAACGAAATCAGAGCAGGATAATGAGAAGTAAAATAAACCCTTAAAAACACCTTCCCTCCACCCCTACCTCCTTCCAGCTCCACCTCCTACCCCAGCAGTGCAAGGAGACAGGGAATGAGGGTTATGGTCAGTTCATCACCCGAGGCTTCCCCCACTGCTCAGGGAGAAGAGTTGTTCTCCTGCTGCACCCTGGGGTCCCTCCCACAGGAAACAGTTCTCCATGAACTTCTGCGACGTGGGTCCATCCCATGGGCACCAGTCCCCCTCAAACTGCTGCAGTGTGGGTCACTCTTCCACGGGGTGCAGTCCTCCAAGGACAGGCTGCTCCAGTCTCAGAGCAGGGCTCCTCTCTCCACTGGTCTCCGACTGGATCACAGCATCCTCCAGGCATCCACCTGCTCCAGCATGGGGTTCCTCCATGGGGTGCCGGTGGATCTTTGCATCCCCATGGATCTCCATGGGCTGCAGGAGCACAGGTGCTTCACCATGGGCTGCACCATGGGCT
>VZTF01005456.1:48928-84585 GCA_013397755.1 Cnemophilus loriae | reverse complement strand
CGGGCCGCGCCCCCGCCGCGGGCCTGCTGCCCGTCGCCTCTGGCCTTCAACCCCCCGCCTCCGGACCTGTCCTTAAAAGTACCCTTTCTAAACGCCCCCCGTGTCCGCACGGGTTGAAGTGCGATGTCGGTCCGTGTCGCCCTCCGCATCCCATGGGACTGAGCTCACTTTAGTTACCGTGAGTGGCGTATGGGCGTTACAAGGAGAGATAAAGGTTTCTTGGGTCTTCCTGCACGTGGTATGGTGCAAAGAAAAGGTCCCCGTTTTTCATTCAGATATGCTCTACAACTCTGAGACTAGCTCAGCTGGTTAGAACATGGTGCTTAATAATGCAGAAGTTGTGGTTTAGTCTCCATACAATCCATTTGCTAAAGAGCCGGACGCAATGATTCTTGTGGGTGCCTTCCAGATCGGAGTATTTTGTGATTCTTGAGGTTATAATTACCTACACTTCTTTCATTGTGAAGTGTCACAATAGTGAACTGTTTCCTCACCTCAGGAATGTGATCTTTGACAGACACATGGTACCGCTAAGCTCATTCTTTGGGTGTGTTCACTGTCATAACTCTACTCCATATTGTCATTCTCTTTTTAAAAATTTCTTTACCAATCACGCCACTCGCTTGTTTAGCTGTATCTAAAACAATTAGCACATATTAATCAAAACTATTAATTACTTTTTTGTCATAATACTTTAGAAAGGCAGAGCTATACTACCAAGAAAGCAATCTGCTTTCAGTACCAAATGGTGCAGGCGATTTCCACCACCAGCAAACAGAAGAGTGGTAACTGGGGTGGCCAACGATGACTGTCTTCAGGTTACATTTGTGTGTTTATGGCAACGCTTGGCATGTTCCTAAAACTGTAGTGGCCTAGTGCCAAATTCTTCTTCATCATTACACTTTGCTACAGTTTCTGTGTTTAGATAGGTAGAAATGAGTGGAGTTTCAGTCACAGTAGAGAGCTTCTCGATATAAATTGTTACTTCTGGTTAAATAATTGAGCATTTAAACATGATCTGGTGATTTTCTTGTGTTTGGGTTTGGTTTTTTGTTTGGTTGGTTTGGCTTGGTTTTCTTTACTCTTTATTAATGAATTTTCCATTCAAGTACCGGGTGCCATAGCAATGTGAAAATAAAGATATTTCAGAACTCTACATTAAGTAAAAGGAAACAAGTGGAATAGTTTAATCCGTATATCCTGGTATGTAGACCACTGTACAGTGGAAGCACTCAAGCTGTGAGCAGTATAGTTAAGCCTTAAAAAGACTGCAAGTTAATCTTTACAGCAGCTGCAGTAAATAGCAGTATTGTATAATCAGTTTCATAGAGATAGTATCTTGATCCTGATTCTCAGCTACAGGACAACTAATAAAGAAAAAGAGTTCTGACAAGGCTTTGATGCCAATTATATATCCATAAGGTAAAAAAAAAATCAGTTCATGTCTACTGGAGTTGTGTGAAAGATTTAGGTGGGCGCTTAATTTTAACAAAGAAAAAGCATGAAAACAATGTCTAAAGAAGGATAAGCTTTCTACTTATTTGTTTAATTTGTTATTCCAAGGCTATGTGGTCAATAAGATAACCATGCCGCAAAATATTCCTTCACACTGCTTTCAGAAAAGGGTGGCATTTCTTACCAACCTCATGAAGTAGCACTGTCAAATATACATGAATTAAAAATTAAGGAGCCCTTCATGAATTTTCCAGCAGATCAGAAAAACCCACACTGTGCCATTAGGGGAGACTCCCCTCCAGCAAATTCATAAACATTCCCTTCTCCCTTTTGCAAATTCATAAATGCTCATTTTCCTGACTAAGAAAGGAAACCCTGCCCATTAGCAAAAATGAGATGTTTTACCTGGAAACTGCCTGCCTTGGAGCTGGAATCTCAGACAGGGTTTTCCTTTTGTTCTGAATATGCATTTGCTGTCTGAAGGACAGTTTCACTGTCCAGCTGATGGTAGCTTGAAAGAAACTGCTACGCAGCTGGAAGTGACTTCTTCCTGTTTCGAGGTAAATTGTACAATCATGACCTTAAAACAATCCTTTAAGGAGGTGTCACACCTTTCTGTGCTGCAGGCTTATTAATTATGTATATGGACAGTGACAAAATGCCAAATAAATACAAATCTCTTGGCAAGTAGAAAGACTTTGCAAGCACTGCAAGAATACCATTTTCTACAATCAAAAAGAGAAACATTGAGAGATTCAAGAAGATACTTATCAGTATGCATGATGTGTAATCAACTTAGTACTACTCAAAAGCACCTTACCACGAAGGAGAACGCTACAACAGATTTGCTTAATTTTCACTGATTTGAGTCCTAGGAAACTGAAGTTCTTCCAAAACACTGCTTTAAAATTAGAGCAAACAATTCATTGCCACAATGTAATTTAGTACAGGTTAAGAAGAGCATTGGATTTTGAGAAACCTGTCAATAAACTATTTCTGCAGAATAATCATGATCTCGTAAAGTAGGTGCAAATGTTAGTAAGACCACCTATTGCCAGCTACATTACTGCTTTCACTGGGGACAACAGACGCCATTGACTCCCACAGGAGATCACCAGGATGCCTGCCAAGAAGAGTAGAGTTTCATAGGACAACAGGAATATTTGGAGATACGGAGGTAAGGATTTGAAGATAAAACCATAAAAATAAGGAAAACAGATTTTTAAAACTTTAGGCTGAGTGATAACTACAAGAGCAATGGACTTTCAAAAATATCTCCAAAAATATAATCTGTTTACCATCCAGTTCTCCTACCGACTGTATCTCACGGTAGTTATGTGCCAGCTCTGGCTGTCTGCTTACCTGTCAGCAAAAGGTGAGGACTCCATGCAAATACTAATTGAATATATCAGAGAGACCTAATCTAAGCAGGGGTGAATCTGGCTTTGTGAAGAAAAAATCTGTTTCTTCTTTGGTTTCTTTTGGCACAAAATTAGGATGGTTATCACCAGACTAATTTTTCCTGGGGAGGAAAAAATTATTGGCAAGTTTGTCCCGGATATGTTTTCTTCTAACTGACACCCTTTAAGTAGTTACGTTTGGAGTAGAAGGTTCTGTTCTTCTCTTAGCTGGGTCTCTTTCTCTGGGAAGTCAGAAATTAGACAATACTGGTGACCTAGCATTCCTTTTCTGAATCAAAACAAATATGCAAATAAGGCAGAACAGAAAAACATCCTGGTCTTGCACTTCTTTCAAGTGGAAGTATAAAAACACTAACTCTCATTTAGTTTATCTCTTTGATATGGTATTGACAGTATTTTGAAAGTTCATTTTCTCTTTTTTACCCAGTTTTTCTTTACGTGTTATTTCAAGGAAAGTGGACATTAGCACTACAAAACACTGCATAGACACCCTTCTGGCAATTTTATGGCTATTTGGCCAACTGTGTTTGTAATGAGCTCTCTGTGCGCACTATTACTCTTACTGAAGTTGTAAGTTTTACAAACTCAGTGAGAGAGACCTTGCAACTTGTTCCCACATTTGGTTATCATGTTGGATATGTCATTTGCTTTCTTGTGGCTCTGTGACAAAATATTCTCCTGGAACAGCTTAATAGCTTTCAGTGGTAGAGAAAGTACTCTTAGAAAAATAACAGCAACAAAATCAATGGCACCCTCTCACCCCCCACAAAAACCAAACAAAAACCCCCTAAAAGTACCCAACGAAAACCTCAAAACAAACAAACAAAAAACCAACCAACCAAACAAAACCCAACCAGAAACCCCCAAATAAAACCAAAAAAACCCAACAAAAAACCTGAATGACTTTCTTATGTCAAAGAACTGTAAGCTACCAAAACACTAAAACCAGATGCTAGCCAACTATCTTGTCTGTAAACTACCACTGATTTTGTTATTTGGGAGCAAGGTTTTCTCCCTACCAGAAGGAGTTCCCTGATCCACAGATGTCACACTGGTTTGGTCCTGTGGTTTGTACTATGGAAATCCTGATAAACCACATCAAAAAATGTGCTATCTAGATTTAGGTTTTTTATTTCTCTTTTCCTTTTTTAACTTTCATTTTATATGCCTTCACATTCAGAGGTACAGCTGGCTGCAGAGAAAGACATGAATGCACAATCTAGGACACATTATTCAGTACACAAAAGTCCAGCACAGCTCCAGCTTGGCATCTGTGGCATCTGTGGCAATTGCAACAAAAGTTCTTAGAATCTAAGTAATAATTCTCATGTCCCTGTCATTTAACGATACAGCGCTGAGCAAATCCCTCTGTCTCTTTGGCTCACATATACGTGATTGTGGTCATAGACCTGAAGGACAGTGGGAGAAAAACTACTGAATGTGGTATGTTTTCAATATAAAAAGTCAAACTGCAAAACCTTCCATACACACTGTCCATGGGCTTTGTGATTCTGCAGTTCCAGGGAACAGTCATCCACTGTCTGAAGAAGAGTGTGAGTCAAGCAGTGTGCTGAGGGCTAAGCCGTGCTTAACATGTCAGGCAGGTATCAGGCATCTTCCATAATCAACAGCTATGTTGCCAAGTTACATAAAATTCACAATTAGCAGGTTTGTACTTAGACATTTAATCAATTCCCCAAGTGTATGTACTTGTATAACGATTGTTAATGACAAGACTTCTGCCAAAGCTGCGGCACACCAATCAGCTGGCATTGGAGAATTAGTGCCATTGCACGACCTTTGTCGATTTTGATCAAGAGTATGGTGGCCAAAATCAGCCAAAAGCTATTGATTTCTCACTACAGTTTGGCTGCATACAAGGACACTGAGATTCTGTAGGTTCAATTTAATCTGGTAGTAAACTACCCTTACTGATTGATACATCTTTATAGCTATGTATTTATATGCCCACAGGGAACAAAGGAGAAAGATTTACCAGTTACGGTCAACTAACATTCAGCTCATGTTGAATTATTCCAAATGGGCTGGGGGCTCGGAGGCAGTGCAATTTAGTGCATTATTACAACATACAGAAATTTGATTTATCTGAGCCCACGGACATCGAGGACTACTTACTTCCATCAATTTTTATTCAGGCCACATGTCAGCTGGTTGCAAAGTGAGCTTTGCTAGCTGAGTGTTTAGTGAATGTTTCTGAACTTTTTGGCAGCTATGCCTGTCCTACCTTTAAGTGAAGAACACAAGGAGGAGATTAAGATATTTTGTAGAAGTTGACCTGCAAAGAATTTGTATTAAATTAGTTTTGTCCTGCTTTTGTAAAGCCTATGAAGTTTTAAGAAAAAGAGAAGCATTAGGAGTGTTCTTTCCCTCTATCCCAATTTGCTTTGTAGGTCAGCTTGAAAATTAGTTGTTAGGAATACCGAACCTGATCTTCCCAATGTGTTTGGCAGACTACTGAGGATAGGAGGAGTCTCTATTCAGTGCAGCTATTGAACACCCAATATATGAGTCACTATACAACACTCTTTAGATTATCACACTATAACCCCAAGCAATTTAGGTGATCTTCAGCTTGTCTCTTAATTATATCATCTCCCGTGGTCATATTTTCAAACCTGTTTCAAAAACCTAGGATCTTTCTTTTACCTGATGACATAAGCCAATAAACTGTGACTATCAAAAAAGCAGGAAACAGGATAATGCCACTGACCAGACTGGTCACACCAAAGTATGTAAAAATTCATCAGAATGGGGAAGCATTGGTTTGACTCTAAGAATGGCATTCTTTCTTCAGAATATTCATTAAGTGCTGGAAGTAGTTGTTTAGCTGAAAACTAGAGTATTTTCAATTCAAGAAGTAGTTTTCTTCCAAATGTTGAACTTTCAGTTCCTTGCTTCTTGTCATGTCATAATTTCCCCTATTCGTCATGCTTCATACAGTCTACCAAAATAAAGGCGATGTCCAATCTGATAAGTCAATTTTACCTGATGTCTCTCAGACATCAAAAATAAGTACCCACTGGCTTGGTCTTTTGTTATTTGTCATTCAAAGACCTTTTGCAACAGCTAAAAAGTGGAAACTTGGATATGCAGATGATGCCTGAGGCTTTAGCGAAACCCCACTGTTAGGCAGGCAAAGTATGGGTTTCTGTGCTGCAAGAGGGATGGTACAGTTGAATTTACTTTAAAACATTTGTGTCAACACACTCTGATGTCAGTGAACTTGCCTTAAAATATTTGATACTTAAAACACACCTATTGTTCCATCTACTAACTGACTCTAATAAACTACAAGGCAAGTCTCTTTTGCCTTGGAGAAAGAAGCATAGGCTGGAATTTTAGTTTCTATCTAGCCTGCATCCAGCTTTTGAATATGGACTGTTCTTCCTTACTTTCTTAATTAGTTTGTTAAAAAGTGTGCATTATAACTTCAGGATATGCTGCCAAAAGTAACATCAGGTGGCTCCAAAGTGTCAAGGGATGAGTTTTGGGTGTGAGCCTAGACCAAGGCCAGACCTGGGGACGTAGGATATCTGATTGAAGACATTCAGTATTTAGTATGACTGATGATGGAATGGTCTTTGAGGTTTGGATTCCTTTACTATTCTGCAGTTTTTACATACAGCACCGCCCAGTAGGACTCATTATCCAGCTAACTTGTTTGCAAAGTGTTTACACAAGTAAAATAATCTGCAGTAAATTGTTGAGTGCATATTATGTGGGCAGTATTGTTCCATTTAACATGTGCTTTGGAGAGCACATATTTACTGCAGCAATGCTGATGATGGATGAATCAGGTACTGTAAAATACCTTCCCTACATTTCTAAAACACGATTTAGTCTTTGTCTGTAATCCACTTTGGGTTCACTGGTGTTTCTGATTCATGTGACCTGAAGTGTATCCTTTCTGTGATTCCTTTCTAAAACCTTTCTATGGTTCTATGGTTCTACAGTTTCTACAGTTAAACACTGTTTTATTGGTAAGGTTGTCTTCTGTTTAAACAATTTCAGGGGATGCTTGTGTTATGTTTATGTCTGTAGGTACAGCTGATGGTGAAAGTTTATATCTCCCACAAATAAACAGGACTAATCAGGCAATCAAATCTGGTGTTACATGTGTACAGTTATTTTAGTATTTACTGACAGTGTTTCCTATACAAGAATCTCTAAACACAAAATTACTATAAAACACTTTTATTATTTGTAGCTGTCATAATTATGGATAAATAAGGAGACACCATGTAGTCAGGAAAGGCCTACCTTGATACTCTGTTAGTTTCTAAAAGGCCATGACCTTGGACTTAAGATATAGTGGGCTTATTTTTAACATGAGAACACAGATGCTTTCTGTAAATAGAATAATGAAAGAGATTTGCCTTGTAATTTATCAAACTATCAGTGAGTAGATGGAACAATAAGTGTCTTTTTAGTATCAAGTATTGTAAGGCAAGCTCAGTAAAATCGGAATATTTTGACACAAATGTTTTAAAGTAACTTCAAATTTATAATTTGGCAATGCTGGAATTCTTGTGCGTATATGATCTCATCAAACAGAATGACCTATTTTATAACACATACATAGATTATGTGGTTTTAAACCAAAAAGAGAGCATGTTATGGTATGGTTTCAAATTAAACTGTTTCTTCCTCTAAAATCTTTGTGTCACATTACATTTTAAATTTCTTATGTAAGCAGCGTTTTCTAGAAGAACTTTGGCAGGACTACTTGTCAAAGAACAATCCTGTTTAGAAATGTAGGTTGAGACATTTTTGTTTATCGACAAGTATGGTTTTCTCATGGTCGAGGAGTCACTGTGGTTCTGGAGATCATATCTGCAGAGTGATAGCAGACTCCTCACTGCTTGCAACCTTAAGATGCTCTCTTAAAAGAAGAGTTACGTGACTAGCCTTGTTTCTCATGATGCTATATTTCATTATTTCTCTTCATATTTCTATTTAACTTGGTTAGATATAGTCACTGTAGCACCACAGCCTTAGGTGAAATTAATCCACCTAAAGCAAAATCATCTGTCTGTAAGCCACAGAGGGTGCTCAAAGTGGGGAAAAGGCTATAGGTTTACCGCTCTGTGTAGGTGTGCTTGTTGCTTTTCTGTGAAAAATAAAAAAAAAACAAAACAGCTCAGGATGATTTTGGTGCCAAACAACCATTGGCATCCCATTTCAGAGACAGAAATATCTTCTGATTTCCTCATTGCTTTCCTGCAGAGGCTGAGTAGTCACTATGAAAGCAGCTGCTGAGCATAGCAGGAGGATGCACCTAAATGGCTGCTTTTGCTGCATCTGTGGATGCTGCAGTGCAAGCTGCTGTGTGTGCTACAATGAATTATCACATGCTGTTTTGTTGGGGATTTTGGGGACAGCCTATGATGGCTGCTACCAAGCACATTTGGACATGTGTTTGTTTTCAAATTACATATTCACAAAAGGCCACTGCCTTGGAAACACAGGCATGTAGTTTTCTCTTGCCTCTGGAATGGCACTGTGCCCTCCTGTCGTAGGATACTTGCACAGAAGTTACCATTCCTATAGTCTCAGGTACCCTTAACCACTGTGCAGTCCTCTATAAAGCTGTATTTATTAACTCCCAGTTTTATTTAAGTATGAAATGTGATTGAAACTTTCTACTGAAAAGGAAAGAAGGTTTTATTTACAATAAGGGAAAGCTGAGGTTGTTGTTTTTGTTTTTCTTCCCTTTCAGTTACTGATTTCTGTTGTGTTTAATGCATCTTCCACAGGCTGTGTAATCTTGCAATGACCTGTAATGTACTACTGCAGTATATCTGCTTGATTGTGCTAGCTGCTCCCTTCAAAGCCTAACATTTTACAGCTCAGGATCCCTTCTTCTGTTACTCCCACAGCAAAACTTTGTTATGTGAAGTGCAGCTTCCTGTCTGATTCCTCAGAGTAATGACAGGGTTTCTGCAGCTGGGTTTCTGCAGCTGGGTTTCTGCTGCTGGGTTTCTGCAGCTGGCAGCACAGCCTCCATTGCAGAGGAAAGCCATTAACATCACAGCCTAGGGTCTGCTTGCCATGTCTTCATTCATCAGCTTTGCACCAGCCCTTCTGGTTGGGCTCCAAAGCAGTGACTCTATCAAGCTGAGAGGCAGAAACCTCGGGTGCAGGAGTGTACCATCTGCTGCAGCTGGTGCAGTGCTGGCCTCCCAAGAGCGACTTAGTTTTGGTTGGTGTCATTTTCAGGTCTCTACGGTGTGTATTAGCCATGTGGTTTCCTCCATATGTGCTGAATGTAGATCTTCCATCTATTCAGTTCAGTGTGAGGGCTTCTGACTAGCAAAGTTTTATGTGGATTTTGAAAGCAAATTTTAAAAGATAAAAGAGTGGTTGCTTAACAGTGAGCACTTAGAAACTGGAGGATCTTGGAAGACTTTGAGAATTGTTCCTTATAATCTTCAGTTCATCCTTTAGCATTTTCTGATCGTATGCATGCCTATATGGCACATGTTAGGTGATGACCTGTGGCCATCCTAGGTTTACATGATATTATATCTCTGGTGTTGCTTAGAGGTGACAGCAAAGCAGAGCACCACTAATGTAGTGTTGCACGAACAAGGTCTTCAAAATAAATATAATATTTATTATAATATTATAATAAGCTGTTTGCTTATTTGTTTGTCCCTTCTCCCCCCAAAACCCCCACGTTTTTAACAGCTTATATTCAAGCATCAGGAGTAAGCACAAGGACTTCCAAACACAGAGGAAAGAGTACAGCGAGGAAGTGATTAACAAGATTACTGCATGAGAGGAACCTATAGCAGTGGAGAAACGAGGAGTGTGGTCAATGTGACATTTATCTGCGGGTAATGCCTGCAAGCAATGGGATACTGCTTTTAATGGATGCACGGAGGTGATACATGTGACCATGCCTGTGGGAGATGGAAGGCTGCTCTGGGGCAGCTCTGGGGCAGAATTAAGCTTTTCTGTATTCTTCACACGGTTATATTTGAATATCCATGTTTTGTAAGACTGCCTTTGCTTAACCAGTCCCACAGTTTCCATGCCCTACCCCCAGATTTCAAAGTCAACGGCACTTTTTCAAGCCTGTGCTGCTTGAGGAAGACCTTTACTCCTTGCAACCATTGCTTTCATCGGAGATAACAAACACGGTGCCTCATACCACACCTGCCTCCCTGCCTCACCCCGCGGAGTCTGCAGCCTCACTCCCCGCCGGGGCAGCGGACCTGCCTTCTTTGTCGCTGTTTTTTATTTGTTTTAAGATTCGCAATAGTAGCTAGGAAAGCTGCCAAATGTCGGAGGCGGGTGTGAGTTTTAGGAGAGGCACGTGTGCCATCTAGAGGAAGCGCGGCCGCCTGAGGGGGGACGGACGGGACGGGACACGCTGTTCTGCGGGTTTGGAGCAACCTGAAACGAACACGGGGGACCTGCAAAAAAACCCCCAGCACCCAGCAACGACTGAATCCTTTTGGGAAACCTCAGTGAATGGCGTGCTATACCTCCGTGCTTGCAAAACTTTTGCACATCCCTAGAAAAAACGCTAAGAATGCTGTACTCTTTTCTGTTCCAGTAAAAGAGAGAATGCCTGTTCGCATGTTTTAGTAGCCCTGGCATTTATTAATGCTGTCCAGTTCCTAGGATGCAGAAAGAAACAGCTCTGACCTGGCAAAACTAGTTTTCATCCTTCCTTCTTTGTTTTTTTGAACCTTGCGCAATCTGATGCTTCTGGCAGGTATCAGCTTTAGATCAGCAGACAGAAAGTTCAGTAATGGTTGGTTGTGAGGGTGTTAGCATCTTGAGAGCAATAGGCAGAGCCTCATAACCTCATTCCCTGTACCCCACATCTTGTAACTTAGCAAAAAATAGTACTTTTTCAACTAGGACCTATGCCAGCAAGATGAATATGCGTGAAGTAATGTGCACAGTTTCTTGTGGGTAAGAAACCCTCAAATACTGCAGGCATGAATCTTCAGGCACTGCTGGAGCTGCAGAGCAGGGTTTCAGTGTGGCAGTCATTGCCTGACAAGGTCAGCTCTCTATTTTTAAGTCATGTGTTTTAATGAACTGACCTTGTTGAAGGAAACTGTCCCATGCTGGGGCCTTAGGTTAAAGTTAGAGGAGCAGAGAGGAAGTTAGGTCTTGTTAATTCAAGGTCTGCTGAGCACTGGCTCCTTAGAGACGTGTACAAGCTGAGGCACAGTGAAATATCCTGTGATTGCTCCTGCGAGGGGTACAAACAGTGCTGTAAGCCCAGCTTGTTGTGTTTGATAACTTTCTCCTGAATTTCTTGTCACATTAGAAGATTTCTAAATTGAAACTATTGTGACTCAACTGCTTTAAAGAACTGAAAATTTTCACCAAAGCTCATTTCCATATTGCTTGCAAAAAAATCTAGAATAATAGTTACTATGTAGTACAGTCTATTCACATTTTGAAACCTATCATGACTTCTCTGATTAGTAACTAATACTAGGGGATGACTAACCAGGGTCAGTGTATATTTGACTTGTTTTTTTCAGTGACCTCATTTGATGACATCAGCCTCATGACAGAGGGTCACTTGAAAGGACACTTTATAACATCTAGTGGCTGTTTGACACCCTGAGGTTTCCAAGTATTTAGTACAAATCGCAAACCAATGAACAAGGAATGTGAAGTACTTTGTCCTGTTGGTACTTCCCTTGCTCACTGTTGGAAGCTGAGGAAGGTGCAAAAACAGAAGGGCAAGCTCAGGTGACAACTCGTGGCTTGTCTCCTACTGCATGATACTTTCTAACCAGGGCAAATGTGATGAAGCTTCTCCATCTGCATAAGAGGAACAAACAGCCTCCCCCTTGCCCCCACCAGTTTGCTCTGCACTATTTAATGAGGTCACTGTCCGCTGAGGTCAGCCAGATCTGTGGCTGGTCAGTACCACCCTGTGCAGCAGCAAAAGGATCTGCATCTGGGACATTGCACAGCAGCAAGAAGCAATACTGGACAGCTGTTCTTGCAAAAGCAGGTAACTTGTGACAGCATCCTGGCGTTCTAGCAAATCTCTGCACAACATCAGGTGGCACACACAGATGTACTTGCACTACCTTGGAGCTATCTGGCTTGCTTGTTAAAGTCAATGTGAAAGTGCTTTTCATTGCCAAGTGTTGAGTAACACTGCTGCAAATTCATTGCTTCTCATACCCATATAAGGTAAAAAACGTGTAAAGCAAGTCTGAGAGCATGTACACACCAGTGGTGCCTCCCTGTGTGCAGCACGGAGTCTGTTTTCTGTTGTGTGTAGGGGAGAGGTAAAGTTCAGCTTCCCAATGCAGAGAAGAAAAATACAGTCTCTCCAACATGACAAGGTGACCGATTCATTTCTTAGAAGAGAATGTAGGATAAACGAACTTCTTAGAAGATGAGTGGTGAAGTCATGAGTAAAGGAGTCATAAGAAGATGAGGAGGTGGCTACAACTCTGTATTTCTTCCTAGAACCTTTGTGTCAGATGTCATCGTAGATGGAGACATCTCTGGGTCAGGTTTAATATTAAAGATTGGATGAGGGGTAGGGGAGGGGAAGGCATGAGTCCCTTTCTCTTTTTAACAGACAGGAGGCTTTCCACACAGGGAAACGTGGTTCTTCTCTTAACCCATCATGGGTCCTGCACCAGCAGGCAGAGTTTTCAATTGAATCACTTTGATCCTATATCTTCCTGGAGAGAAGACAGTTTTGACACTGGTCAGTTCATTTCGTTGTTTCCGAGCAGACTCCTGGGTTATTGTGGAATTTTGCAGCCTAGAGGAGGTGCTCACTAGGAACTGAAGTTGGAGTTTGGTTTTATTGTGATTTGCAGTAACAAGAGAGACAAAGCTCAGCAGAGAAGTAAATTAAAATTACATTCATTTTGAAGTCTAAGTAATGCCTTCTATTTGTACCATGTTTGGTCCCAACAAGCCAGTCTTGCTTTTGCAAGCAAGATATGTGGGATATTGTAGGACTGTAAAAAAATCATTTGTGCAGGAAATATTTTTTGCGAGATCAGTGGCATAATTACCTATAGGTCTGTGTGCATCTCAAAGGTAGATTCTTAGTTGAATATGTATTAAATAAAAATGTTTTCAAGGGCATGCCACAGCTCCCCTTTAGAATATACAATGGTTGATCTCAAAAAAACAACAAAACTCACAAGGAAACACTGTAAAGAAACCAGTGGTATAAAGTGGTTTTATCCATATAGACATTGTTACCTTACTTTCTATTCTGAGAAAGAACCTATTGCATACTATAATAAATAGGATTAAGTAAGAAAACATCTGCTATAGACAGAAATATTTACTTATCCCTGACTGTTCACGTTTAGCAACACAGAGTGGTTTAAAAACGATTACGCATTTAAGAAAAAAAATGGTTGCTCATCAAATACCAAACAATATTATACACAGTGTATCTGCAAACTGTGACTAAAGGTGAAACATTTTTAAAATACCTCTGATAATGAAAAGATTTGTTGTTAAATATGTCTTAAATGGCTTGAACAAAATACTTATTATGTGTGCACAAAACCGCTTTATTCAGCAGTAATTCTTGGATTTAGCCCTTGATGGCATTGAGATGCAGGAAGAGTAAAGGATTTGACAGCAGGGGAGCTGGAATCCATAACAAACACCTTTTTAATATAGGGCCGTAACCACAATGTGATTTGGAATGGGAGAGCTGAATTTGATTTTTTTTCACGAGTGCCTGGAGTTACCACCACATGTGCTAATATTCTCGTAAAAAATGTCTTTAATGTGCAAGATGTTGAGGACAGATACTGCACCACAAAACTGCATGGCAGATTCTACCTCTAGATTTGAAAGTTCCCTTTTGTCGAGTGATCACACAGCACAGGGTGTTGTCTTCTCTCTTTCTGTCAGCAATTATATCCTACTGTGTTTCCTCATTCTTTGCTGATTTGTACACGCTCAGGGATCCTGCAAAGTCAGCCTTGCAAGAACTCAGAAGAATGACCAAATACCCTTACCAGATGCTTTTGGAAAGCTGCACATACCAATTTTGCTCCTGATTCCCCAGATTGAGAGTCTGTCTCACTTTTGCTCATTCATACTCTGCAAAACATCCGAAAACAAAGAACTTAAAATTTGTCACAGTAAGCGACAAACAAGAAAGAAGTTGCTTTTTGCATGCTTGCTTTGAAAGCAATCAGTTCATTTTAAAAAAATATGTGTTTCTGAGCCACGTATTAAAGACTTTTTCCTTTTTAAAAACTTTCTTCTCACGCAATCTTGTTCTGAAACTGTGTGCTTTTATCTCTCTGATAATTTCTTATCTTTCTTATTTTTGCTGTTTTCTTTTTGTGGGACATTTGGTGGTTCAGCTGGAAGGAGAGAAACTTCAAAAACTAGAAACTAGATTATGATCAAAATATCCCTAAATATGATTTGGAATAGCAAGTTTGGGCTCTTCTTTCCAGAGAAACAACCTCACCAGTTGCTTTAAAAATCTCCCAGCCCAACTTAAAACCCATTTTTTTCACTCATTTTAGATAAACTAGAAGCCCAGCCAGGATTGTTAGAAGCTGCATCACTCAGTGGGAAAATTACAATATGACTTACAACAAACAAACCCACCTTCTTCTTCGTTTGGGTGGGTTCAGTGGAGATGAGTGGTACATTTTGTGCATCTTTGTGTTGCTTACTGGCTGATGTACGCCGATCAGAGAGATGGGAACTCGTATGTTTCCTTGTTTCTATTGGCACCTGGGATTGCAATCACAGCTGAGTAAATACTGTGACAATCTTGTTCTGGACCATTAGTTTTGATGTATATACATGCCAAGAAAAATCCCTTACTGTGGTGAGTAAAAGGTGTCAAGGCTGTACTCATGGGTAGAGCAGAAGTGGCAGCATCACGACAGAATGCCATGCAGACCACCAGTTGGTGTAAGCTGTGGTGGAAGCTAACACAGGCCTAGGCTAATGGGGCCTAGCCAGGGATCCAGCCTGAAGTTTCCCATTTACAGATTTTATCAATCACCTCTAAAGCATAAAGTTTGGGAAGATAGAGAGCCTACAATTCAATTTCTCTGTTTGCTTTTTCTGTTTTTAAAATGTCAGAGACATATTTCTATGTGTCAGAAAAGGCAGCTTAAATAGAACACGAAACCTTCAAAACCAACACATACTATAGGGGCTTAGATCATTATTACTTGTGGGTCATTCTTCTTGATTTTGTCATGGAAAGAGATAGCAATTAGATAATAATGAAACAAAGTCCACCAGTTGCTGGATGAAATTCAAATCTCGCAGACTACTCTTTAGTCTTCTGCAACCTGGTGAAAACTGCAGTCCTGTGAATTTGGAAATGCTGTCAGACTTCCTTAAGCACTAACATACATGCTGGAGGGAGATGTACGTCATCTTGACACAGCCCAGTGTGTTCCTGTTTCTGTCTTTCCCACCAGTTGGGTGTCATTTGAAAACGAACACAGTAAGATGTCATGGTTACTCAAGTGCCAAATTTATGTTCTTTTGAATGCTTGCATACTCATTTTTTAGACTTAGAGGTTAAGGACCTTAGAGGTCCTTAGCTGAGGACTTTAATGCACAAATTCATCTTTCTAAAGTTCCTTAAGTACATTACCAGAACAATTTGTATCTTAGAATACACCATAAAGCAAAATATGTCAGCCATATCTGACTCCTTCTTGAATAAACTAGGTCTTCCTATGCTATGAGCTATTTGGACGCAGCAGGAAATACTGCATTGTTACTTACTGGGAATTTCACAGAAAAGCAGCTGCTTGATGTGTTGTGAGTTGAAGACCTTCTGTTCACTAACATGAGCTTGAATCCTTGCTTCCTTTCTTTGAGGTGTTTGACCACAGCTCTCCTCTCCAAGTGTGTGCTGTGACCACTGGACAATGGCATCCTCTCCCTTTCCTGTCTCCCAGCCCCTAGGTTCAGTGACAGTGCCTCTGGTACTGAAAGGAAAGGCTCCATCAAGAAAGGAGACACGGCTTAAGTTTCTGTTTCCACGAAGTGGAGCAGCGTCAGTGGGAAAGATCAAAATGTTTCAGGCTCTTTCACTTCTAACTCTGTCTCTGATTTGTGGGAGGAAAAAAAAGGAATTTTTTTGCATGTTTAAGGATCATCATGTGGCTATGATTCGTAAGCTGAAACAACAAGGCGTTAGATAATAAGAAGACACTGATTCCCTGTAGGAGGGATATGAACAACAGGAGGATCAGCAGAGGCCAGCTTGAGTTGAAATAGCTTCTCGGATATCCCTAAGGACTAAAGAATTCTCTTCCAGAAAAGAAAATTTAATGCAAGTTAGGACAATAGAAAGAAATATAAAATCAGCAAAGTTAAAATTGTAATTTGGATTAGTAGTAATTCTGAAGCATAAGTGCTTAAAATTACAAGAACTGATAATAAGATTTTCTGGTACAGCAGAAACAGAGAGACTGAAAGCCAATTAGAGACATTTTTAGCTTATTAGAAGACAGAGAAACCTTGAAACTGTACATTCCTCATTTCATTTTGAATTTTTTTTTCCTTAGTAAGGCTGTAGGCATATACTACATGCTCACTATCTTCAAGCAACAGAGATATTGTGAACAACAATCCTATGAAATAAATACTCTTCAGTTTAACTGTACATGTCATGTAAGAAGACAAAAAAGATAGATGAGGTTGGGATTGAGTTCCAACTTGAGTCTATTCTTTGTTCTGTAGCATTGAACAAACTGCTGAATTTGAATTTATTTTGTTAGTTGCATATGCTTATTCTCATTTCAGAGGAGTTGTCAGAAGGATTAGCCAGGAATTTATAAGTATCTTTTCTCTCTCTTTCTCTATGTAGAAAGACATGATTCTGTGAAGAGATGGAAACTTACCTCAAGAAATTTTTTTCCATAAATTTCCATGAGTAAATCACAACATTCCCTAATTTTCTGGTCTATTGGAAAGTCTCCAAACACTACTGGAGAAGCAACCAACACATTAGCAGTTTCTGACCAGATTTATTGCTGCACTTCACTGATTTATTTGTACTCTGGCTTGTTTCATACCATAACTGGGTCACTATGCTGGGTCATCATTCTTCATGCAATTCCTTATGAAAGGTTTACAAAATTCTTACTACAAAATAGGGAACAGTCTCTTAGGTTACAGAACTCCAAGTGTTTCTCTCAGAAGATTTGGGCATGTTTATGACAATTATTATTACCTGCTGAGATCAGATGTTCATGTGACGGGCTCTCAGCCACCAATCATCACATTTCCTGCAAACTGCAGCATCGCTATTTGCACCTAGGCAGTTTTACTGCAGTGCTCATAGGTGCACTAGTTTGGCTTGGCAGTGGTGGCATGCTAAACAGAATTCAAAGGGACTGATGACTAACTTCGATGACTGACTTCATTGTTACAGTCACTACAAACAAAGAATTAAGGGTGTGTATGCTCAATCTTTTCACCTGCAGCTTTTCGAAAGTGATAGTCGTAGAAGGACTTAAAAGTTTGGGTATTGCAAGCTCTTGGTACCCATGGGTTCAGCATAGGGAGAGTTTTTATTCTGCTGTTCTGTCAGAGAAGGAGTTGTGCAGATGAGCCAGGCTGCAGTGTTGATTAACAGATAAACCTGGAAGGTCAAAATGTGTTGTCAGGGCTTCACATATGTCCTGCAGCAAACATGAAAGAAAGTGAGGGAGGTACCTGTCAGGTGATGCTACTGGAGAGGTTCAGCAACCAAATACATCTCAGCAGAAGTTACCATGGATTAGTACGTACTAGTGTGAAGAGCATATCTTGCTTTTCCTCTTCAGCTGCCGTATAGATGTACATGTCACCCTTCTTTATCTCGAGAGAATTTTACAGCACCATGAATTCCCTCTCCTTCTTACCTGGTATCCCAGCTTCATTGCTATCTGTCGCCATGCCTGAAACAATTAGCATGTCACATGCTGAGCTTATCTCGCTCATATTGGCTAGCAGACAAAGCTGAGATCCAAAAATTTTGAGGCATATGTTGAGGCATAGCCCTATAAACCTGAAACAAATTAGGGTTTCATGGAAACACAGAACCACAGAATGGTTTGGGTTGGAAGGGACTTTTAAGACTTTGTAGTTTCTTCCCCAGTGACAGGAAGTGACACTTTTCACTAGACCAGGTTGCTCAAAACTGCATCCAAACTGGCCTTGGTCACTTTCAGGGAGGAGGGATCTACAATTTCTTTGGGAAACCTGTGCCAGTACCTCACTACTCTCACAGCAAAGAATTTCTTCCCAATATCTAATCTAAACCTACTGTCTTTCAGTTTGAAGCCATTCCCCCTTGTCCTGTCACTACGTGCCCTTGTAAAATAGTCCCTCTTCAGCTTTCCTGTAGACCCCTTTAGTTACTGGAAGGTGTTATAAGGTCTCCCTGGAACCTTTTCCTCTCCAGGCTGAACAATCCCAATTTTTTCAGCCTTTCCTCTTAGGAGAGGTGCTCCATCCCTCTGATCAACTTGGTGGCATCTTCTGGACTCACTCCATTAGGGTGATGACCTTCTTAATTTGGGGGTCCTAGAGCTGGAAGCTCTGCCTGGTTCTCTTTTCTCTCATGTCTGGTCTCATGTCTGATTCCCTTACTTGCACTCATTTAAAAATTTGATGAAGTCTTGGGTTGGAGTAACAGAGGCAGAACTTGAAACACTACTACAAATTACAAAGGAGTAGTCCCAAGTGCAAAAAATTTTCATTTACATTTTAGAGGCAAAATGGTGACTTGCATTTTACTTGAATTCAAGATAGAAGGTCTTTCCTCTACCAGAGTTTAATTTGCAATGTTATCTAGCTTGAGTTTGCGGTTTCACACATATTAATGCAGTCATAATTTGCCTCAGGGGCAAAATGACTAAGATGTGCACCTGAAAAAAATAGAAGCTGATACAAGACTGATACTAAAATTAAAGAAACAGATATATAAGCAGGTAACCATGTAAAATATATCTGAATTGCCAAACACAGCAGTACTGCTTTTAGATCTGTGTAGGGAAAATTTCTGTAAATTGTTTCCTGTTGTGAATCTGATGGGCTGTTGAACAGCGTCAATTTATACTTTTTCGCTTTCAGCTGCTGTGGTAACCTCAATTATAAGAACTGTGTTGGGTGAGCCATCTGGAAAGGAGAGAAGAGTATTCTTCACTTCAAACACAAGCGAATGTGCTCGAGGAAATATGGTCCCAGACACTGAGGGATGCCCTGATACCTGTCTAGACCCAGAAGAATGAACAGGGAACCTTGCAGCAGAGATACCGAAGGGAGCAGGATACATCTGAAAAGTTCTAATAGTGAGCTAATTGGAAGAAAAATGTCTCAGCAAATTCATCTCAAAGCTCTGGTAAGCTTGAAGTACCATCAGAGAAAGGCCAGCTGAGACTGGTAAGGCTGCATCCTTTCAGACCTTCTTCCTATATTTACAAAAGAAAAATCAATTGTTTCACAGAAGGAAGCCTAGTCATCACCAGTCATTGCTGGGCCAGTGGTGTTAGAGTAGTGCTCAGTCATCACTGGATCTCAGAGCCACCTAAACCCCTGATGGAAGCTTCACGTGGTCAGGTGCCACATGGACAATTCACCAAAGCCAGTGAGCTGGTAAGGCATCTCTAGGAAAAATCCACAGAGGAGGAGGTTTCAGGAGGTAGAAGATCTAAAAACTGCCAACCAGCTGGAAAAGTGCATCTACTCACAGTTCACAGCCACAGATTTCTCCTGGAGTTAGACAAGGAGCAGAGTTAGGTTAGTTTTAGGCTGTCTCTCTTCCTTCTCTGTCCAAATTCCTACCAGAAGTGTGAAAAAACAGTTCAATTCTTTCTTTCTTCACCTGATTTTAACTGAATCTTGAAGCAGGTATTTGTTTTCCTTAAATATCTCCTTCTGAGTGTTCTCTGCTTTGTCCAAGATACAGAGAATGTTGATGCTGTCCCAACCTGTGCTCTTATTCCTGGTTCTGATACTGTGCCATATTTTGCTTCTCCAGGAAAAGGGTGAAAAACTGGAAAACACTGGTTGGCATCTCTGTTTTTCTCCTCTCCTTGCTGCTGTGAAATTAGTGTCTCAGTATTAAATACTGACTAACATTTTTATTTAAGTTGTGGTTTTGTTTCCTGATGTAAACACCTACAGTTTGCATGCCTCCTATAAAGATACAGCTTCATCCCTTCTTCAGTGCCACAGCAAATCTGGTGTAAGACCATGTGAAGGAATTCTTGTAATGTTCCTGAATATGTGCGATGAAATATGTCCACCACAAAAGAGTTAACGTTCTCCATGTCCGTGCATATGCTACTTCTGAGTCTTCTGGGGACTTCCTGAAATCTGGGTTCATTTTATCTAAACAGACTTTTGTTTGCCCCGTTTTAGAAACATCAGCTGCAAAAGCTTTGATGACTGTAAAGTATCAGAAAGGAGGAAATGCACATGCTCATGTTTTCCCTAAAATATTCTCCCCTAAATGACTTGAGTAAAGCTGCAGAGTTTAATAGCAACAGAAGCAAGGACTCACGGATATTGTAAACCTTCAGTGTTGGCTTGTCTTACCTGATGAGAAGACTCTTCAGAGAATAAACTACGAGGTAGTCTTTTCATTTGTCTTTGTTCTGAGAAAAAAACAGATGAAACATTTCTCATTTGTTTGCTTTCTGGGTATGTCTACCACTGAATCAGTTTACATTTTTGTTTGAATTTTAAGAGTTAAGAAGCTTCTAGTGATATTTGCAAAATTAAAATTTTTGCCTGATAAAAATACTTTTAAAAAGCATAGGAGATAGATGTGTATTTTATATATATCTTGCTGTGTACATTTGCACAGCAAAGTGTGAGACAGGAAGTTGCAGACATGAATAGATTTAAAGGGATTTGCTCTTTAAAACATCAAATGGGAGAATTGATGTCCTGTTTTAGTCATCCATGTCTCAGTGAAGCTATGCCCACTCACTGCAAAGACCGCAACCAGATGACCAGACATTCCCTTTTACGATGCAGTTATTCCCCTCTCTTTCTGACCTGTGCCCTACACACAGCACTAACAATGTGGGACAAACCTGCAGTATCATTACCGCTTCCTCATAAAGTTCTTCGTGTAGATGCTCTAAGCACAGGACAGTACAATGTCCATGCTGCTCTTGGCAGACAACTCTAAAAAGAAATCATTGTTCATCAGCTGAACCACTTTACCATCCACCAGGCTGTTATTCCTTGTGATGTGTTTGCCATACAGGGGTTGGTGTGCCCAGCCTGCCTGACAGGAGGTCAGTCCTGGGAGAAATTGTGGGTTTGCACCACCTTATTTGAAGAGCTATGCAAACACAGACATCATTTGTAGTAACTGTTTGGGCAGAAGAGGAGAGCTATGGGTAGGAAGGGAGGACATGAGAAGTAGGGGCTGGAATCTGTGGTGGGAGCATACACAATGAGGGCAGGGAGGCTATTCTTTGTTTTACACATACTCCATTTATACAAGCATGCCAATCACACCCACATCTCTGCCAGTTTCAAAAAGCTTTCAAAACTCCCACCTGCTGTCTGTTCCTTGGGACTGTAAAATGAAGAGCTGTCCCAAACTCCTGTGTCCAGAAGCCATATTGTCTGAGCTATGGGCTGCTATCTGTCTTCTTGGAATTCCCCAGTACATTCAATTTTACTCCAGAGTATAGAATTGGAGCATTTCTGGTTCTGGTCCCTCCTTCGCACTACTTCTCACTGTTTTATCTTGTTTCTTCTGCCTTTGTTGAGAGTGTGCTTGCCTTCTTCCCAGCAGACCTGAGTTGTAACATGCCCTTGAAAGGCTGTAGGGCACTGACTCAGGGCTGGTGGCTGCACCATTTTGTGTCAGCATTGACATTACCCATGTAGATGGGTGGAAAATCACATCAGAGTGCTGGACTGGTATAAAGACATGAGTTTTAATGGGATAAAAAAATATTAGCCCTTTAAAATAGAGGTCTTCAAGAAAGAGTATATGACCTAACTGGTCTCCCTCTAAGGAAACATGCAAAGACTAGCAGATGTAATTTCCCAGAAGCACCAGATCTGCCTGGGTTTGAGACATTGGGCCATTTCTGTAACCAGACAAGCCTGAGAGTGGCAGCACATGAAACAGGGAGGTGTATTTGTGCAAGGTGTGTCCCCCTGGGACAGGAAAAATTGATACAGAGCAATATATATTCTGCTCACTGTTTAGTTGTAAATGTGTAAAGGCTGCTACCTTGTTTTCTCCTTTTGGTCAGTACACCTGGCTTTTGTTCTCAAAAAAAGTTTTTAATCTGGGACTTCACAAACTCTCATTTTGGACTAAAACGAGGATTTGTAGATTGTTCCCTGGATAAGGATACCAATGGTATTTGCTTCCTTGACAAGATTGCCTTCCTTTGGCAAATATTATTATTTCTCCCAAGCTTGGAAAAGTCATGAATTTTAGGGTAATTGGAGGAGACAGAAGCAGAGATGGACACTGTGCATAACAGTAACAACTATCTTCCTGTTACACCAAAAGCTGTTTCTGAAAAAGTTTGAAGAACCTACTAAGAGATCCTGTGTCACAGAATTTGAGTCTGCAGGTAGACTGCATTAGAAACTTCACAGAGGAACTAATCACACACAGTCTGCTCTTTTGACTCTGTTCACTGTGCATCTACTCTTATAAAATAAGCTTCAGTGTTCAGAGTTCATTCTCTGCCCACTAGGCTGCAATCATCCAGTGTATGGGTTATTTACTTCTCAGTACTTCTCTACCATGGGGTCTGAAATGATCTGTCATAGACTGTGGAGGTTGGAAGGAACCTTGGAGGTCTCTGGTCCAACCAAAAAGTCCAAGGTGCTATTCTGGCTTGAGCTACACCATATGCACTCAGCTTTGTCTCCTGTGATTTGAGAACAGATCCCTTCACTGACCCCAGAACTGACTTGTTACCTCATCTTGTCAGCAACAGCAGGTGTTACTGGTCACTGTCAACAGCCTGACACCACTGTGGGCATTGCCTGTTTTGGGGGCACACTGATTGTGTCCACCGTAGAGCAGCCCTGTTCTTACTGTGCCTTTCTGCCAGTATCAGTGAGGAAGTTAAGGAGAAGCTGCTCCTCAGAGCAGCAAAGAGCAGGAGAGTGAAAGGCCATGACCACAGACTGCAATAGGAGATGCTCAGCCTTATGAGAAGGGAAAGGCTTTTCCCCATGAAGACAGCCCAACAATGCAGGAGGGGCCAAGAGAGGTTGTGCCATCTCCATCACTGCAGTATTGTCAGCCCCAGAAGGATAAATAACCCTGAGATACCTGGTCTGACCCCAAGGCTGAGTCTGCTCAGGGCAGGGGTTAGGCTGGAGTCTTCCCAAGTCCCTGGTGGACTGCATGAGTCTGTGGTCCTCAGCCATGTAGGCAGGGTATCTTCTCTGCAGCACTCTGCTGTGCTTCCATCAGGAACAAGAGTGCTTGTGTTTTCCTGCTGAGGAAGTCAGTTCCCTGTTCTCCTGAAAGCCATGCTGTGGTGTCAGCAGACGGCCTCAGAATTAGAGCGAGATGTGGAGAAACACTTCTTGTGGGGTTGAGGGGCTGTCTATCCAACACGAACTAGCAGCTGCAAGTTGAAATGAACATGAAATGCTATGCTTCAGTTATTTGGCAATAGCAATAGAATTATTTGTCTGATATCATGGGAGAATTATGCCTATTGCATTTTAGCTCTGTGTTATCCTTTTTGTTCTTGCTCTCATGGCTGGTTTTTACAAGAAGTTCGGTCACAAAGTGTATTAAGGAAAGTCCTCCAATTTTCCTGAATACCAGGTCAGTTCTTTTTTGCAAAATGATCAGGTAGAAACAGGCTTTTGTGAAGCATGTGAAACTGAAATTAAGTTTCTTAAAATTCGGCAAACTGAACTAGTGACAGGAAACCTCAAGCACTGTATTACTAAGCAATTAATACCAAGTGACTTTCAGTAATTCCTGGAACTCATTCACAGAATTACTATATTTCTCGGTAATTTTGTGAAGGTATTTCCATCTGCCCGTCTTAAATTCTTCGTACTGGTTCCACTTGAAAAACAAAGTATTTACTAGACGAATATTTGAACACAAACAAAGGAAGCAGAATAGAAGGAGCCTGAACATTAAAAAGTAGATCATTTAAATGCAAAAGCTGTTGGCTTTTCTCAGAAAGCCTTTGGTATGATCCAACTTAGACAAAACAGTTTTCAGCACAATGACAGAACAGGATACTGACAGACTAGTAATGTTCTTCCAAAGCAGGAAGATAGAGATCTGACATGGAAAAGTCAGCTGCAAGACTGCACTGCTCTTTTTTGATGTTGTGATGTAAGAGGAGCGCCATGTGAAGTGCCTGCAACCTTCAACACCAGATGTGGAGCTCAGTGGCTGAGATGAGCCTTGGATCACTTACAGGCTGCAGATATTATTTCTAGTTGGCAGCATGGAAAACTGAAAGATGTTTGCCTGCCTATGGCCACAGCTAGATACATGTAACATATTCAGGATTATGAGGACTCCTGGCTCTTTCCCACTTGGTGACCAGGGACAGCATCTCTTGAAGCTTGCTGTGAGATGAAATGTCAAGGAATGGGAAGGAAAATAGTGTGTTAATCTAAGAGACTAAAACATCAACTGTGTAAAATTGATTCTTGGAGAGGTTTCTATGAACCAGTAAGGTTATGGCTTAAAGGCAGAGCTTCCTCTGCAGTCAGAAGGAATGCACTCATGTCACATTTTTTGGAGAAATTTCTCCTCCTTCTGAAGTAGGTTTCTCTGGTACCTGTCTCTTCTTGGTGTGAGGCACTGGCCTTTTTTCTTAGATATGGCTGTTGGAAATGCAAACCACCACAAGTTTGTGTCCGCGTCCAAAGACTTTGTAGGTGAATTGTTTAGCCCCTGTGGTTCATTTTGCCCATTCATGAAGTGGACATTGTGAAAAATGCGCGCGCACACACACACATACACACACACACACAAACACACACACGTGTTGGTCTCATCTGTCACACCAGGCAAAAAGCAGTTTCAGGCTTTGGAGAAGTCTTGATTTTTTTGAGTCAAAACTAGATTTTCTGAAAGAGACAGTCTGCCATGGGGAAGCACAGTGGCAGCCTAGGGGAATCCTAGGACTCCTGGTAAGGCAAGAGATCTAACTTGCAGTATTTTAAATGAACTGCCTCAAGCTTCAAGGAATTGTCCTTTACTGATGGAGAGGTGCTTTCTTCTACTTCTTATTATTTGTACTGAACTGGTGATTTTCAAGGTGTATTGCATTGTAAATTTATTTATTTAAAATTTAATACTGGAGGATGTGTGTTCAATACTAAAGCCAGCAAAGTAGACATCAGTGAATTTCTACAGTTTTTGCAAGTGAGTATGGGAAAAAATGCTTCCATCTGGAGCAAAACTGGCCATGCATACATGTATGAATAATATGAGTACCATGGGATAGGACAAAGCTATTTTATACCTTTTGCATTTGCAATATTGAGACATATGGAAGTAAAGCCGTCTCCAATAACATGAAGGAGTCCTGGGACACTGCTGGGAATAGTACTCAGAAGCCAAGTCTCAGAGTGGTACTGCCAGATGACATCCTTGCCAGCTTCTGTGGACAGGGCTTACAAAACTACCTGCTTAGTTTTATACTGGTTGTTTGGCTTAAGCTGGTCTTCCTGTGGAAAAGCTAATGTTCTGTGTTTGGAAGATTTTTGGATTCGAATTTTTAAAAAGCCTTAAGCTTTTTTAAAATGTCATGCCATTGACACTGAGTGTGTTTAACCCTGTCAGTGCAGGGAACCGTGAAAACGAGACTTGTAAAAGAATAACTGAATTTTAATTTTTTTCTCATTTCTTTTTCCACATAAAAAGAAATGATGGCTTTGAGATGATCTTAGAAGAAATAATAAAAAGATATTTCCATAGGGAAACAATGTAATTTTCTCCTTCTCTCACATCTGTGTTTCAAGTACTTCACTCATTTAAAATGCTTTGATTTTTGATATTTCTGTAGTTTCTCCCTGTGACTGGGAATTTTTTTTTCTTTTTTTTTCACAAAAAATTCTCTCTCCTTCACTCCAAGATGTTCTCTGCACTTGGCTTCAGGTGTTAATCTTGGCTAGGACGCTCCCAATTATTTGGCATTTTTAAAAGCAAACACAAGTTTTACATTTCTCAGATGAGGAGCGCAAAATGCTGGCTGTATTCCAAGACAACTTGTAGTGCCTTTAACTGTAAGAGTTGAGAGCAAGGTGCTAAAATACAAAAGTATTCCAAACCTGTCAGCGTTGATAAAATAATTTTTATTCTGATGTGCTCTGGGTTGGCTTTGGAGACATGTTTACATATACAACATGTAATCTGTGTATCATTTGTACGTGGCCTCTAACATAATATATTGTGCCAAGCAGCCAAGAGTACACTTGCCCAATTTGTCAGTTATAATCTGGGTATATGTATGTTGCAAGATTTCGGAGCTTACCTGCTGCAACAAAAGCAGAAACAAAATAGGAGCATTACTGCACTCAGGAACCAAGACTTTTGGTTTTATTTCAATAGCAAGTGAGCGTTCAAAAGACTTCTGATGAAAGAAAACCCTTAAGGAAGCTCTCTTTTGGCTTCGTTGCTTCTGTGCAGGGGGGCAAAGTGAAGTGTACCCAGGAATGGAAAGCAGCTGAAAAAATACACCTGGGAAGAAGGAGGGAAAGATGAGTGAGGTGTATAAGCCGCTACCTTAACATTCTGGGACAAAGAGAATGAGGATGTGAAAAACAGGCTTGAGGGGAAGGTGGTGGTGGATCACCTGAAAGAAGTCTAGGGCTCTTACTGCATGGAGCTGACACGTGTTGATGGCGTTGATCAGGTGAGGGTTGAACCACGGCCAGCCTTCCGTAGTGTGTTTGAGAAGATAGTTTCCACCCTTCTTCACTTCAGCTCTCAGGCTCTGTTAAGGAAACAAGTTAGAAAATCAAAACAGCAATATTTTTCAAGGACAGACAAATCAGAGGGCTTTGGCTTCAAAGTTCTGTAACAGAAACTGAAGTTTTTTATTTTAGTTAAAAAAACCCCCACCTTTAAATGGTGATGGAACATTTAAGACTTTTTGAGAATAAATTTCCCATGAAAATACCACCACCATTTAATTTTTGACAAAGCACATTAGTTTCATGGAACTCTGTATTTCAGGAGGAAATATTCTGGTCTATAGTTTGTGTCTGGCTACTGAGACCAAGGCTGCTACATCAGATCCCATACTGGGATTCTTCTTGTGCCTTGGGTTGTAACCACAAAGTAATGGCTAACGCTGCGGTAAAAATAGGTCTGCTGTGGCTTAGTTTTGTCAGTGCAGTATCTTGAGAGACGGAGATGGAAATCAATTTAAAGCCTACCACTGTACAAAATAAAAGCTGAAGAGCTGCCATGCTCTTACAAGAAAGAAGCCAAAAACCAGCAGAGGTTTAAGTGCATGCGCCCCAAAACCCAGTCTTTGCATGCAGGGAGGAAACAGCTTGTCTTGGCAGTTCCATAGCACCTTCCTTTCAGTTGCCCCAGTCTCACCAACTTCTGATTTTGGGAAAGAGAGGCCATGCACATCATGTACCAACAGCGTAACATACCACGAAAATTTTGGTGGCCATGGAGACCTCTGTCTAGCCAAGGAAAAATCCAGACAGAAGGGCAGAGATGAAGAAATATAGTTTTAGCTGAAGTCTTTTTAGGCCAAAGTTTGCTCTTGGGGATTCAGACTCTTCTTTCATTCTTGCCACATCTGGTTCCATTAGAGTGCAAACATTACAGATGTCATGTTTTAATGATTTAATTTGAAGTTGAAAAGTCTTTAGGAAGAATACATCAGTAGGCATGGAGTCTTCCCAAGAAGGGGTCTGTAAAACTCAGAAGAGATGTAGAGTCTAGATTCTGTTAATGCCAGGAAAGAAATTGTTTTTACACTTACTGGAGTCCTTAATTTTTAAGAAAGAAATAACCATAAACCCATAGCTATTCTACTATATGTTGCTAAAAGGTTAGTGCTGTTTTGTCATAATCTTAGCTTAGGTGGCTGAGTTGAAGCCAGTAAAATTCCCTCTACCTGTGTGTATTTGAGGCAAACCTTCCCAGGAAAGCATGTGCAGAAGTGGGAGTATCTGCTCTCTCATCAGCCACAAAACCTGCCTGTACTGGGGACTCAGCTTTCTGTTATAAAAAAATTACCTTTCTAATGGTCTTCTCCATACAATTTTTAAGTGAGAGGGAGGAAAACACAAACACCATGAAGCTCTACAGTTTTACATATTACATGATTTATATCTCACTGCACCAGAAGAGTTATGAGTATTCTGAGATAAATATGAAGTCTAGACTACTCAGAAATCTCTTTTCCAGAAGGAATGCAAATGCACTGACTTACACCCACTCTCAGCTGGCTCCATGACCAGGGTGGAGCTTCCATTTGTTTGTCTGTTAAAATAAACAAAGCATGTTTTGATGGACCACAGAGTCTCAAATCTTGTGGGGTCTGAATCAATGCAATTGAAAAGACTCATTTGCTCAAGAAAAAAGGTAACTAAACCTCACAATTTCTGGAGCAAGCCATACTAAAGAACAGTAAAGAATCTTTCCATTGCTTTCATAGGTACACATACTGTTCTCTTAACACACTAGTTTTCGTAGAACTACATCAGTTCTTATTAGAACTGATTCAGAGCTCTGTAACTAAAAAATAAAATCCTGAAAATTACTATTTGTCATGTCCTTTTCATTTTGGCACTTACACACTACTATGAGGAACACTCAAGAAAGTTTTATATAAATGAAGTTGCTTTGCCTTGCCAAAGCTTTGAGAAAATTACTTAAGTAAAGATAATTACACTACATTTGATATGGAAGTGAAAATAAAATTTTGGTCCAGGGAAATGATTTGTCACTGTGGAATTAATGTCACACTATCTTAAAATATAGTTCTGAGGACAGAGGAGGAAGAATAATGTTGAAAATAGAAAAATGCACTCCCAAACATAGAAGAATAGAGAAGATATGGTAACATCAATCTGTGTGAAATAAAATAATGAAAGATTCTTTTTAATAAAGAGTATAGGTATTATTTCAGGCTATTTGTGTCATCAATACTGTTGTTTCTAAAGACATGCTTAGGCCATTTACTAATGTAAGCAGGACATATTTTTTTAACAAAGACATTTGTTGGACTGTCTTAGTGTGACACTGAAAAAGCTATAGAGAGCAAAGACGGCACGTTGTAGGCTATGTTCATCCTAAAGAAAAAGTAGCTGCTTCTCATCCACAAGCTATAAAAGCAGACAAAAGTGCATTTTCAGTATGCTTGTCCTCAGCTGTTACTTGCAGAGGTTCTCGTATTATTTTGGGTGAAATCCTTACTCCAGTGAGGTAACTGATAGTTTTGGCATTTTTAATGAGGTCTGTCATTAGTCATCTACATTTAGGTATTAAAAATTTTGAAAGTTGGAATCCTTGAATTTAAGTGTCATTGTTTCTTGGTTGCTCACAGAAAACTGAATTTAGAGGTTATGAGTGATTATAACTTTAAGAATAAATATTGCATTTTTGTATTTGAATTTTTTATATATTTTTATTAAATATGTCTCAAATATGTGTATTTATGTGGACTGGTGGGTTATTTTTAAAATTTTCACATAAGAAAAAGTCTTGAGATTCCTTACAACAAACTCTCTTCCTACTCAATTTTTTTTCCAGGACTGTCAGTGGTCCAATCTGCAGGTGATGTGCTGTCAGCAGAGGTGACCAGAGCTCCAATGTCTCCTTCTGCTATCAGCTCTGCTCTGGTGTCCTGGGGTGACTGTACGGTCCAATATCCCCATCATCTGTTCTTGTGCCCACGAATGGGCCCTGTGCCTTTAAGACTACATCCGAGAGCGAGGGAAAGAGAATTCGAGAAAAGTGGTGGCGCGCAGTTTGTTTTGAAGAAAAACCTCCCTTCCGCCCGCGGAATTCCTCTCTCGCTGGACTGTGCAGCCGCACGGATCAGGGAGGTTTTGTTTCTTTTTGCTTTTAAGCTTTTTTAGTCTCTAGTTAGTTTAGAAAAGGGTTTCTTGGACTGTGCTGTTCAGCTCTGCCCCACTCTGGGCTGACAGACCCCAGTAACCACAGGGGAGCCCACGCTGTGTGCCCACCGGGCCCGAGCTGCCCTGCGGCCTGGACGCCGGACCCCGAGCTCCGGACAGAGAGCTGGGACACACCCACGGAAGCACTCTGAGCCACAGAAGGACTCTTTTCGCTGATTTTACCATCTCTTCAGAGCAAGAGAGGTTTATTGTTTCCTATTATTCATTTTTTCATGCTTGTGAATACTTTGCTTGTTAAAGAAACAGTTTTTTCCAGTTTTCTCCGAGGAGATTTACTCCTGAACCTAGAGTGGGGGCAGGGCTGCTAGAATTTGGCCCTTTAGGGAAGACCTCCTTTGCAAGTTTCCTTCCAAATTTGTCCCAAACCAGGATATCTGGATTATTTCATAGCCCTGGCAACCAGTCTAACACCCTTGGACATGTCATTACCTGGTGTAAATTGTCATGGTGCCATGTAAGCCATTAGCACTGGCAGTGACGCTCTGGCTCAATGTGCCTTGGTTTACTCTCGTGATTAAATGAGCAGAACTGGCTGTGCTTGCCAAGTGCATTGCACTGGGTAAATAATGAACAGATGTCAAATGCACTGGGCTTCTCCAGTGGGGAGAAAGTCCAATCACTCACCAACAAAAAGAAGCTGCAGGAACAGCTAGGAGTGGTGTTCTCTTCAGAAATATTAATTGGGGTGGCAGGTGTATTATTAGGAAAATGAGCTGTGGTAAACAGCGGTTACTCTTAATTCCTCATTAAAATATTTTATTACAGATGTAAGTTTGTCTGAGCAGTTCTTTTGGAGTCATGGTAATGGGTACATTTGACTCATGTAATGTTTAACTTGCAGTATTTTATTTGCTCAAGATTTCAAAAGCATTATAAGTTCAAATGTGTGTTGTAGGAGTGAAAAAGTCAAACAATATCTGAGTTCCCATTGGGCTCCAGGAAGACACAAAACTCTTGCTTATCTATTAAAAAGTAAACACTTGCAGCTGTATTTTGTTCATTACCAGTAGCTGCTAACTACTCTTATGCTACATGGTCTGAAGTATACATTTTCCCCTAGGAAGTTATCAAGTCTCTAAAAATCAGTATTATTCATACCAGCCTAACTCTACACAATGAAAGTTACTTCTGCAAAAGTCCTCCTTGAGGCTTAGATTTTTTTGTTGTTATATAATTATTTTTTATAAACTTGGTTGTGTAGATTTTTTTTGCTAAGCTGTAAAGAACATTTCTTTCCAAGTTTTAATGAAGAGCTGCCATGCAAACGATAGCAAAAAATTGGCAAAGTAAGGTCCGTTTGATAGTTTTCATGGCTGCTTACTTTCTTTATCAGTCTTGTGGCAGGAAACTGGAAAGTGGAGGGGCCAGTGCTATGACTTTTCTGACATGAGAAGGGTGCAAGCAGCAACAAAGCCACTGGGGAGCACAAGTTGTCCCCAGCTCGCAGAGATTTGGGGTGCTGCTGCAGTGGGAGGGGGAGGGCGAGCACGAATGGGGGTCCTGGAGGTGTCCTGGGAGGAGGAGGAGGATGGTCTCTGAGGAAACCTGGGGGGTCAACACTGGGCCTGAACGCCTGACGGCTCCAGGGACTGCAGTTTTAAGCCCGGTAACAAAAACACAGCTGCAGGCTTGCAAGTGCTCAATTTTAGTAACTGGTGATAAAACTACGATCTCTTAAAGGAACTGTGGTTGCAGGGTGGTAGGAGTTTCGATATTCTTCCAATTTCTTAGAAGGCCAGACATGCCCAGCAAGGCAATGCCTTCCTCGAAGTCACCCAGCAACCACAGCAGAAAGAAATGAAATCATCACTGGTAAACTGCTGCCCTCCAAATGGGTGGTAGCAGCTTGCAGCAGCAGTTCTTTGCTCCCATGTTCTACCTCTTACCTGCCTCCTCCTCTGGCTATGGCCCTGCTGGTGCTGCAGGGTGCCCTTTGGTTGCTGTAAGCCCTGCAGGAGCATCTTTCTCCTGCACCAAGAATTAATTTGCAGGGCTGCAGTTTGTATGAACAACTCATATGCCTCCTTCCTGTCTGCTCCTCCTCAGACTTGTTATATCTAAATTTTGTTAAATTGTCTGTGCCACCCTTTCTGAGGGTGAGCAGTATTGTTATACTTGACAGTGACTGCTGGGAGGATGAGCTTTGTTAAAGTTGTCAGAAAATCTACACAGTTTAGGGGGGGTTAAATGATTGTGTGACCACATCATTATTAATTCCTTGTCAAGGATCTCAGGAAAAAAAAAATCAACACTTTAGGCTAAAATGTATTTCCACGCAATCTGATATATGTTAGATGTGTACTCTTCTCATAAATCCAAAGAAATAATTTTTGCTATCCTTATTATTCCTGCCTCCCAAAATTTAAAAAACCCCTGCTTGCACATAAACTTAGAAAAACAGGGAGAGAGAAAATGACTTTACTAATTTAATTAAGATATTTTAGAAAGTCTTGAACCAAATGAGATCTCAGCTGAAGAGAAAAAAAACCCAAAACCTGCCAGGTGATTTGATATACCAACTAAAGAAATGTGTATCTGCCCTGATGAACTGTACATGGCACATGCATGGTTTATTGGATACCAATATTTCTATAAGAAAAGTGAGATTCTAGCCCTCACTCTTGAAGGCTGAATTTCCACCTATGTGTAAGGAGGAACCCTTTCCCCTCTGGTGTGGTACTGGATGTGCTGGAGGACCTGTATCCCTTCCCCACCAGTGTCTCTCACTCTGTTTCGTCGTCTTTTGTGTTGCTCCAGGATAACATCCACAGCTCTGAGCACTGAGTCTGTGGGTAAGGAAAAGCTGGTGAGCACCAACCACAAAAACAATGGCAGAGATACAGGATGGACCAGGAGGTGCTGTGACCTGCTTTGTATCTGCTGCAGTAGAACCTTGGTTAAGCATTTTCACCTCTACCTGTCCCTCCTTTCCTATCCTTCCTCCAGTTTATTTAGAAAATGAATGACTTAGGTCAGGGCCGGTCTTCTCTGGACAGTGTGCATGTGTACAGTGCCTACTTACAATCTTATCTGGGGTTGCTGCTCCAGCTCAAGTAGCACCCAAAATACATGTTTAAGAGCCAAGTAATTGAACTCTAAGTGGTATCTGTTGGTGAACGGTGGAAGTCCTCTCTGTTATACAGAAATCACAATTTCTGTTCTGAGTCAGTGCTTCCACATCAGACACTTAGGGATCTTTGAGAAGTTTAGTCTCAAGTGCAAAGGGTGAGGAATTTATGATTTGAACATGTCAATACAAACCAATTTTGCTCCTGTGCATGTATGGCACACTTCCCTGGTACCCAACAAATTCTCAAAGTCTCTTGACAGGGATTTTTTTGATAACAGTTTGAATTCCCATGATGTTTGTTCAATTCCACTCACCTTCCCAGCAGTTCTGGACAAGACAGAGGTATTTAAAACAACTACCATTGTGTTTTGTTTTTCTCTACATTGCATCTCGTATTTCTGAAAAATCTTGATGGATACCCTGGGGATGTATGTTCTGTGCACTCCCACAGTGAACTCCCCTTGAGATGGATGTTAAAAGCATTTTCTCTGCATTGCTGGTGGAAAATTGCAGACCCTGTGTGGTGCCAATCCCATAGAGCTGAAATGGAAATGGACTCTTCAACGGCAGCAGTTAACTTATCTCCAGCTTATTAAGAAATTACACTGCCAAGCCTGTGGTGGAAGTTCCAAGCCATTGGTATTACAGCAGGCCACCCAGAAGTCAGGCAGCAACAACACGAATGCAAATGCTATGAGGCTTTCCTGCTTCTTGTGCTTTGTGCTGCCATATGGCACATGCAACAACAGTGCCTCCCAGAAACTCTCCCAACCTCCCTACCAGGACAGAAACAGGGTTTTGGCTGAGGAAATGAGGATATTGGAAGCAGAGTGAAGGTAGTAATGAAGGATAGCTGCAGACACACTCATCCCTGAAGATACACAGAGGTCAGACTTTCTCCTTGCCAGGGGATGCTCCTGAAAGATAAGTTAAAGTTTTTGCTTGTCTTAATAGAGGATAAATGTAATTTTCTCCATCCTTCAGTTAAGAGTAGCAAACTGTGGGGAAGAAGTAGTGTCCTGCTAGTAATATATCTAACTGCTAAAGTAGAGAAGCTCTCAAAAAATCTTTTCAATTTACAGTGGAGTAACTGAAAAGTCTGACTGTATGAGGCAGCAGATCATGTGTTACACATTGCAAATTAATTGTATGAGATTGTTTTCAGACTACTGTTTTCAAAACTGAGAGACTGAAATGTGGATTAACCATGCATCGGGTACATCATCCGAGCTGCCACTACCCCAAAATGTTTAGCTTTCCAGTCAAGCATGCAAAAATCATGCATCAGGGATTGCTGACATAAGGTACAGCAAAAAGAGGGATGGTCTGACTGGGACAGCAAGAGGAACGTCTTGCATTTTTATGGGCTAACATCACATCTGGAAAGCTGCTGCCTTCTGGTGAGTCAGCACACAAGAGATCATGCGAGTTTGATCCTCCAATCACTTGGATGGAGGAAATATGTGCTATTCCTGCCAGCAGACTCATTATAACTAAGCCTCTCCCTTTATCAGGGAATCTTGAGAACACTGCACAGTCAACTAACAAACCTCCACCTGTTTTTCTTGGCTGTAACCTTGGTTACTGCCACTGACTGTCACTTCGGTTACTGCCACTTGCAGCTTTTCTAATCCAAATAAGTGTATGTTGTTGATGAGCCTTTACCAGCTGTGCTCTCATTAGACTGGGGTAGGAATATCTTTTTTTGACTGGTGACCCACGTGGTCGTGTTCATGCCTGAAGCACCATAGCCCTCTTTCAATATGAAGTGTAATGGTGGGAACGATGCACCTGGCATGATCCTCTTTTGCACAGTCTCGATCTAGTTCTTGATTCCTTTGCTGATAGGAAAGCCAGAAGTTCAGAGCAATTGGGTAAAAATTTTTGTATCTCCTCTGTGGTTTGAAGTCTAGAAAGGTTTCTTGCTTATCTTTTACTGCTGGCTGCCATAGCTCTTGAGAGGCCAACTAAATTTTTGTTGTTGTTTCTGCGGAGCTGTTCTCTTACTCACTACGGATCTTACTAGTAGGGAAAAAATTAGATACTGCCATATCATAATGATTGCAAATATCAAACAGGGTCACATCAAACAGGTAAAGCATCTCTTTGTTGTGGTTTGCTTCAAGCACCCTGTTGTTTTCTGCTGCAAACCAATTAGAGAATTACTCATTCTTTGGTTACTTATCAGTGTCTCAAATATTCCTGTAATACCTCCCCCATGTTCCTTTGTCTTCTTTTCCATCTTTTGAGATGCATGAAGAACTCCTGCAGAAAGCTGTCATGGGTTGACAGGTTTCTAGGTGAATTTCACCCTGCCAGGTCCTTTGGATGTGTCAGGGTGTTGTGGGCCAATGACATTTAAGGTACGCCCTCTGCGAGATACAGTATTTAGGGAGCTGGACACTGGGAACTTCCTCTTTGGCTTCCAGCGTTCCAACAGGTAACAGGGGAGGGAGAGGGGTGTTTTTGCCAGGCTAGGCCTCAGGGCTGGCCTGGCTGGCCCTCTCCCCTCTCCTCCGGCTCCCCGAGGGCCGGGCCTGGCCCCCTTTTACCATCTGCCGGGCCGAGCCCCTCCC
>VZTF01005456.1:0-48346 GCA_013397755.1 Cnemophilus loriae | reverse complement strand
TTCACTGTGATGCTGAAGACAGGAGAGAACTGTTTTCTTGTGGGGAATCTCCATAGTATGGCTAAGAGAGATTCCGCTCTCTAAGTAGACTGAAGAAAGGTTATTCTAGAGGTGGCAAACTGACTGAGAAACATCAGATTTTGTGTCTTTGCATTGGCAGTGGGGAAATATCTGAGAGAGAAGTTTGGTGGGGGGGGAGGACAGGTTTTCTGAAGGTTTAATCTAATTTTTATGACTCGTTTTTGTTTTTCTTCTTTTTTTTCCTTTTAGTTCTGTTAATAAAACTTTCTTTATATTCTTTAAAGTTTGAACCTGCTTTGCTTCTCCTAATCCTTATCTCACAGAGGGAAATGTCCTAAATAATAGGCCCAAATTTAAATTACTGCATTTAAATTGGATTGGCAAACTCAAAACCACTACAAAAGCCTTAAAGATTAAGGCAAAAAGACTACTCTGCATCTGGGGAGAAAAGTGGGTTACTACTACCATCTCCAAACAGCATGGACTTTCAAACTTGCTTAGTAATTTCTGTATTAACCCCACAGTTGTGCTTCAGTATGTCTGTGGAAAAATCAGTTTTATTTATCAGAAAACTCTCACTGGCAGACAACCAATCCTCATCTCAGTACCCAGTCACCCTCATTTTAAAAACTATACATCTTTATTGTAGGCTTGATTCTGTTCAGTTTTAACTTCCAGCCATTAAATGACATCATGTCTGTTTACCTATTTGATTGAAAGAAGCAGATAGTATTGGAAATGTGCCCCAAATGCAGCTACTGACAGGCTGTGACCAAATCACTCTTTAAGCTTTTCAGTGGTAGTCGGTGAGATTTCTCAGTTATCTCTTACTGAAAGGAAAATCTTCATGATTAAGGATTGCCCTTGTGGCTTTTTTTTTTATCGCCAGAATGTGCTCCGAAGCATAGACATCAGGACTGGACAGAGACTTCCAGAGGTAGTCTGCAACTGCTGTAATATTTGCAGAAGTACCATAGAGCTCTCACCCTTGCTAACAGGTCTGACAAATTTCTTGTGATATCTAGGCTCTACAGCCTAAATACTCATATTCTGAAATAAAAAATATATTTCAGATATATTTTTATTAGTAGTAAGAATTGACACCATCATTTTATTGTGATTATAGCTTTATGAGTGTTATGTGTCTAGTTCTTATCAAGTCCACAAATAACTATTTTAAATTGAGTGGGACTCACAAGTGGGAATTTACAGTTACTGGGAAGCTCATTAATTTAGTCTTAGCGAAAAATTAGAATCACCCAAACATGAGTGTTCAAGACAAATGGGAACACTTACTTCCTGAAAGTGACTGTGTCTGAATGCAGGGAAACCCAAAACAGCTATCATAGTCTTATTTCCTGATTTTTAGATGGCTAAAGGTGGGAAACATCCCAAATAATGTTACTGGTCTCTGTTCTGTGATTTGAATAGGATCATAGCTTTACATGTAATGGTGGTGTTTCTCTGGTGGGCTGCTGTCAGGGACTGTTGTGGAAGCAACGGAAACTGAGACTCTTGCAGGGACTGGCAAAGCATTCAGGCTGTGAGCATGGAGCACCCTGACTTTAGTCCAGCTAACCAGGCAGCTGCCTTTTCCTGTGGTGACAAGACTTGCAAAGGGATTTCTCAGAAAAATCCTTCTCCCGCTCTGCCCCTCCCCTTTTCCTGAAAACAAACAAACAAACAAACAAACAAAAAACCCCCCCCACACCAAAAAAAAGCACCAAAAAACAACAAAAAAAACCAAAAAAAACCCCCAAACCTAAAAAAGCAACTCTGCCCAGCTGGGGCATTTCTGTCCACAGAATTTCAGGGAACAAGCTATTTTTATTTCACTTGCATCCTAACAGTGTGCAGGGAGGATGACTTCTGCTGAATGAACAGGAAGGAAAGGAGGTTAGAGCATGGCATCATCCCAAAAAGCATAGCTGGCCTGTGCTGTTAACTCCTTGGTGGCTATTTTATAACAACCATCTCCTTTTCCAGTCTGCACATAACCTCCTGGCTCACTCAGCTCTCTCAAACTTTCACACAGACTTGAACTTTCCCAAGGTCTGAGTGGCTCTGCCCAGTCATTCTGCAGATAAGTCTGAACGGGCTCTTGGCAGAGGTGCATCCCTGCAGCTCCCCAAGACGGTTACTGCTCCAGGGCAAGGACACACACAGGTGTGTCCCAGGCAGCTACGTGGGAATCAGAAGGGAATCAGGGATGTTGAAATCTCTGGAAATATGTCTCTGTACCTTGCTTTCTTCAGTGTGCCAGATACAGGCTTCTTGAGAAGTTTCTGTCCCAAAAGGAGCTTAAGGTGAGTTGCAATGAAAGCTGGGTGGAGTTCACATCCACTGAATTTTATAAAGCTGTTTGCACTAAAAAAAACCCCATCAGAATTTGAAAGGTGGAGAAACAGCTGTTTGGAAGCATACAGTAAAGATTTTATTCCTTTGGGACTTCTCTCTGCAAGGCTATTGAACCTCAATACAAGAGAAGCAGTTATGAGTAAATCACGTGTGAAAAATGCGTGTTTGCTTTTCAGATTTAGCAATGGTATTAAAATCTTTTTTTCACAAGGAAGGCAGCATAGGCAAACAAAAACCCCAAACAAACCCAAAACAGGCTATTTGCAAAGAAAACTATGAATTTAGCGAAAGCAAACCCTACCATTACTGCTGTTGGCAACTTCCTGGTGAACTTTGTGCTGTCAGGGAAAAGCCAGGAAGGTCACTTCTTGAGCAGGCAGATGTATGGAACAGAGACACGGCCCACTCCTTCCTACCACTGTGGTGTGATACACCTGGAAACTCACCTGCAAAGGCAGGAGTGCTTCCAGCCTGTGTTGCTTGCAGCATCGGGAAGTTGGGGATGCACACAGCGCCAACCGCATTAGCTGTAGGAGTCCTTCTCCTGCATACAACATATTCATTTCATCACGGAGATGAAAACAGAGGTACCATTGCAGACTAGCCTTAGAAGGTATTATCAGATTTTGGGATACCTATGTGGTCCCACTGCACAGAGTAGCAGATGTCTTTGTTTACTCTTCAGAAAGTTTGTGTTAATGATTTGAAGAATGCCTATTATTTCATCCCAGCGAATAAATACTTCATTTGCTAACACATCAAAGGTATTCCAGAGAAGATTTCTTTCCATATTGTTTGACAAATTGTGGTTATAGACCACCAGCATTTGTTGGACCTCTATCAGACAGACTTTTATGCACATTTGGCAGAAATGCTGGGAAAAACATGTAAAGTTTGCTATTACTGGCAAAATCCCACTCCACCCATTAAGTGTGGGTAACACAAAAAATAGATAGTAATAAATACAATATGTGGATGTGTTAAGTAGGCAAGTGTTTAGAAAAAAAAGAACAAAAACTTATCTGAGAATTTTATAGCTTTATCAGGTCTAAAAAATTTGATTATGGCTAAAAAGGGTAAGCCAGTGTTTCTAGAAGTTCGTGGAAACAAAAACTAGAAACCTACTAAAAATAAAAAAAAAAGGCCCACAGAAAAAGGTTCATATCCTGTAATTTTCTTAGTGTAGTATCATAAGTAGTTTCCATCCAGTCTAACCATTCTGCCTGCACGTGAATCACATGCTTACTTCTGTGGCCTGGAAATGGTGTATGGGGAAGTCCTGCTGCTCCTAAATATGAATCTTCACCTCTGTTTTTGGAACTACGTATCCCCCTCGTTAAATACTGAGTCTCTGTTGAGGATGGGAAGAACTCCTCCAAGTGCAGGAAGCTCAGGGCAATACTGCTGCAATGTTAGTACGAGCTGCTGGAACGCCAGTTAAACTTTAACCTAATTTCTACCACAAAACCGATGGGTTTGAGTGGTCAAGGCAGGAGACCAGAGACAAAAAACTCCTATCAATGGGTGCTGTCTAATGCATAGCTTTGGGATATTTCAGTTAATCTCTGCAGGCAGCTGTGTTAGCGTCCTGTTGAAAGGGAGAGGAGAGCTGAATACCTCAGGTAAAGCCTTTAGCTTTACCACAAACCTTCGCCACAAATGGATTGTGTGGCATGAGGAAAGCTGGATCATCCCTAGAGCACCTTTCCTGAAGGCTCGCTGCAGGGACCACTTCTGCTTGGGTCAGTTCTTTTTGAAGACCAGCACTCATCTGCAGAGGAACACCCTGGGCTCCGTGTCTTCAAGGACGCTCAGTTCCAGCTGGGAACCTGAAGGCTGCTTTTGAGAGAGGAGTGAGACTGCAGTCACACCTTTCTCTACTGTGTTTGCCAAGCTACAGGTGGTTTCCTGCACAGCAGCTAGTTTTTTGTACCTCCTTCCTTGAGTATTTACTCCTCTGCTTCAACATGCAGGGACACTTTCTTGCTGTTGCGGGCCTTTTAAATTTTGCTCTAGGGCCCAGATGTTGGAGCATTAGGTAACTGAGCATCTAACTTGAGGTTAGGTTTAAATTATCCTTGAGTAGCGTGTGTGAAGTTACTGAGCCAAAATCTTCCTGGTTCAGAAGCCTGGATTTTCGCAAGCATGGAATAAGAGCAAACTCCTTTCATTCCACAGAATTTTCACTTAGTTTTTCACCAATATTGAATGAAAGGTGAAAAGAGAGCTCCAGCTAACTCATCAGCAAATGCCTGAAGAAAACCTGACAGCCCCTGCCTGCCCCTTGCCTTTTCCCATGAGGCTGGATGTATAGAGGAAGATGGCAGAAGATAACATCAAGCAAATCTGCAGCATAATTCAGACTCCCAAAAATCAGAGGCACAGTCACAGTTCAGCTTCTTGGGTGAACGAAGGAATTTTTTACAATAAGGCAGAAATTTGCTTCAGTTATATAGAGGGTTCTCTTAAAATATTGAATTATTTCTTAATGCCATTTTCCAGTTGTCTTCAACTTGTTTTCTTAGTATTTTTCGAACTTTCTTAAAGACAAAATTATGTCTTCTGTTTCGTGTTCATATAACACTAAAGTGCTTGACTGAGCACATAAAATATAGATATTTATTTACCTTTTAGTTGAGGATACAAATCTCTGAAGAGATTTGTTAAAATGGGTAAGGTAGCCTTTTAACTCAATTTCTTCCATCCTCTTACACCCTGATATTAGAGGTTGGAAACTGTTAAATTTAACGAAAATGGAGGAGGATGGTTTTGGCTTAATATTGAAATCTCAGTTTCACTGTCACTGGACACTTTTTACTTTTTACACTTTTTACAGGGGACCTAGTATTGGGAAAGTGAGCATAGAAATGGTTGCTCAGAAATATATGTACAGGTCATTTTTTTGAGCAGAAGATTATCTCACTAAGAAGTCTACTCAAGGCAACCTGAAGCTGACTTACTACACTTGAAGATATTAGAAGAGATTTTTACCTCTCATCCTATCCTCCCCTTGAGAGAGGTTCTATTTTTCATTGCCCCTTCAAGTTTGGGGAAGAGACAGTATCCCTTTTGTATCAAGGATAAGAGTAAAAATCTTAAAAATGTGTTTTTAACCATGTCTCAGGAGGAGATTAACTTAATTTGTCTCAAATTCTACCAGTGTCAGTGCTGGGAGAAATTCAGTGCTGTAGTAGGTTGTTGGCTCTTGACATGGGAGATGAGTCATTACACCGTTCTGGCAGTGAATAAACTAAACCATGGAACCTGCAGTTAAATAATCAAGGAAGGATTTTCTTGTTGTTTTTAGTGACATACCCTTTTGAAACATGAAGTAGCCTGTTACCACTGGCAGTCTGTTTGTAAAAGCAGGTGACTATGGGTGGGGAGTGAAAAAGAAAGCCTAGCAGGTTGTTCACATGGCATTTTCAAATCACCTCCTCAAGCCCATTAATTTTAACTCTTGAACTTTGTAACATAGCCCACAGAAACCACACAATTTTTCACCCAGACTCTTAATACTTTTGCAAAAGGGAAAAGAAAGAGGAGTGCAGTACAACTCTTCTGAATAGAGAAGGTGGTAATCCCCGACCCAAAGGCTGTGAAAGCAACCTATCTTGAACTGCCCTTTGAACACCTTCACTCAGTATTCTGTCAATAGCCAGTGTGTGAACAGGTTCTACAATGCCAAGTACGTTTTTCTCTGCATAAATCCGTGATCATTTCAGGTCACCCTTCCCCAAGCTCTCCTCCCAGCCCAGGCCTGCAGCATTCTCGTCTCATTCATCACAGACCTGATCGTAGTTGCCATCTCAGTCAGCTGCTCTTTGTTCAGGGGAGAGAAATTTAGATCTTTACAGGCACAGAGAGCCAGAGTGAAAATGGCTGTGCAAAGCAGACCATCTGATGGCTAACAATGAGTGGGGAAAGTACAGATTAGATATTTGCCTTGGTTACTTGTGATGGGGCAGAAGAAGAAATGTTAAGTCTTTCGACATATCTGCTTTCAGGACTATAGGTATTTGTTTTTCTGTGTACTTTGGGAGGAGAGATAATGCAGATGATCAGCCGCTGTTTACAGCCTTCTTTTGAGGCATGGGGAAGTTTGGTTTGTCTCCAGGTCAGAGATGGATGGGCAGAGACTGGGCCCAGGCCTGCAAACTCTCAGTGAACAATGGTTCCGGAAGCTGGTACTCAGTAACAGCAGATGAACAAATTTTCCTTCTCTGCTTCACTCCAAATGAAACTGAAGGGTGAGGGATTATTCTTTAAAAATATCTTGTTTGATTTTTGGGGAGATATAGCTGGACCTTCAGGTTTTCGGGTTCTGAAGAGCATTGTCTTCCATATAGTAATCATTCTTAGTACCTTCTTTCATCTAAATATTTAAAATTTATTGCAGTCAGTCAGTATACCTGTCATAAAGATAAGCACTGGAATTAAAATGCCTGTCTGGTTTATTACCTGATAAAACATTTCTTGGTTCCATAAACTGAATTATAGTTACTTTCTCTGCGTCAGCTGACTGCAGGCTGAGGAGATGATGAGCACAGGAAGGAGCTTGAACTTTGAGCTTCGGTTTAATTGCACTGAATAATCTCTTGATGACTGTTTGAGCCTTTTCCCCTGCCCCTAAGCTACAGACTGGAGAGGGATCATTTCTGCATGCACGCATGATGTTTAGGAGTAGCTAACTGTCTGAACGGCTGGTGCTCATCTGCAGAGCCACATCGGGTAATTCTGCCAGTAACTCTGCCAGGGTGTGTAGGAATAGCACTTTTGTTTGAGTTCCTCAGAGTCAGGCAAACACAGCCTGATTATTAATAGCCAAACAATAAGTTACAGCCACCCCTGCAGCAAGATGTTTGCATTTCAGAAGGGCATTAAAAGAGTAATTTGGTTTACACCTATGATGGGTTATTTCATGCATCATTTATGGCTTTTTGTCTAAGATGAGAAGCTTAATAGTATTGAAGCATCTCTTGAGAGTATTTGCACTCAGCAAAAACCTCAAGCATCTTCATATGTTGTCTTCGTATGAACATCAAGGCAGAAGTGCTTTGTGGTGTGAACATTAATCTTTATTTGAAATGCCTACTGTGACATGTGGCACTTGCTGTGGATTTGGAGAGAGTTGTCTCTAGAAGGCACTCACAGGATTCTGTGTCCCACATGGGCTTCTGAGGCCACATGGAGGTATTAAAATGCTCATACCTGGACAAGCTCCAACTGCCAAATGATACTAATATTTTCTTGAGTCCACTGACTCAGATTCATGTGGTAAAGGTGATGAGGAAGATGTGTCTCTTCTGAATTTCAGTCATAGATTCCATGTTTGAAGAAGTCACTTCAAGAGTGTCAGAGGAGATGAGCAGAGCGTGTAGCATTAGGAAGGAGGAACAGGATGTCCATGAGGCTTTTTTAGATAGCCTGCAGAGGCAAAAGCCCAAGCCACGGAGTAAAGGGAGAAGCAAGGACATGGAGGGACATAGAGCATTTTGGAGAGCCTTGGGATGGGAGAGGTTGAAACCTTGTGCTCTGTGTCAGTAGCAGACAGGCTCTCTTCATTCCCAGGCCTGCAACAACTAAACAAAAATCCGGGATACAGGTGAGGAGGAAGTGTCGCAGCTTTGATCAATGTGTCTCTTGACAATGCAGATGATGAGATGAACGGCAGTCTTGGAAATATGGCAATAATACCAGACTGGATGGGGCAAACAATGCACAAGGCCTGCTGTGCAGATGAACCTGAATCAAAGAATGGTTTGGGTTTGAAGGGACTTTAAGATCATCTCATTCCAACTCACTGACACGGGCAGCGACACCTCCCTCTAGAACAGGTTCCTCAGAGCTCCAGCTAGCTGTGTCTTGAACACTTCCAGACATGGAACATCCACAGCTTCTCTGAGAAACCTGTTCCAGCGCCTCATCACCCTCACAGTGAAGAATTTCTTCCTGGATAAGTCTAGAGAAGGGTCGCTGTGAGGGAGCACAGGGCATTCAAGGGCAGGTGGGGGTCACTCGGCTGGTTCAGCCTGGTTAAGAGGAGGAGATGGAAACAACTTTTTCCTGTCTACAAATGCCTGGCGTGAGAGAACAGAGAAAATGGACCCAAACACTTCCCAGTGGTGAAAACCAACAGGGTGACATGCACTGAACATGACCTGGAACATGGGAAATCCCATTAGATATTAGGAAAAACCATGTGAGAGATCAGGCGCTGAAACAGGGCCAAGATAATGTTTGAAGTCACTGACCCTGGAGAAACTAAAATTTGACTTGGCAAACCTCTGAGCAGCCTGATCTAACTGGACCTGCTTCAAGCAGTGACATAAATTAATTCCAGAGGTCGCTTCCAACCTTGACTATTCTATGATTTTATGAAAATAATTTGGAATTAAAAATAGCTACATTTTAAAAATAAATAATTCACTTCCCATTCGTTCTGTACACAAAATTGAATGCGTTTTTATATGCTTTTAAAAGTCCAAATATTACCATCCCATTTTTGCAAGTTTTCTTAATTATGCACATATAAAAGAAAATGGTGGGACATTATTATTGTTGTACTTTGTACCTTGTTATCATTATACGTTGTTAAATGCAGTGAAAAATTTCCATTTAAGTTATCATGCACTAGTTACATTTTAATTATCATACTTAGGACCATTAACCATGTATTAGAATGTGACAATGCAAGGTGCTGCAGAATTCAGGTCCAAAAAGACAGTCTACACCACAGAGAGATTTTGAGTTCAGTAGAATGAATGTACTTACATTCTTAAGAAGGTTTCCAAGTGGTTTGGTTTTTTGGTTGGTTTTTGGTTTTGTTTTGGTTTTTTTGCACTGAAGTTTAGGACAAAAGAGCAAGAGGGAGAACTGATGTGAACTGTTGAAAGACTTCTTGAATAAGGGAGTTCAGAAAGTAATTACGAAAATTTTCAGATTATATAGGCTTATTATGTCATAAAAAACAATAATAGAGTGCAAAGTAGTGTAAGAAGCACTAATACCATAGTTCAAAAATAACCACATCCAGGCATTATCTAGCTAGGTGAGCCTTTGACTTTTTCATGAGCTATGTCTTCAACAGATGTCAAAATTTTTCTCAATGTACTTTCTTCCATATTTTCTCTAAAAAGAGGGAAGTCATGGGGGCTTTACAGTAAACAACCCTGCCTAAGCCTGACCACTGCTGCCTGTCACTCACTTTAAAGCATCTTTCCCCACTGCCTTTTAATTTCCATTCACCTAGAAGATATACATATTGACATACGAGGTTCATTTTTTGCCATTTTGTGTGCAGCCTGAGATTGTTTTGTACTTTAGCCTTACTCCCACCTGCACAGGTGAAGTGATTCAGCTTTCCAAAAACTGGTTCTCCTTCTTCCTGTAACAAGTCTCCCGTGGTTACAGGGCAAAAAGGGAGTGGATGTCTGATCATCTTTTTCTTACAGCTCTGTGGCAAGGCTCTGATGAAAAACAGATGCAGAAAATTTGTCAAAATACTTAACAAACCAAGCTGATCTTCCCTTGAAGTCTTTCCTTCATTCCCCAGCAACAGCATACTTGATTGTAAATTGCAGTGTCTTTCACGAGGCACTTTTACACATTACTGCTTCATAAGGCCTGCTCTGATTAGTTAAGTGATAGATCTCAAAGGCTCAGGGAAGGAGATGTGTGGAGAAAACAGCATATAGCTCTTGTACTCCTAACTGGGTCATTTTGAAGCTAAGTAAGAACATTTCAAGTTTTCTTTCTTCCTCTCTCCTCTCCCACCGTGCTCCCCCCAACCATTTCCTTAAAAATCAGGTCTTGTATTCTTAAAGACAGTGGTTTGTTTCTTTTACAAATGTTATGTCTCCTGTTGAAGTATTGAATACCTACAATGGTTTAAATATCCCAGAGAATTGGTGTTTACTGTATGTGGACTAAACAATATTTTCCACTTGTGATTAAACAACTTTAATGCTGTTAACCTGATTGTCTGTAGGAGTCGCAATTACAGAAAAAGGAAGTAACAGCTAAAAGCCTAGAGTGTATGTGGCATTGTGTTTATGTGTGTGGCCATGGCATATAATTCCCATAATTTTTACAAAGTTGCACATTGTTTACAGCATCTAAAGCAGCTTAATGCAACTGTATTTACCAGATAGCAGGCATACATGAAGAAAAAAGTACTCTCACCTTCCTTTTCCTTAGTGCAGGTGGATACAGATCACTGAGTAGTAGCAATAAATGAAACAGAGATCTGCCATCACATTAACTTCTGTATTTGTCCATGAGCAGAGTTACAATGTGCGGATGCAGCTCTCATATTTGTTGATGGAGTTACACCTTGCAGACATTTCTTTTGTCTTAGATGCCATATCATATCTTAGATGTCATAACTGCACTTAGAACAGAGATGAACCGAGATAGTTAGAGGACACCTAAGGCATGTATGATTGGTGTGCAATGGTGTCCATGCATCTTTGTTCCTTGAAACCTTTTTTTTTTTTTTTATTTCAGGCAAATATAAAAAAGGTGGTTTTAGGTTTTTTTAAAATATTTTCTCATTAGTTTTATAGCCAAAGATGTTTATTACTATTCAGCTTAGAAGATGTTCTTAGCAATGAAGCTGCTCCAGACAAAATAGATAAGAATTCTGCAAACTGCTGACGGAGAAAGAACAACCCGGACAAACCTGATGCAAAGAACAAACATTTATTTTGTGTTTGCTTATACCCTTGAATGTACATGTGTGATTTCTGGTGAATTCCATTGTAGCTGTGCTGGGTACAGTTTTATGACTAGCTTTTCAGTGATAAGCTAGCTGAACTAAAGAGCTGCTTTCAGCACAAAGTGCAAGACCTCTAATGGAGCTAAAATCTGGGGGTTTTCCATTGCAGAATAGGAAGGGTCTTGGTTACAAAATTCAGCTGTGGATTTTGTGTACCATAGGCCAGGTCTTTCACTTGCCTGCAGCAACCCCTTCCAGCTGTCTGTGTTAAAGAGTGCATAAATATAAAGGGTTGTTTGCTCAGCCACTAGGAAGGAGATATTTTATATATTTGAATAGAGTCCAGATTTACAATTCTATACCTTGGCATCAGAAGACAATGTTCGAGAATTGCATTTGGTCCAGACAAGCTATTAGTTAAGTTTGTTACTAGGTGTTTTTCCTTGAATCAGGTACAATACCAATACTGGGCAAAATCCATTAAAACACATAGTTTTTAAATCTCTGCTCTCCACCCACTACTTGATAACATTGTGTCCCTGTCTGGCCAGACAGCGTGAGTCAGCTCACTACCTTTCAGGGCAGAATTGCTGGGAGGGAAAACATTCCACTGAAAATAATAGGATGCACTGAGTGAGGCACCATTTCACATTTTTCCTTAAATTATGAAGCCTATCCCTGAATGAATGACCCTTATATGGTAAAAGTGTGGCCTGCTCTTCTGGCCCTGCGGTGTTCAAAAGCATCGTTTTTAGGCATGTTTGGTATTAATGGAAGATTAGATTATTTTATCTTTAACCTATAATAAATGATGAGTCTGAACACAGTGCATGTTTACTTCCTGCTCATTCCTGAGAGGGGCATGAAAAAAAGGGATTAACCAGACAGTCAGCTGTTCTAGCTGCCGCTGCTGTCTATAATACTTCCTTTCCTTGTACAGTGGCTCAGTACCTGATGGAAAATTCCTATCGCATGCAATCAGAAAGAGCCTTTCAGTTGTTTTACGTATCTATTCCACCAAACTCAATAGCCAGTTACAGTCCTCTAAGCTGGCAGTGGTCTTTAACAAAACCCATCATCTACTAAATTCTATGAACTCGAAATTTGTGGAAAGTGTCTAGAATGTGACTTGGTTCTGGTCCATTATATGAGGTGGTTTTCAAGAGGTATTACTCTGAGAGGATTCTTATCCCATAAAGAGGAATTAATTAAACATGAATTACAGGCAGGAGGACATGATTTCTGACCACGACATTAAGCAATACATGAAGGGGTGGGGTCTTCTCCTGCTCACTGTGATATGGTGTTCTCAACAAGGCTGCTCGTAGAGTCTTTCTCCCAGTGAAAACAGACTTTCTAAACTCTGTGTAAGTGGTAGTATTGACTGGGTTCTTCTGGAAAGAGAATTCATTCCGATTCAAGAGATACACAAACTGGCTACTGGGAACAGAAAGCAGCAGTAGCACTTCTTGACCAGTGGAGATCTTTCAAGGGAATAGCTTCAGAGGCTGCTCTGTTGGGCTTTGTGCATGAAGCTGGAAGTCTGGTTTCTTCCAGAGATGTGCAGGTGTCTTGCATGCCCATCCTGTGGGCATGAATCAACAGAGAACACGTATTAAAGATGTGCCTTGATGGTGTGAATGAGCACCAGGGTGACTCACATGAATGTCATACTCTTGTCATTAGCGCTGACTGAGGGTAAAGCTGTATGAAAAGCTACATGTTAGGACTCCTCTGAAATGAAAACATCAAGTGGTACAAATTCATCACATAAACTTATTCTGATGAAAGTATATTTAATACAAGGTGCTGCAAATGAGATTTTTCTTTGTTTTCTTCAGTCGCAATGCTATTTGTTGTCTGTTTAGACATGTCATTTCTTTTAAGTCCGTCAGGTCAGGGAAGCCTAGATAACTTCAATACTGAAGTTACAAAAGTTAAGTTACAAGGCAGGCACACTCTGATTAGGCCTCTTGAGGAAAGACTTTTTTATCCTGTGTCAAAATTTTACGGTTTAATCTCCCCTCCCCCAAATATTCCAGGGCTTTTTGTGCAGAAGCAGGAACCCAATTTAGACCTGAAGGAGTGGCTTATCTTTGCAGAATCACAGAATCACAGAAAAAGTAAAATTGGAAGGGCCTGCAGTGGATCATCTAGTCCAACATCTGCTCAAAGAGGGTCATCCCAGAGCATTTGCACAGGAATGCATCCAGATGGTTCTTGACTATCTTCAGTGAGGGAGACTCCGCACTCTCTCTGGACAATCTATTCCAGTGTGAGGTCACTTGCACAATAAAGAAACTCTTCCTCATGTTCAGGTTGAACTTCTGTGCATCAGTTTCTGCCTGTTGCCTCTTGTCCTTGCTTGCTGCCTGGCTCCATCCTCTTGGCACCGTCCCTTCGGGTACTTATAGAAATTGATAACATCCCATCTCAGTTGTCTCTTCTCAAGTCTGAACCCAACTCCCTCAGCCTTTCCTCATCAGAAAGGTGCTCCAGCCCCTTAATCATCTTTGATTAAGCCCTCCAGTGGACCTGCTCCAGTACATCCTTGTCTATCTCGAGCTGGGGAGCCCAAAACTGGACACAGATCTCCAAATGCAGCCTTGCCAGGGCTGAGCAGAGGCACAGGATCACTTCACTTGACCTGCTGGTGATGCTTTTCCCAATGCATCCCAGGATCCCATTGGCCCCAAGAGCACACTGCTGGTTCACAGACAGCTTGTGGTTCACCAGGACCCCCAGCTCCTTCTCCACATAGCTGCTTCCCAGCAGGTCACCCCAGTCTGTGCTGGTATCTGGGGTTGTTCTTCCCCAGGTGCAGGACCCTGCACGTGCCTTTGTTGAATTTCAGACAGCTTTTCTCTGCCCAACTCTCCAGCCTGTCAAGGTCCTTCTGAAGGGCTGCAGAGCCATCTGGGGTATCAGCCACTCCTCCCAGCTTTGGGTCATCAGTGAACTTGCTGAGGAGGCATCTGCCCTCCACCCAAGTCATTGATGGATAAGGCAAACAACGCTGGGCTCAGTGTGGAACTCTGGGGGACAATACCAGTGACAGGCCTCCAACCTGACCCTGTGTCACTGATTGTGACCCTCATTCAGCCAGTTCTCATTGTCCACTCATCCAGTCCACACTTCCTGAGTTTGCCTATGAGGATGCTGTGAGAGACAGTGTTGAAATCCTTGCTGAAGTCAAGGTAGACAATAGCCACTGCTCTCCCCTCATCCATCCAGATACTTGTTTCATTGCAGAAGACAATCGGGTTGGTAAAGCATGGTTTACCTTTATAGTGTCCATGCTGATTGCTCCTAAGCACCTTCTTGTCATCCATGTGGATAGGGATGTCCTACAGAATGGGGTGCCAACTTTCCCAGCACTTGAGATGCATTTCATTAGGGCCCATGGACCTGTGGATGTCAAGTTTGCCTACCTGTTCTCTCACCCAGTTCTCCTTGACCATGGGAAAGTCCTCCTTTCAGCATTCCTTTACCCTGGTCTCCTGGGTCAGAGATTCCTGATGCCTGATCGTAGTGAAGACCAATGTAGAGAAAGTGTTCAGCTAACTCTGCCTTCTCTGCGTCCTCTGTTACCAGGGTCCCTCTTCCATACAGTAACAAGCCTACACTATCCCTAGTTTTCCTTTTGTTACTGATGTATTTGAAGAAGCCCTTCTTGTTCTCCTTGACATCCTTGGCCAGATATAAGGCCTTGGCCTTCCCCGTCTTATTTCTGCTTACTCTGAAGACCTCTCTGTGTCCATTCCAAGCAGCCTGACCCTGCTTCTGTCGCCCACATATTTCCTGTTTACACTTGAGTAATGTCAGGAGTTCTTTATTCTTCCACAGTGGTTTCTTGCCTCCTTTGATTTCTTGCTCATTGGATACATTGTTCTTGTCCCTTGCCTGAAGGAAGAGGTGGTACGTGATTTTCAGCAAGCAGTTCCTGTGACCTGGCTTTCTCCAGCTGACTGAAAACTCCCAAGCTACTGTTAAGTCGGTGTCAAGTGGTGAAAGGGTTTAAAAGTGGAAGGTGTGACCAGAAGGCAAGGATTTTCAAGTTGTCATTGTTTCACTCCAGCCAGCAACGAAGCACTGCACACAGCCACTCACCTGCTCCACCAGAGGGATGGGGGAGAGAGCTGTAAGGGTAAAAGGTGGAAAACTCATGCATTGAGATCAATTCAGTTGCATGGGGAATGCGGAAGCCGCACACGCAATCAAAGAAAAACAAAATTCATTCACCACTTCCCATGGGCAGGCAGGTGTTTCACATCTCCAGGGCAGCAGAGCCCCCTCATGCCTCAGCAGTGACTTGGGAAGACAAATGCCATCACTCCAAACATCCCAACCTTCCTCCTTCTTCTCCCCAGCTTGAAATACTGAGCAGGATGTCACATGGTCTGGAATATCCATTTGGTCAGTTTGGGTCACCTGCCCTGGCTATGTCTCCTCCTAGCCCCTCATGCACCCCAGATGTCCTCCCCAGCATGGCAGTATGAAAAGCAGAAAAGGCCTTGGCTATGCGTAAGCCCTGCTCAGCAAAACTGGAAACATCTCTATATTATCAACCCTGTATTCAGCCCAGATCCAAAAGGCAGGCCCTTACTTGACACTGTGAAGAAAGTTAACTCTACCCCAGCCAAAACCAGCACACAAGTGCATTTACCATTACTCCTATTAGAACAAGTGAAAAATACAGCTATATACACATTCTACCCAACACTTCGTTTGCCTTAAACCAGTCCATAGTTCATTCAAAGTATAATTAAAATAAATTTATGTGTTATCTCTGATTGTCCAATTACAACTACACCTACAGTATCAATGATCTCCAGTGGTTTTAGTAGTTGGGCCCCCTCTCCCAGGATGTTATCAGCCACGCATTTAGAAATTTACTTAAAAGTGGAAGTCAGTAACTGGCCATACGAAAAGATGACAAGCTGTGTGTCTATGGAAGTGAAGTAACTGCATACATATGCAGTTGAAAGTAAGCCTAAAAAGTTGAAAGTAAACCTATCTCCAAGCAAAGATGTGAGGCAGCATGAATGCTACCTTGGTTTGCAAGCTCTTGGCACACTTTGGTCTGATTCACACCCTTCAGGCCCTGTAGTCAATCACAGTCTTGACCTTTTAAGCAGCACTCATACTGCAGAACTAACTGGAGGTTGTTTCCTCTCTGAAAGGCAAATTTTTTATCATACAATGAAATAGCCTTGTGATAAAATCTGTTCTACTTAGCCTTGGGACCAGGGCAATGCTCTGGTCATTAGTACAAGGTCTAAAAATATTATTATAGTGAGCACACCATAGATTTTTTTTGAGAAATTCACTGCTGGCAAAACTGGCACAGTTTCAGCATCAATCCTGCCACAACCCTTCTTCAGCACTGCCCTGCCTGCACACACTCTCTTAATGGCATTCCTGGGGTTATTTTCCATTTTATTCACAGTGATGAATGACCTGAAATGGAGAAGCCTATGTGGGCAACTTGTTCAGATATACTTTATGGAAAGCAGACCACTTGAAGAGGCTGCAGTGACCCTAACAGATGTCTTCTCCCTGCATGGTGTTCCAGTCTCAAATTATGTTTCCTCAAAGAGGCAGTGTTTATTTGAAAGAGGAAGAAAATGTGTACATATATTTTTCTAAATTTACATAATGCAAAAAGAAAGTTGAAGTAAATATTAGCTGATTCTAGCTTGCTGAATTATTCTTGAACTTATGTTGCTGGATTTAATGATCCAGTAAAATCAGAAAAAAAGATATACCAGTATTTCTACACACTTTCATACAGTCTGGAGGGTAACTTCTCAGAAAGTGGTAAAGAAAAAGATGCTGTTTTTCCATCCCCCAAAATTTAAAAAGAGAAGAATATCAGGAAAGTGAAGTGGTTTGTCTCTAAATCACTCATTTAGCACATTATCACTCGGAATTTTATTTACAACATATGTAATGGAATTGCAAGTCTGTATGTTTCCAAAATGGAAAAAAAAAAGAAGAGATGAATAGTAGATGACTTGTTGCAACCTGTCATATCTTCCTTTTTTTTACAAGTCTTCTAGTCGCTCCAAATTTATTCAGGCATTACATGTTCTTGGGTATATCCCATGACCTAATGAGAACTGTCAGTCTCTCACCCACACATGGACTGCACACCTCCTTTCAGAATTTCCTGAAATACTTCGGGGCATGTTCTACCAGAAACAGTGTTGGGGAACCCTCCCTGCTGTGTCTCAACCAGGCAGACAGCTGCCTCCCTGTCTGCAGTAAATCTGTAAGACAGACTAATTTGTAAAACACTAGAACAATCCATTTTAAGATGTAAAGACTTGAAGTCTATACTTATTTAAGAAGAATAGTTTGTAGGTACTAGACTTCAACAGGCATAGGCCTATTTTCCACATTATTTTGATATAGACTACAAGACCCCTTTTTTTCCTGTTATTCATTTTCAGAACACATCCAACATCTGCCTACTATTATTATATTGCTCTGGCCAGGGCTGTAAAGGGATCTTTAGTGAGGTCTTGGGACTGTTCACCAAGTTGTTATGCAGTCTGAAGGGTCCTCACGCCTATTTTCCACAGGGGTGAGGGAAAATGCGGAATCCTACAATCCGAGCAAATGTCATTGGCCAATTCTTTTTGGAGGCAGAGGGTTATGGTTGTGCTTTGTTGAAATAGCGAAGATGAGCTTGTCTTCATTCAGGTCATGGTGGCTGTTAACACAGAATTCTCAAGGGTCTCACCAGTGTCTTAGAGGAGAGAAAAACTTTAGAACAGAAGTTGAATCAGCAATGTCTAAAGGCGGAGTTTAAATGGGAAACAACTTGACACGAAGCAGCTGATTTCAAGGAGCAGTTATCATCAGCTAAAGAAAGGCAGCGCCTGAAGGCTGTAGTTAAGCTTTTAAAGTTAACCAGCTTAGAGTTGTTTTGATTTGTGACTTATGAACAACTGAGGTTAGTGTATGAGTGTGACACCTGGTTATAAGGTGGGAGGAAGACAATAGCTTAGTAAATAATTTTTAATAGACAATCAAAAAGTTGGCCATTAGGCCGGAAACCAGAGATCAGCCTGGCTGATCAAATGAGAGCCTTGGTATAAACAGGTAACTTCTACCCAGCCTACAGACACTGGCAATTTACTGTCATGAACAGCCTGGTAGATTATAGTAATAAATGGCAGTATATATTTAATTATTTGCTGTACTGTAAAATGTCTGAAATAGCAGGGAATACATCACCACTGTCAGGAAGAGCAGTGCTGCTCAGCTGTTCAGAGTCACTTCCCCATCTACTTGCAGCAAAGAAATGTCTGTCCCACAGCTTCCCTTGATCAGAGCCACAGGATCCATGGGTGTCTCATCTAAGGCTGGAAGCAGGAAGAGCCAAGGCAGGACTGTGGCTCTTCTGAAGCCTTTCAGGACAGAACTACGTTCCTATGTTACTTCGCTGTTACTTCCCTTCTAATGAGCACAGAGGCTCTGAGACCCACTGTGTCCAATGATTACCTTCTCCAAAGCTGAGCTATTCGACAGCTGACTCAACGAAGAGCAGTAACAGCCTAGCTCTTACCAGCATGAGTGCTGCTTAACCTCAACACCTGAAGCTGGCTGCAGCTGGTGAGAGAGCATGGGGCAGCAATGCATAGATGGGGACTGCACTTGTTCCTCAGTTACATGCTCTCCCTAATCTCAGACAGGAGATTATCATGTATTTGTCAGTAATGAAGTCCAGATTTCTCTTGCTGCTCCTCTGAAGACAGATGGGTGTACTTCTGCTGTCTAAAATACCTTGTAGTTTAACACTCAGCAGAGAAATCAGGGTGTTTGCCAGAGATATTGTCATTTAAGTGGCTAAAGTCTTTTCACTGACTTTGCTCACTTTACTGACTTCACTCACTTTTCACTGTCCAGGTATCAGATGGAATAAAAGACTAAAACAGATTTTCTTTGTGGGGACAGATAGACGAACAAGCCTCTCCCACAGTCAGGGAGGAACTGTGGAAATACATTAAGATGCTGAGGATTAGGGAGAACAACAAAACGTGGAGGCAGCTGAAAGCTGAACGGGATGTGGTCACAATGGGTGTATGTGCGGACATGAGGAGAGAGGGCACTGGTATTCTGACTGCGAAGACATTAGCCTAGTGACGTATGAGAGAGAAGGCAATGCTTCACTGCATGCTCCATGCTGAAACTCAGGGACTGGTGCATAGGCAAAAGCTTGTTTGTCCTCACTTTTAGACTGTGTCCTGCAATGTGATGACTACCTTCAGAAAGGCAGCATGTACTGGGCTTAAATGTGTTGAAGTTATTCTCATAATACCTGATATTCTAGTTAAAATGTGCCTTATGTGTGGGAGCAGAATAGGAACACCTGAGTATCAGAAGTTTTCCATAGCCAAGCCTATTACGAAAATTCTTGAGAAGGTGACATCTTTTTTAAGCATTCAGATTAATATATAATGACATAATTATCCTGTACTCCAAGAAAACTGTGAGGTGACTCAGAATAGAGAATTAGAATCTCATAAAAACCTGAGCACTGTAGCAAAGCTATGAGAGAATTTTGTCAAGATTAATTAACCATTTTTAGCAGTACACTTTACATACTTAATTTTAAATAAGTTTCTGCTCTGTTATTTCCTGAATGCAGCATTATAAAGGCTGCAGAGTGACCAGTTAAAGTTTTAAAAGAATAAATAATTTTTTCTCGCCACAGCAATAACTCCAAGTCTAGCAAAAAAAGTGTTGCAAGTAGCACTGATATTCTTAATGCAGTGTGATGGCAGCACTGGTGTGTTCATCCCACTGCTTTAGAATCCAATCAAGATTTAAGTTTTCTGTAGGACTGATATCCCAAAAGAAAGAATGTAGCATGAAATAACCCATTTATCTTTCTCTTTGTAATACAGTATTTAGCAGCTTTGTTTTGAAGGATCTCAGCTCATCTCTTCCTCCCCTCCATCCTCTCCCCACTCCTCCAGTTTTGATTCATAAAAATGTCTTCTGGTTTAGGACCAACTATAAAAAATTGAAACAAAATTTCATTTTCATCCTATTTTAAGATGTAACCCACAATTTTTTGTATGCCTCCTTTAAAAAATCATTAATGTCTCAGGTCTTCTGAATTCTTACACGTTCTTACTAAGTTCCATTATTAAGACCATGCAAATGTTTCATCACACTTTTTTAGCCTAGAGGAGATGATAGGGTTAAATAATTCCACATTAAGTGTAGCATGTATAAAAATGAGCTAGGCAGTAATTCCTTAATATTTTACTGAGAGCCTGAAGTTCTTTTCAAATCTAGACTTACTGTTTAGAAAAGGATCTATTATGGAGCCAAATACTTACCGTTTTGGCAATTACTTTACAGACTAAACTTGACTTATGGGAAGCAAAGTATTTTTAAGGTTAATTGCTGTAAAACTGAACTAGGAGATGGGTGAGTCAAGACAGATTCTTTCATCTATATGCAGAAACTTGTTAAACTCCAGGATTGCAGCTGTGAATCAAGCTGTTTAAAAGTTTGGTTTTGCAATAAATGTGCACCTTTGAAGACAGTAAACAGCTGAGTACAAGAAGGCAGAGTAAATCTACATCCTGAAAATTTGGGAAATTTTCCCTATGGTGCCATTCTAGCCCACTCTTATCAAAGGGAGCTCATGATTGATTTCAAGAGTGACATAGTGAAGGTGGACTTGTTCTGCAGGACTGGATTTTGCCTGCTCTCACATGAGACAGAGACAGTTGTATGTAAGTTTGATCTGCAGGATATCTGAGTGAAAACAACTGTGCTGTCTAGAGATCATAGAATAACTTAATTTGGAAGGGGCCCACAGGGATGATCCAAGCCCTACCACAAGCTTTATACCTAAGTGTACTGGGCAATAATTCAGTGTGATTTAATCTTGATGATTTAAATGAGTTTCGGATAGGACAAAAAAATGGCTTGATAAAGGCCAGGGAGAGAGGTAGGGCAGAGTGAGTCAGTATTTCACGAGCTTTTGGATATTGACCCTTCACTGAGTTTACCAGTGATTGGTGTCTCCGATATGTGAGAAAAAGATTGCAACCAGATAGGTTTATGTACAGGAAGGTGTTTTCAAGCACAGATTAAGTCTTGCTTTGTCATAGACATTCCATGTTTACATTCATTTTAAAGTTAGCCTCCTTCCCGGAGTGTGTCTCCTTTGCCTTTTACTGGGAAAGATCATTTAAAGAGATGTTTCAGAAATTACAACAATAAGACTCAGTTTTGCACTTTGCTTCAGATAGTCTTGTAAGCTTCAGCACTTCTTATTTCCTACATCTAAGAGATATGAGATCACGGTGGAGATAATATTACATCCTTGTTTTGATGGCTAGTCTGAAGATAAGCCAGATGACATTGGTCTTCTGTGATGTGAGAACAGAAATATACCCATATCTCAACAGAACTCAGCTGCATCTTACAGCAAGCTAGTTTTATGACCAAAAATTGTCCTCTTTTCCAAATGAAAGCTGTATTATAAATTTTCTTTTTTAAAAAATTTTTTAATTTTTTACATTGATCTATTGAAATTATTCACCTTTAGTTTAAAATTACTGGCAGTATTTGATCAGTTTTGTTAACCTCGTAAGCCAGTGGCAATGTTTATTTGGTAGTCTTCTACATTTAGAATTTAGGATACCTTTTACAGAAGTTTAATAAAATCCATTGGCTGCCTGATTGACGAACAGTGGCTTTATAAGCATTCTTTTCATACTTTACAATTGCCAAATAAAACACTGTGGTAAGAAGGGGAAAATTTCAGGAATTTATGAAGCATTTGCAATAAGAAAAATCCTTTCTTCTGTTTGGTTGCCTGGGATAGCAAGTCATCAATCCTCTCCACAGCACATCATATGCTAAAGATAGAACAAAGTGTTTAAAATCTCACCTTGATAACATTAAGGAAAGCAGAAATCCACATGAATATTTAGTGTCCAACTTGAGATGGCCTTTAGCTGATTTAAAGGCCAGACAATTATTTAGGGGTGACTCATATGCCTTTTTATTGATCTGTTGTACTTTGCATGTAGGCATGTGTGCTTGCAGGACTCATTCGCTCTCAGCACAAGTATTGGGGAATAACATATGCCAATACATTAAGATTTTGCCACTGCTACTCTTTCAAACTCCAGGGCTCTAAAATAGAAGACATCCCAACAGAAACGGATTATATTCCATTATGGAGAATGCTATTATCATCTCTAGGCTAAGTAAGATGCTTTCCTACAGACTTATTAAAAAAAAAAAGATTTCGCAAGACAAGCTCATCATTTCTTCCACAGGAATTTGCTAGATGAAGTGATAAATCCAATAGTACATACACAGATCACATTGCTACCAACATATTGACTTCAACAGGCCTTACATTAATTAAATTCCTGCAAATCTCAAGTTTGAACAATCTCCACAAGAAAAGAAAGGTCTCACTTGTATGTGGGTGATAAACCCTGTTCAGTAATTAAACTCCCATTAGAGGACTTGTTAATCAGTTACTTGGCCAAACAATAACAATTTCAGAATGAATCATCCTGGCTTATTTCCACCAGGAGGATTAGGCTCATTTTTCACCTGAAAGGTTTGTTGTCAGGCCAGGCAGCCCCCTGAGGTATTAGCCCAACCCATGTGAGTGAAGAATGAAGCAATTAAAATCACACAGGTCCATGTGACCAGCCGGGATGTACCCAAGGAAGGAAGGAGCTGGCCAGTATCATTACAAGTGTGTTCTCCACCATCTTCATCTCTACCAACTTCATCTCTGCCATCTTAGATTACTTAGATTCCTGATGATGATGACAGAAAGACAATTGTTAGATGGATTTTCAAGATGGGCAAGACAGAGGATGCAGGGATCCACATGCTGGTCAGCCACAGCTCAGTTCCTTGAAAGGTGATAGAAAAATTCCTCCTGGAAGCCACTTCCAGCCATGGAAAGGACAAGAAGATGACTGGGAATAGCCCAGTCGGACAGATGTAGCAGGGACAAATGGTGCTCAACCAACTTGATTGCTTTCTACAGTGATGTAAGGGGGAAAGAAGTTCTACATTTAAGCAAGGCCTTTGGCATGGTCTTCCATGGACTCCTTGTAGCCAAACCAGTGAGTTATAGGGTATGTACACCATAAAATGCATGGAAAACTGTTTGGACTGCCAGGTTCAAAGGGTGATGATGGCAGCACGAGGCCCAGTTAGAAGTGGTATTTTTCAAAGGCTAGCAGTGGGACCAGTACAGTTTATTGCCTTCATTAATGACCTGGATGATGCGCGGACCGCAGCACTCTTTCTGTATTTGCAGATGACACCAAATGTGGGGTTGTGCCAGAATGTGCTGAAAGGTAGGGCTGCTGTTCAAACAGGACAGGCTGGAGAAACCGGCTGATGGGAATATCACAGGTTTTGTTGAACAAACACCAGTGTAAATGTGGTCCTCTGGAATGGACAAAGCCCTGCAGTAGGACAGGCTGGTGCCAACCAGCTGGCAACAGCTCTGTAGAAAATTCCCTGGGATCCTGGTGGGATGCAATTTGGCCAGGAGGCAGAAGTAGGCCCATGCAGCAAAACATTACACCTGCAAGAGGAAGGGATCCTTCACAGGTTCTCAGCAGTGGTGAGACCACTCATGGTGTGCTATCCTGGGCTCACAGCAGAGAACAAATGCTGACATACAGGAAGAAATCCAGTGGAAGGTCCCCTGTGATGGCTGGAGCACAGGGCATATGCAGGAAGTGGAGTTCAATGAGCTCGTTCAGCCTTGAGAAGAGGAGGGAAAGGGGAGACCAGGCTGTGGTTACTGCCTGGTGGGAAGATATGGGTTCTGCTCAGGGGTGCACAGCAACAGGTTAAGAGGTAACACGAATATGCTGGAATGTGGGAAAACCCCATTAGGTATGAGGAAAAACTTCTGTAACATGATGATATTAACAACTTTGGAACAAAGTTTAGGGTATTCCTTGGAGATACTCAAACCTTAAATGAACAAAGTCCTGGCACAACCTGATCTAACTCGAGCTGTTTCGAAACGGGAGTTGGAGCAGACTGCCTATAAAGTCTTCCAATCTAAATTATCCTGTGATTGCTTTTTAATGGTGAATTACTTCAGCTAAAGCAACTCAACTTCTTTGGAGAACAAATTTAGAGGAAAATGAATTATTTTGTGAAAGTCCTAACTGATAAGAATACATTTGAACAAATGTTTTGGCAGAACCGTTTTAACTATATCAGACCAAATGAATTTGATTAAATTTACAGGTACAGAAATTAGCTTTGCTGTTGGAATAATGCCTTTTGTTAGAAGGGTGGTTTTCTCTTCAGCTAATGGCAGTGCTGTCCTAGGGTTTGTGCCTCACAGACACCCAGATAATCAAAGTACCTTTTGAGAATGCAGCCACAGACAGACAAAGCCACGCATTTTATCTGCTCATAATGATGCTGGACTTTTGCTTTTAACATAAATTATTCCTGTTAAGAAAAGCAGATTCACCTGCCTAGACAAACGGAAAATGCCAAACAGACTTCATAAGAAAAAAAGAGTAATTTGTGCTGAGTTCCATCAGCATTTCTCTGATAAGTGTTTCAAACCACACACTGAATACACTCCAGCTACAGAAGAAGGAACAATGAACAATTTCCTTATCAATGTTTAGAGATTGTCTGAAATTCATCTTCATAAGAAGACTGTGCCACTTCCTTTTAGACACCTAAGGTGAGGGTCTCTATGGTAGCAAAGTAATACAACTGAAGCTGATTAAGCTTCACGAAGCTTCATTCTTCTTTACTTAGACTCAAGGAGGAGCAGAGAGGACTGGATAAGATAACAGGCTTTGGGAAAATGCCCACAGCTAAGAAGGACTGACATTATCCCTGCTTTCCTTGCAAGGAGAAGTAAAAATTTTTAAGTGGTTGTGATGCTGAGAGTAGCACCAAGGAAAAGTAAGTCAAGAGTTGTCATTGCAACAGTCCACAGAGAGGAGACCTCTTCTGTGGCTCTGTCAAAGCAAGTGTCACTGGCAATGAAGCAGGGATCCACTGTGCTTTCTCTCTTCTCTTGGCAAAGGGATTGTTGACTGTCCTCTGGAGATAAACCTGAAATTAGATCTGCCTGTGTGACAGCTGTGACCATTGGTGTATATTAAAAGTTACACTAGTTTATCATTTCCTCCTTGTTTTTGAGTCATAATGGCTGCAGGCCATATTTTCTGCTATGAATACGTGTGATACAGCAAAATAGTTGAGACATTCAGGGTGCTTATATTGAAGGGACTGTAGTTTAAGGACTGGCAGTTTGTGATATGGTCACTGAGATGCTCAGCAGTGGCTCAGCAGCATTGCTGTGCACAGAAGAAGAACCAGAACCAGAACCTGAGACATGAGAAGCATACCGGTAAACATGCAAGTCTAAGTCTGTCTTGCAGAAAAGCCTTTACATGTGGATCAGGGTGTATGCTTTTTCTCATTTCCTTTCACATGACATTGCTCCATTATTCTTGTCTTTAGAAGTCATTTATTGGCATAGTGCTGTGTATTAACGCATAAAGTGGAAGTCACATCACTCTCAATATTATTTTAGTATAAATACACTCCTGCAGCAAATACTCTTGTTTGAAGACAATGTCAGTGAGTCAGACAAGGCGTTGGGAACACCAGTCCATATTTACTCTCACATCTTAGCATCCCATCTTCTTTATTACAACTCAGAATAAATGTTTCATCTGCTAGGTTTACAAGTGAATATCGGACTTTTCATCTCAGTGTATGTTCTTACTTTGATTTTATATAGAGGTTTCAGGGTGTCCTTCCATGGCCTGTGCTGGACTCTCCACACTGATTTTACTATGATACATCTCCTTGTCTTATTAAATTTTTTTCTTGCCACAGAAAGCTAACCCAGTGTGAAACAACTTAAAAAACCCCTCCAACCCTAAATTGAAGGAAACTGGTAACTCTAAAAGAAACACCTATTTTTAAGACCATGCTGACTGGACATTGCTGTCACAGATGTATAAGGTCCCATCTCTGCTAAAGAATGAACTGCATTGTGCACATTTGAGGTTTTGGAAGGATCTTGAATGAAAGCAGTAGTGCTATTGACTCACTGCCAGTTCCCTTTGGATGGGGTCTCTCACCCTCACCTCACAGGCTCCTAGGTTTTCCCATCCCAACCATGCTTGGCAGATGCTGGGAAAGGTGAGGGCTCTCTGTGCCTCTGCAGGGTTTTACCTGGCCCTAGATGCTGCAGGCCTGACGAGACAAACGAGCGACCTCCATCCCTGTGGTCCGGCCGCACCCTTTTAAAGGAATTTGCTGTATATGCTCCTATACAGCAGCGCATTGTACAACCACTGGCATTGACGGCTGAATCACAGCGACCTACGCAAAACCAACGGTGCCAATCTCAGTGAAAGTCTTATGTCTTTCAGCTACTAAGGGACTTTCGTGCACTTGGAAACATGCACAGTTTCCTGCTGCTTTCCTCCCCCAGGGCCTTTTATCTCCCACTACCTGGGCAAAGGGGGATCAGGAGTTACGGCATGCTACCTGAGGCATTGTAGCACCTACAAGTGGGTTTAAAGAAGAGCAAGATAAAACTTGTGTGTTGAGGTGTGATGACTCGTTTATAAATTTGCTCCTGGACATGCACTTTGCAAACCCACAGGGGTCAAGTGGAGGATGTGTGTGCAGCCCAACAGGTCTTAGAGTGATGGAGAGCAGACCAGGTCACGCTGTGCTTTGAAGGAGTGGTGGACATACCAGCAACCTCCTGAAGCTCAAACAGCACTCTGACGCAAAACTGCTGGCAGGAGTGATTCCACATCAAGCTCCCATTAACACCGTCTTCCCACATAAACCATTTTATCTGTATTTCGTACGCGGAGGATCACACATTGGTCTGTTTCTCCTCCTGCTGGCCATCAGTTAAATTACTGCTAATACTGAGAGACCACAGCACAGGATTAAAACAATTTGAAAGGAGTAGACATCTGTCCATTTGAAGTACAGCTGAGAAATACTGAAAAATACCTCCAACAACTTACTTGCACAGAAGATTAAGGCAGAGAGAAAGTGACCTAGAACTAAAAGTTTTCATTTTTGAGCACTTTCTGAACAGCTTTCTTAAAAGAACAGAATAATGATGATGATGATGATGATGATAACAATGATAAACCATTTAAGTTTCTGCATATAAAATGCTCTTGTGCTGTCAGAGAAACGAAAGACATTTTTCAGAGTAGCCTTTGTTGTTGCAGAAAGGAAAGGGCTTGTTGGTCACAGTAGTCAGGAGACCCATGTTTTTATTTCCAGCTGGGCTGCACGTTTCCTGTGTGACCTTGCAACTCTCCCCTACCTCCGTTTCCCATTTTTTACATTGCATAATAAATATCTTGGTGAAGCAAGGCTGATACTCTGCTCACAGAAACTATTTGCAGTTCTTTATTCAGATGGTGCCAGAAAAGTCTGAAGTTTCCTTTAATGACTTAATGAGATCAGGAGTAATGGCAGGGGGATCCTTGCCTGTACTGCACGAGGAGTTTGTCACCCTCTTTGTCACTGACATTTAGAAGGCTGCCTTTGGAGGAGTGTGGTCTTTGTGGTCCTTTAGGGTGCTACAGAAACCGTAAGTTGGGAAGAGGTGTCAAAATTGCCTTCCAGAAGTGGGAGGTGAATGAAAGAAGTAATCCCCAAGCCACTGAAACTGAAAATTACCAGATCCTTCACAGCCCAGGTTTCTTTCTTAGGCTCTTACCAACACACCCTTCTGCCTTTTTACAGAGACAGATGAACATACTACCTTTATGCCTTGTTTATTTTCATTCCTCTGAAGTGCATTTTAAGGGATGATGTCTTGTTGTCCACGCGCACTTGTGAAAACCAATGCAAAAAAAATTTCTACTACATCAGCACGAAATTCTGCCTTATCACACAAGCCTTCATTTTGCTCAGGTGAAAACATTTCACTTCCAGGTGAAGGAAATGGAAAGTCATCCTCTGAGCTTCTCCATCTCAACAGATCTTCTCACTGTTTCTAACCAAACTCTGCATGTGGCTATACATACGCAGTACAGAAAACCTGGTGGGATTCCAGGGATTTCCCAGAAAATTTTTTCCCAGCCTGAGCCCACACAGAATTTCCTGAAGCAAGTCTGGCAATCTGTGGTACACGTGCCAAAGACTACACGGACAGATTTCAAGTGACACTCAAAATAGGAAACCAACAGCCAGCACACAGCTGGAGGCATTTAAACCTTGGAAAGGCATTGTCTCTCATAGCCTCTGGGATTTCCTTCTAGAGGATAGCAGGGTATGTGGAGGCTGGTGAGTACATTCAGCATCCCACTGGGATGTGGCTGGGATGCTCCCCCTGCTCAGCAGCGTGCAGGTCCCTGTGGAGGTCCCAGTGATGAGGGATAGGCACAGCTGCTGTTTGTTTTAGGAAATGGCAAGATCTCTTGGCACCTTGGAAATTAACGGTGGTTCACAGAACCCATGCCATCCCAGAAAAACAGAAGGTCATGTTATTATAAATAAAACCTAAGCCGTCATTCAAGCCCACCACGCCTGTTTGAGGGTCACAGTTTGTGTTCATGGCTTTTGAGGAATATCGGGTTGAAAAACAGAGTGAGGATGTCCAGCTCATTTCACAGTGACTTTTAGCTGGTTTAAGCAACCTGGCAAGGGAAGAATTTTTTTGTATAAATTTATGAGTACAGGAAGCAGTTTAAGGAAGATGCAACCTGTAAGTTCCTGTGTTTCTTCCTGTTAAGTAAGGATCATGCTTCAAAACAATGAGACTCAAGTTCTGATTCACTTTTTTAAAACTATTTTCCTGCCAAAGGGTACAGATCACTTCTTGTGCCAGAGAATTTATCCATGAAACTTGGCATTCTCTCCCTTTGCCATTAACCCCAGTGTTTCACCATGTCTGCTCTCTGCCACTCAGACACTGGCATTTGTGAAACCTTCATCTTTCTGGTACAACATGTAGCAAAGATGAAAGCTGGAGTTTGTGGTGAGACCTCTTCTGCTCCAGGAGACACAAACTCCAAAGTGCACACACTGCCTTTGGGGTAAATTGATGGTAAAATTGCTCAGGAGGACCGTGTGGTGTTTTCAGAAAAGTTCTGGTGGGCAGGACACTTTCATTGGTCTGACACGCCCAACCTGTCACAAAGTGCTAGTTAGGACCACCCTGTAAGTTAAGTGCTATTAAATGGTAGCTATGGTACTAATACATATCACTGCCCATCACCTATGTGGATGTTTAAAAGGCAGATGGTGATTTTATGGGTAGGCAGCCCTGAACAATGCTTGAGCGTTCTTGAAAATTTCGTGCCAGGAGCAATATACAGGATTGAACAAGAAAACGCATGCTTTGGGCTCCAGTCTCCCTGGTGTGAGAAATTTGCGAGCCAGGAGAGGTAAAGAGTTGGACTCCCAGTGAGCCTAGGCAAGATTGGTCAGTAGATGCATTTTGGTCAGTCCTGGGAGTTAAGCAGGAGCCCTTGGCAGATGGTCTGCAGGGCACAGCGGTAGAACAGCCCATGCAGGAGCACAATGGCAATACTGTTTCCCATAGACTAAAATAATGAATCATGGCTTCCTCTTGCTACTGTCGTTCACGTAACCCTTACAATAATTTATAATTAGATTAGTTCCCCTTTGGATAGGTGCACATGCTTTTTTTTAAAGAGTTGCTAAGGTAACTGATGATTTCCTTATTTCATCCTGTGTAAGGGGAAATTTTACTTCCTAGTGAGCCTGAACTCGAGAGTTATTGAAAGCAGATACTTGTTTATCAGGAGTTTCAGTGCTTCTACAGCTATCAAGCACAGGACTCTCAATGCGTATTATGGAGTGTTGATTGTAGTGCTTCATTTTAATGGTAAAAGAAGAGCTACTGTATCTTACATTAATTGTTTAATCTCAGAGATAACGGAGCGGAATTTTTTGGATTTGAAGCTTTAAAAGTCTTTTGACATTTTCTTATAAACTTTTACTCAGCCTGTTTGCTTTGCTTTTTTCTTTCCTCTGGCGATAAGCCCAGTTACTGCTGTGCATGCGAAAAAGAAAAAAAGAAAAAATCAAACAAACCTAAAGCTACCAAAAGAAGTCTGTGTGGGTGGATGGCAGTGTGCCTCTGCTTGACCTGACCAATTCTCTCTTTGAAGACCAGAAATTGGAGTTTTATAAATCAAATAGCTGAAGGGGAGAATTATTTCCTCTCTCCTCTCCTACTTATTCGAATACAGAAGCCCAAGAACTGAGGGGCCACAGAAGCTAAGCCACATGTCTCTCAGCTGTGGGAAACCTAATAGACACCTTCAAAATAAACAGCAAAGTTCCCCAATGTCCTTGCCCTCTACCACTTTGTAGCACATGACAAAAGTAGAGAAGTTCTCTGGCTTCTGTAAAAAACCCAAACACGTCATTATCCTATGTTAGGCTGCCAGCTGACTCCATAACTCCTGTGAGCCCCTGTGTGATGTGCAGCAGCAGCTCTCTCCACCCTCCCTGTGCACACTGTGAGCAGCTTGCTCCCAGCAGCCTGCCTGTGGTGTAAGCAAACAGCCCACGGGGCAGCGACACCCTGGGACGAGGCCAGCGATGGGTAACAATACTCAGTACCAGGTGACCTGACACTACTGAAACTCCCTTGTGTGCCCTGCCCCTGGAGATTTATCCCCAAATGCTCTGGCTTGTCCTCAGCAGTGGGGTTGAGAAAGTCAGCCCCAGACATCTCCCCACCACCTATCCAGAGTCTGCATTCATGCAAGGCACCAGTGCTGCTGGCAGCACAGTGGCCAGGTCTAAGAGCCAATGCTTGGCAGCCGTGCTGGTGTGCAGAGGTAAAAGAAATTCCTCCGGGAAACACTGGTTGTAGGTTTAAAAGTAGTCTCTAATTTGATGAGTTAAAGGACAAAGGTGAGTACCTTTTTATTATTTAATCTGTCATAAAGTTCAGTGCAATTCAAGGTTATTGTAAAAAATAGAAATGTTTACCTAATCTTTCTCTCTCCGATTCATTGTGAATTGTGTGATATGTCCTCAGTGACAGAGGAATGTATAACTATAACCAAGAAACAAGCAGATAAGAGTTTTATAGGGTATATCCCTGGTTTTATATAAAACAACACTAAAGATAGACATGTCCTGGAATATAGGTCTATATATATATTCCACAGACAGCATGCTGCTCAGATGTGTTTTCCCACAACAAAACCCCATGGAAATTCTTCAGACTTCCATCTCGAGAACTTCCACAGTTAGCATTTCCATCTTTCTCTCTCCTCACCCGTCCCTCACTAAGAGATTTTTATAATACTCTCGAGTAAGCGACACCAATATTGAGAACAAAATGGTTGATACTGTTCTCCCTATTTGACCACAGCAGAGGATGTTATTTTGAGTCACCATAAAGAAAAAGTCCCAGTTCTTCATCAAGAGTAAAGATTTGTGTCAGAAGGTGTCTCAAACTACTTATGAAACGTGAAAGTCTACACTGTGCCTTTTCTCAAGTCTAATTTTATTCATAAATTGATCTGTTTGATTTTTTTTTTTGAGGAGAATTATCCTTTGTAAAAAGCTATATTCTAATCAAAGCTTTCCATATGAAAAAATTACTTAAAAGAAAATCTTTCCTGTCAATACTATTTAATTTTCTTTTCAGTTGACAGTTCAAAAAATTCTAACTTTTATCTCTGAAAGAATTTTAATTCAAAGATGATTTAGAATTAATCTATGGTCAATCATTCAGATACCGATTATTATTGAGAGTAAGTCTATGGTCAAAATTAAACCAAAACTCATTACAACATTTGGAATTCCAAAATTTTTTGCTTTCAAATGTTTTTCTTACTTTTAGGACCTTTCGTCCTAACTAGGTTTAGGACTTTGTATCCCATGTTGAAAGCTTGATTTGGAGGCAGGAACTATTTCCCTCTTGGGATTTCCAGTTTAAAAAGGAGGTATTTACTTGGCAAGTGCACAAAAAGGCACAAACAACAGAGCAGGAGTAAGCGTCTGGAAAAGGGATTCAAAACATCTTGCAGATCCTGAGTTTCTTCCAAGACCTCAGTACTTCTATTGTGGAGAGTTGCCTTGTTTTACATAAACTAAAAGCTGGTCAGAAGAACCAAGACAATTCATTCTTGGAAAGGTCAACTCTTTCCAAACGACCAGGGAATTTTAAGCCACCTGTGACTGCCCACAGAAGCAAGCTGCACCTTTGGTCTCATTATGGTTTCTTCAAGAGCAGTGGCAGCACTCTCTAACTGGGAGAAATCCCAGCTGTCACCTCCTGAAGCACAGTTGGGTTGTGCAATGCAGTGGTCTCTCCAGAGCTGAGATTTTTGCTGCACCAGGGTAGGACTTGGATTGTGTGTAGAGTGCATGGGAAAGGGAGGCTGCTCCTGAAGGAGGTGTGATATTCCCACACCGGCTCAGGAGGATAATTTGGTGTGTTGAAAGGTGTGTTGGAGCATGTTCGCAGCAATTGTTTCCAAGCCAGAGTGGGAAGAGTCACAGGAAGCAACAATACGAGTAACTGTGGTTAAACCCCTGTCTGCCAGTGGGGAAGCAGAAGATAACACATTGCAAATTGAGCATCCCTTCTCTTACAGATGTATCTTTTAACTTGAAAGAAGCAAACAAAAATGAAAGCCTTTTAGAAGTAAGAGTTCTTTTTCAGAAAGTTGAGTTCATCTGGAGTACTTGGAGGAATTAATTGTTCAAGTGATTTGAAATTATCAAGAAGCTAAGCTGCAACATGTGTGAATAACCTGGAATTTCGAGTTGTTTGACTAGAAACAGATTATTTGATTTCAGAGCGCCAAAGTGAGAAGATAATTTTTAAAGCTATGAGGAGCAAATTAGAAAGGTTCAAAACACAAGTAGTACTAGTTCTTGCATAACAGGGCGCCCCATCTTAGCTTTTTAAAGTATGATGAGTCTTTATCACCTCAGGTGTTTCAGGTCTGAGAAATGATACAAAATTGATGACCTGTAAGCACCAATGTTCTGTGCACCTGTACAACCACAGTCTTTAAGGTGGCTATTCCCTATCTTTCTATAAAATCAAAGTAAAATAACCAAAGTTAAGGACACAGCCATTCACACAGAATTCTACTGGCACATCAACACTGAGGAAGGAGATGAAGAAGTAGGATACTTGAGAAAACATAACCAAAACATGGCATTAACTTTGCCACACGGCATATGGCAAAGAATTTATAAACAGAATAGTATGCATCTGTTCCACTTCAGTTATCTTCTCTGATTTCAGTGCTAGTACACTACATAGCATGTAATAAAATACATAGAAAACTGACTGTGTCAAATTAAGACTTTATTAATCATTTACATGCAAAGAATAATTAACGTTACAGTTACACTATTTACAATACCTTGAAATGTCCTAGGCATCTAGAGACATTCTGCTGGAATAGATTACACATAAAATGTAGATGCAAGCCATCTAAATCTGAATTCATACTGCATCCGCAGACCTTTATTCTGGCTGTGGTACTTTCACAAAGCAAAAGGAAATTCCTCCTCTGAGTGTTTCAAATAGAAACTTACCGATGTTAGGAATGGCACACACGTGAAACTATGCAGTTTATTTGAATAAACACTTCTTGTGTTCACTTTGGTTTTTGCAAGTGTTTGATCAGCTACTTCTCATCCAACAAGAATATATTGACAGCACTATCGTCTCCTTTCGTAGTATCCGGACAATATGTAGTAACACCCAGAGCCATGGTAAGTTAATGCCAACCATGACTGCTACATTATTTTGTAACACAAATAATATGATTACCCTGCTGTCAGGGGTTATGCCTCAACCATGCACAACCTGATTTCCTGCCAGCTGTTTTTCATCTGCACCTTTGTAAGCAAGTGCCTGTTCAAATACTCTCCCACTTGCTTTCATTACTTCCCATGAGCACACATAAGCTGTTCCTCAGCTTTCTCAACATTAAGAACACTATCCTCACTCCAGCGAAGTCTGTTTCTCTAGAACAGACAGTCTTTTGAGGATGCTGCAGAGACACCTACTGCTGCTGCTTCTGCAGAGGCACCTACCTGTCACCCACAGCCCTGACTCTTCTGTCTGCCAGCTAGGTATCATACTGCCTTTGGGTAGGAGGGCAATGATTTTCAACATTACCTTAGCACACATTTCATCCTCTAGATTTGCAATGCCTGTGGTGTGATCACAGCGATTCCTGGCAAGAAATAGGGGAATTTCCACAATAGCTGTCTTTGTACATGTTCTCAATCACGAAAGGTACGAATGTCTCACAAAGCACCCAGTTTGTTCAGACCTCGGTGAACTGGGAAGTGCAGGACATTTGAGTCTTCCTTCTGCTGTGTTTCACCTGGCAGAGGCTCGAGGGGCTGAAGCAGAGCCTGTTTGTTCAAAAGGAGGATCCATGATGTGGTCTGGGGAACTTTGCATCTTCAAGTATTTGAGGTGATCATTGTATAGTAAGAAACTTACTGACTCGATATTCTTGTTTTGTCTATATGCACAAGCCTTTCAGCTTTAATCTCTGCAACTGAGACCTCTCTTTTGTAGAGATTTGGGAATTTTCATGACAAACCTCTGGAGGGGAGAACATGTGCACTCTGCTGTTGTGGTGGCACAAGCCTAGGTCAAGATCATGTTGAGATGGCACTCTCACCTCTGCTTTCTGAGATCTCACCCTGGTGTCAGCAGCAGCATTTATGCAGCACACTGGTATCACATCAGCATGTGCTACCACAGCCTGCCCACATTTGGCCTTGACCAAAGACTATTGGGTTTGGGAAGACAGCCTCTGTGCATTTCCCCCAACCATTTCTAGTTCCTCATGGTCTTCAATTAACCAAACAAATACAAAATTAATCAGCATGTAATTAGTGACCACGATTCATTCATCAAGTTTTATGAATTTATTAGTTTCAAGTGGATGGGCCTCTCTTTCAAAGGCACTAAAAGCTTAGCTTGCTGCTCCCAGGTGTGTTGCTGGGACTGAGTACACTTTTAATCATTAATTAATAGGCTGGATTTTCATTTACTAGATGAACTAATGAAATCTTCCACTGGTAGGTGACACACCCTAAACAAACTTCTGAGCAATGTGAAACTGAGATATGTAAGGCCAAACAAGATAAACATTTGCATTCAGAAAATCTGTAGGCAAAACTTTTTTTCCTCCTATTAGCACTTCAGCTATCAACATTGCAACTTCTGATTTTCAGTATCAACTGCAGTTTTTCTTCTGCTTGCATGTTCAGAATTTCTCCTTGCCTGATATTGGCACTGCCCCTCTAATTGCAGTCAACTAGGAAATGGGATTGGAAAGGGGTCATAACATGTAGGCATTCATATAAGACAAGAATGACTCTGAAGGACTGACCGCAAGGCTGTGGGTGGCTACATCCGTTTGTAACATTATTGAGAGACAAGTATCCAGAGGTTTCAGTGGAAAAAAAGAGTCAGGAGGAGAGAGGAAATGCAATATATTCAAAAGATTTCCTAAGCCCTCAAAAATTGTAAAGGACTGATCCTACGAACAGGCAATAAAAAGGGAAATGAGAATAGTTTGGGGATTTTTAGCGGTATCCTGTGATTTCACTTATAAAAGATTTATTTTTAGATAATTTTGTTATACTTTTCTTTATGATATATGAAGAGCTTTTGTCTACCTGTGACTTCAGAAAGCTTTTATTGTCAGATCAGAGTTTTTTTGATTCTGTCTCTGGGTGCATGATCTTTTAGGAGGGACTGAAGATTCTGTTCTGACATAATACTTTTCAGTGGGATCCTGTTGTCTGAAATCTCAAGGAAGCCCCTTTCCCATGTGTTGAACTTAGAGTTCTGTGAATAGGCATAAACAGGGAAATAATTTGTGTTCTTCAGTTAAAAATGTTTTCCCCTACCTAGTAACTAAACAATGTTTTCCCATTGGTCATTGAACAGAAGAAAGAAGAATCCATGGATCATGATCTTACATTCTTATTTAACACATGAGAATGAACAAGATCATACAAATCTGGAAATCTAAATATTTAATGACTGAATGACCCAAGCAAAAATTCTTTACTGCTGAGGTCGTCTACAATTTTTATCACATGAGCCTTTTTCAAAATTAATAGGTTGTAATGACACCTAAGCAAAATTCATGCAGGCTTGAGTTTGAGGGTTAAGTAATCTGAGGTATTTGTATTCACTCTTTATTAACAGTGCTCAGATTAAGACTTTAGGCCCCAACAACTGAGAGGGAATGGAGGTCAATGGACTAAATGAAAAGAGTAAATAGGAAGCAATGGCTTATGTATTCAGAGCAGAATAAACCAGAGCTACAATATATGATATGGAAGGGGGTAATGATACTAACAACAGTTGAGAAGTATGTCAGACATTTCAGAATAGGAAAAAGGAAACAAAATTTCTGTCTGGAACAGCGACTAAGTCAGAGGTCAGAGGTGCTTATGGGTAGAATTTACAGGCTGATGGAACTGACTTTATGGGCCAAGGAGAAGGCATTTGCACAGGTAAAATAAAACAAAACAAGCTACAAAGAGCAAGTGCCAAATGTTTTGGTGTGAAAGTTTAGCCTATTATGCTAGTTAGGAAGGTGCAACAAGATGTCTGCAAACAAAGGACTGAGTCATGAAAAAAAAACAAACAAAAGAACTAATGATTGATAATGAAAAGAAAAAATCATTTGCAAAAGTTTTCCACTCAGAAATACATAAACACTATTTAATTATAGTGAGTAACAGGAAGAAAAATCCCAAGACCCTCTTTAAATCCAAAATAGGTTGTAAATCCAAAACATAGGAAGAGGAAGAAAGCATGTACAATATTGTTTCCTAAAGTAATAAAAACTACACCCATGAGATACACTGCATGCAACAATGCATTTGTCTGAATGAATGAAATTTGAATAGGGCATGTTATACTTTCTATTCAGTGTGAGAGCTAGCTAGCTAGTGTTTTCTTGACTTTTCTCCCTGCTTTACTTGCTGTCTGGTCGCACAAGTCACAGAAATTTTGTGTTTTGCTATCATGTCTTGACTTGTTCTTGACTGTCTTTGTGTCTGTCCAGGTCTATATTTAGCTCTGAGTTTCACCCAAGAAAAGCCAGTTGGCAGCAGAGAGCTGAACCCAGCTCAACATATGCCTTTTTTTCCGCAAACACAGATGTTTGAGATGACACACCCTTTGTTCAGTAGTACCAATGAAAAACACTTCTGAGAATCCACAGTGGTGGGAAGAACACTGCATATATTTCAGCAGCTAGAAACAGGCAGGTGTTTGATAAATATGCTTTTTTGTGGATGGTTAGTCAGGGAAGTGGTTACTGTGGTTGCTAATTATAATGACTGTCATTTACTCCAGGCTCTTAGACAGAAGACTGATTTCTGGGAGTTGATTTCAAGCAGGATAACCTTGCAAATTCAAAAAAGCTCAATTTACAAAATCTTGGGCGCAGTGTGAAGTGGATGCTAAGGGGAAGGGAGTGTCTGTGACTCTTGGCCACAAGGCAGCACACCCATCAGTGTACCAGCAACAGGCACACAGATATTGGAAACTGTGCCTGGATGGACAACTACCACCACATCTCCATCTCCTGCCCCTCTCCATGCTGGGACGAGACACTATGGTTTCAAAGCAGTGGTGAGGGACTTGGTTAGGAGAAGGTGAGGCTGCTTTTAATACAGAAGGGGAAATACTGAGGGAGAAATTAGGTCTAGTCAGAAGGCTAGGGGCTGTGAAAAGCCTGGTGCAGAGTACGATGAACCAATTAGCACACCGTGGGATTCTTTATGTTTGTTTTTTACAAAAAATGAAGTCCTTTCTCAGCGAGCCCATTCATCCTCAACAACCAGTAAATCTCGATTTTGTAAGGAAAAGGCAGAGTTTGAGTCAGAGGCTGCCATGCTGCATCCTAGACATGGCCAAGTTTAAAAATATTCCTTGAAGATACTCACCTTGTCTGATCACAACGGCAAGTGAGATAGTGTAAAATACTGTGCAGTCCATAACTGAATCTGATACAGATTAGCAGAGGTTCTGGTTGTACTGGTTTTGTGCCAATCAAAGCACCTATTAAACCGCGAGAGTTTCTTATACTTGCATTTTCTAGAGGGCACACAGTGGTTACAAACAGTTAATAATTGAATAGCCTTATATAATAAGAATAAGGCTCAGTACAAATTGCCAAGAAAGACAGATGTTTGTTTTCATCTGGCATTCTCAGGAATAATGCTTTTTAACAAATTTTGCTAACTTTTGCTTTTGTTTTGCTGTCAAAACACCCAACGTATTTCTATATCTATTGCTCTGAGGCCTATTTGTAAAACCAAAAAAAGCCCACAAGAAGCTGGACCCATCTCTAAGTATAAACTGTGTGAATGAACAGGATGTTTTTTGGCATTGTCCTGGGTTTCCTTTGTGCCTGAATTAATAAGGTCATTCTTGAGTCTTACAGTGAGAGACAAGGAGTAGACCTCAAATTAATCTGTAAAGCATCTGAAACTACCTGTGTTCTGAAATGCATGGGCTATTTCCTTGGAAGTGATCACTTAATATTGCCCATGGGCCCATCTATTCATGGAAAAGGAAGCTGCATGACAACACTTATTTTGAAAACACTTATAACTAATTAGAAAGCTCTTCAGACATATTCATACAGTCAGATGATCAGCCAGACTTAAAGTGATGGAAACGCATTGTTTTTGTGGATATTTTCTTAATTTTATTTTAATACCTTTTATTGCATTATTTTCTTGTTCTACCAGAAGAAGATTTGGAAAGTCAGTTGTGCAAGTGTTGTCTGAGTCTTGAGCTAAACTACTGTTCCAAAATTTATCTGAATCAGTAATTTTGCCCTTCTAAAAAAAATCATTTACATTCAGGGAAGTTTCATTCATTGCCAAAATCCAAATATTTGGAGTAATGCAAAGCATTTACAGGAAAAAAAGAAGAAGACAGAGTCTCTAAAGATGCTTGTAAGATAATTATGTGAAAGATGGCTCTTTCATGACTTAGCAAATATTGTTAATTTTTAGCAATTGTCTGTATGTGTAGAGATGTGTATGCTCTGACAGTGAGCTTTAGTTATTTACTTCAGGATTACTTTTTCCTTTGAGCTGAAAAAGCATGCATCAGAAGAAAAACAGTTTGCAGTGATACACAGGAGAGGGTCTTAGAACAGGGTCTCTAGGGCTGTTGATGTATCTAGGGTAATAGGTCACGGAGCTGCCAGTTGTGTAATTTTTTGAAACTACTTCCAGCAGGTGACAATAGTGATGTGACACATTCTCACAGATTTCTGTGGGCACAGGAACACTGACAGAAGGAGAAGGAACCACAGTCTGGAGACAGTGGAAAACACAAGAAATCATATTGCCATTCACAAAAAAAAAAAAAATTACACATAAAAAAAAAAAAAAAAAAAAAAAAATAGCAGATTTGGCTGCCTAGGTGTGTTGTGGACTTAAAACTTTCGGATAAAGCATTTAGGGTCTGATGAGGAGAACTTTCAAGAAGTGTTGGCACTGAGCAGTATTGTACCAAGCAGGTCTTCTGTGGTAAATATGAAATCAATGGAGCAGTTATGTCTCATGAGGCTGGTGGGATTGGCCAACTGTGAAAAGAGGAACTTTTGCTATCCCTTGACACCCACACACTTCCTCATTGGCACTGAACTTGATAACATGGTCTGTAAAAAAAAGCTGTTTTCCCTGCCCCTTGCGGATAACAGCATGTACTCCACACCCAGCACTGAGCTCTGCAAACCCATGAAGCTCTGGTCCAGGAGCTGTCTTACCAAACCCCCCTGCCTCACTGCTCCTTAGCAATGATTGTCCTTGCTGTGGAGACCTGATGTCTGTCCTGAAAAACTCAAGGCGGAACAGGAAGGAGCCCAGATCTTCTGTTTAGCTGAAAGGGAGAATATGTGGGAAGACAGAGATGACTGTGGTGTCTCTGTGGGGTGGAAAAGGGAGCCTGAAATAAGAAAGGTCAAAATCAAAAAAAGAGCCCCTTCAGTTATTCTGGAGATAACAGAAAGTACACACAATGATGGCAGCAGTTCAGATTTTCACATCTAGACCCTGCTCCTCGGCTTTCTTGTTCACCCATGCGAAATGCTGGCTGCAGATGTGAAAGGCAAAGGCTGATGGTCCTGGAGGATGAAAAAAATATCTGTCAAGTTTACTTTGGTTTATGTGGGCTATTTAAGGGCTATACAGGCAGCCTTCAGGCAAGAAAGAGGAAAAGGATCCAGTGGGGTCTTCACAGCACCTGGTGTTGAGAGAGCAGGACTGATCTGTGGGGTGGTGTCTCTGCAAGACACTCTGCAAGGTGCCAGAAAGCCTCCCTAGGGAGGTGGGGTGGGAGTGGAGGTGCAGGTTTCACAGGGCTGAGCACTGCACATTCAATGGAGCTTTTCTTCACTGAGAGTTACTTGCAATTTCTGCTAGCGGATGTGTCCTGTTTGCGACTGGAAGCGCTCAGCTGGCTGGGCTCCTCTGCCCTGGTGAGACGGTGTTGTTCTGCAAGCAGGCACGATAAGGCGTGTGAATCACACCATCCCAAACATCTGCATGAGTCATTGTTTCGCTGCCATGTTTTACAATTCCTTCCTGTTTTGCAGTATCTGGGGGTTTGTTGTCCTTGTGACCTGCCCACAGCACTTTGAAAACTGTCTGAGGTTCAAGTGTAAGAGTTGGCTGGGCACAGTATTTTTTGCGTCCGAGGAAATCTGACAATTGCAGAATGTTTCAAAGAAGAATGAAATTTAAAAAAACTTTGAAATACCCTGCAGGAATAAACATTTTGAAAGCTCCTTTGGTTGACTGGCTTTTTAATAAATCTTGAGGCCTTTTTGATATTAAAATATTTTTCTTCTGCTTTAAGCTGTTTTAAGGTTTCTAAACTTATCCTAAATAAACATCGGATATTGCTTGAACTGAAAAATCAGTTTCCTTTATTAAAATGTCATTAGCAAGTTTTGACACTACCAAAACATAACACTTACAAAATCCTACCAATATTGGCCCTGTTTTGAACTGTGATTGTGACAAAAAAAAACAAACCCTATTATATCTGTCAAAAGGATCAACCAAAATATTTTTGGTTTATCTCTTTGTATACAGCTGCATACATGCAGAGATCTGAAAACACAAAAACTTGCCAGAAGCAAAAGATGAAAATTCAGAAACATAAACATGAAAGTTGCAAGTTATGGTAGTTTTATACATTTTGAAGTAAGTATTAAAATGCTATTCCCATTTCCATTCCATCAAGCTTAAACCTAACACATTTGACATTTTGCCAGTTACTTAAGAAAAAAATAAATAAAATGGCTAGAATCTAAACTCTTAATAAGACAAATACTGGAGAGTTGCTGAACTGTGAAGAGATTGCATTGTGGATTTCGCAATCGGATCTAAATATTTAGGTAAGTGCAGCAGTGTATGTTAGCACAGGATGAGAAATTAGGCAACAGAGACTAAATAGGAACCAGTGACAAGATATTTGTGGGTAGTGTGTAAGCAAGTTCCCCCCTGTAATGCCAATACTAAAATAGCCTAAGAAATGTATTGAGAAGTTTTAAGTTGAAATGAAACTTTTTTTTCCCCCTTATTTAATACGTGCCAGCAATGCAACTATTTCTGCAGTGTTATTAAAGATGTTGGTAAAGTACAAAGGGCTCATGGCAGAGCCACAGGGATGAGTAATGACTTCAGAAACACATCCCACACTAGGAAACTCAAAATAGTTGGCTTACCAAAGAGGAAGTTAGGAGATTATCTGGTCCCAGAGTGTCAGCACTCATAGAGTGAGCAAGTCTTTGACTTTGTCTCTTAAGCCTAGCAGATGAAAATATCACAGGAACCAGAGAATGACAAGTGAAGATTAAAAATAAATCACAGATTTTCAGCAGCAAGCTTGACTAATCATTGAAACAATGTTTCAAAAAATGGGACAGGTTTTTCAGCTGAAAGTCTTAATTTGGAATTTAGGTATTTAAAAGAGAAAGAAAAACATTTCTGTCAGATAAAAAATATTTCAGAGATATTTGGTGATCTATGATATTTAAGAGGCTATCCAGACATCAGGAGTGATTCCTTTTCGCGTTACACTCTAGAAATTCTTGGTCCTTGTTTACCATCATCTTAATTTGGCAATCTTTACACCAAGAAGGTGAGATGCATGGTGTTTGTGTTGCTTGGGTGCTTACAGTGATATGTTGTGTCCCATTAAAAAGTGAAGAGGTTGGTTTCAACGCTCTAGAAAGAAAAGGAGTTTAGGCTGCTGTTGCCTAGGGAGAGATCAGACAATCCAAGCATCAGAAGATTGGACAAGAAGGGCAAATTTCCTAGAGACTCCTGGGAAAAATCTACTGCTGCTCAAAAAGTAAATGAGTTGGCTGCAACCAGCCATGGACATGAGGATCTGCCTGCAGAGATACAGTGGGCTGGGAAAGAAACTCATATCAACCTTTCAATTTCCAGACTGTCAGAATTAGTTGCTGAGAGTTTTCCCAAATAAGAAAGTGCACTGCCTTAATTTTATTTCCATTAAAACTATCTTCTCACTTTAACTGATTTTTGGTGGTTTTTTAAGGTCCTAGTTTTGGATGAGGGGCTATACACATGGTCTTCAAGACCAACTGAAATAAGATACCCTTGCACCTTTTCTTTGTTTATTTAATCCCCTCAATCCTTCCAGAAGCATTAAAAACTTTGATACTGCTTCTGTACTCTGTGGTGTCCATGTGACATTTTGGAAGGTCTGGAAGGTTCAGACACAAATCACGGTCATCTTCTTCCCCGTGACAGTTATTAGTATGGATTATTTGTTGGAAGTGTTTACAATTATGTTTTGGTGGAGAGACTTTTCAGACTCCCTGGGTGACCTGTGACATCCACATGTGTCTGATTAGCCACTTGATCACATGTCCCAGTGGGACCTCTTTGGTTTCAAAACCACCTCCCTCAAAATGCCCTTCTGCAGAGCTACAATTGCCCATCACTTCCTACCCTGCATTTGCATTATTTGATTGCCATTTTTTGTCCAGAATTTTGCATTTTTCACCACTGAAAACTGAACCCAGTGTTTCCAGACCTTTTCTTTAATGTTCAGTGTTCCTAGAACAGTATTATATTATACTATANGTAAAAGCATAAACTGTGGGATGCACTCATTGCCCTAGAGAAACTGCAGTTATCTGCTTTCCACATCAAGAATAATGGGGCTGTGAACTGGGTGGTTTTATCCTCCTGAAGTGTCAGACCTCCTGCTTCTTGTCCTCATTTTACTCTTGAAATGGTTGTATTCTATTTCCACAGTTTTCCTGTCAGTCACACAGAGGTTCCCAACAAATACATATCATCCTTTTGCACAAATCACCAATCCTTCTTGCCTGGGATCCCAAATGCTTTATTCCTCTTGTGTAGTTCTGTCAACATGAGGGGTGCAGTCTGCTTGCTCTAACACCTACCTCTGTCCTCAGCAATGGAGCTGCAGCCAGTAAGGAGCTGGTACCTGGGATCTGGGGACTATAGCATACACAAATTAACTTCAAACTACTGAAAGCTCTGCACTTTCAACCGCAGGGGATGAAATTCAGCTAGCAAAACTTGAGGTGCTCTATAAGTCCACTGGTCTTGCTTTGCACTTCTGAGATCAGCTCAGCAGTTCAAAGTTTTGTACGGCTCACTCACACCTTTCCTTCAAGGCAGGCATTCGCTCTCATCAACCAGTTTATGAATTTGAGAATGCAGGTCTTTCACTGGCCCCTGGTGTTTGTCAGAATCTTAAATTTATTGCTTTGCAAACCATTCACACTTACCTGCTCTATTCTTTTTTCCATCAAAGTCTAAGCTATGGTCTGAGAAACTATCTAAGTTCAGCTAAACAGGATATTTAGGGGTATTCAGCCTTTGCTTTGAGAAACATATGGCTGAACAGGCTTCATTATCTCCCCTGCAGTGTTAGCTAGGTGTTAAACAGCAGGTGAATGCCTTGGCATGTCTCCAGAGAAGCCCTGTGGAAAGGCCAAATCGCTTTACTTACAGCAGCAGCATCAGACTGCACTTTCAACCTGTGTATATCCCATTTCAGTCCCCTTTCCTCTGAAGTTTTCCCATAAGGACTCATATACTCTACAGAGGATTGAGCTCAACATTTCTCCTTTGGAGGAGAGTTGCTGCCTCAGCTGAAGAATTTAACTCTACAGTTCCAAGAAGAGAGAACTTCACTTTAATTTTCAGTTAATACTGTTGATATTAGATCAAGAGCTTGACCAGTAAAGAGCTTATTGTGATAAAAGTAAAATAAAGATATAAAGCATTACAGGTCTTGTCCAAAGAACTCTCAGTATTTCAGCCCAATCACCTTTTCTGCTGACCATCAGTGAAGAGAGGTAATATATCCTTGCATCAAAAAGTCAATATTGCACCTTTCTGTGCAAACAACAGTTTCACAAGTATGTTTGCTTTAGCTGTGATTGACAAAAAGGAAGCGTCAAACAGGACGGAATCAGACAGTTCATAAAATGGGCAAGATTGTCTCACCGGAACAGTTACAGTGAGGTGAACTTACCATTGTTGCTAAAACTTTGTCCAAATATATTCATGTATGCTTAGTCTGGGGCTTTGGCAGGAAGCTTTAATGCAGAAACAGTGTGCCCTTCCGTCCTCCGTGTGTTTGAAAGCTCCTTCGGTGTGAGTCATCGGAATCCTGTGGTTTGTGTATCCTGAGAGGAGAAGAGTTCTCTGTGATTATCAGACTCTATGAAAAACTAGCAGTTTGGAAATAAAACGATAAGGAAGTTCGTTATTTCATAGGAAATGTCTACTAATAACTTTTTTCCCCCTAATTTCTCCTCTTGGCTTACTGTCATGTGTGGAGATCTTGTGAGTGTACACAGTCTTCTCTAGTTTGTCTTCAGAGACATGTATCACTTTCCAGAACTGCTACTGATTGATAGAAAGGGGCTCTGCTTATGATCTGAAGAAATTAAGATTTAGAAAATTACTCTCCTTCATCCTGAGTGGTGGTCTAATTCCTGAACTGATGTGCAGATGTGTGCCACTGTGTGATACTCTTCAGTAGCTGTCAAGGTGCACCTTATCTCGCAGTATCTGATGGGAAAGGTATCCATTGTTATGACCTTCTGTTAGTGCCCCAATGACACACAACGGACTAAACCAAATATGTTTCCCCAAAGTGATGTGGATTTCTTGCTATGCTTTCTCAAGACCATTCTCAGCAATTTTGTTTGTCTTTATACCCTGTTAAAATCAGGGCCCTGTCATTGTGCTGTACTGCTGTGACAGAAAACATTAACAAAACGTTCAAATTGGATGAAGAATTAAAAATTTAGGTCTTTATCAATCTCCTGTTATGTCCAACAGCTGTATGAAGCTGTTACTCTGTAGGATCTCCAACTTTTTACAAAACTATTTAATTAAAGAGCATTAAGAGAATGCTCTCACTGACCTTTTTGGGATGTATTTGCCTGCGGGGCTCAGGCAAGCAACAGAAGTACCCTTGAAAAAACTCTTCTCTTCCTGGAAGAGGGAAAAAACAGGCATAAAATAACCCCATTTAACTAATCATTGCTGACTAGTTCAGCAAGCTTGTGAAGCTGAACAACATGAGGAGAACTGTGGTATGTGAATTTACTCAGAAAAATAAAGGTCTCATAACCTTTCCAAAGATCTTTAATCCCACAGGAGGCCTTCTAATAATAATTTAGAGAAAATCTAAATTCTAGGAAGTGTCTGGAACACATAGAAGACATGTATAATATTTGAAGAATGGTTTACAGATTCTGTAGGCTGAACTTGAACTGACGTTGTCAGCATTCTTTTCCTGTTTTTAAAAGGATCGTTTATGAATAGCAGTGGAGAACGTGTGCATGCCACCCCTCATTCCCTACCCCAGCACACAGGCTCACTAGCATCAATAATAACTCTGTGAAGGACCTGATGACCACAGCAGTGTTGCAGTGGTATGGACTGCAACTATACAGCTATTTGGACAAAAGCAACCAAGCCCACGGCATTTAAATGGCCACTATGGTATATTATTTAAGAAGGAGCCCCTTACTGTGTGAATAAGATCAATAGTCTGCCCAGTGTAGTAAAGTGTGCTGTAGTTTGAAGTAGTAACTGCTTTTCTTTGTGTTCTGTGCCTTAGAAGAAGGTTATTCTCCACATGACCTTTATCTTGACAGCCACTTTATCAATAACAATAAGAATGCATAAAACTTCTAGAAAATATGGTTAGAGAGTCAGGGTTATAAAGGACTGCCAAGTCTTTTTATGGCTAGAGGACATCAATGAGGTCAGTCTCAAGTAAAGTAAAATATAATTTATGTGAACATCCGGGTGTCATCCAAAGTCTTTGGTTAAATAGAATTACACGAAGAAGAGAGTTGCAGCCAGTAAAATACTGGTAAATAACAAAATTAGGCACAGTTGGTGAAATTCTTCTCAGATGAGGTAAAAACGACAGACTACCCTTTAATTTTCATTTGGGCAGTGTTGTATTCTGAACCCAGCAATTTAGGGAAGTAAAACTTAAAAGATGGGTGATCTGGAAAAAGGCAAAAATTGGTATGAAGCATTACCCAGGAGAATGCAAATGAACTCTGTTTAACCCAGGATCTTGTGTAACTAGGATTCCATTACAGAGGACTGAACAGTTATTTACAGGATATTGATTCATTCTTAAATTTGATAGGGACTCTCCATAAAACTCCCCAGACATACACAGAAAACCGGTCACGTGCTCTATTAGTTTTCCTCAGTAATGTTAGAAAACTTAAACTCAGCACCTGATTTCCCACACATAGACTGATGTACTCAAAACATACATTAACATTTGCACTGGCTTAGTTGTTCATTGTTCTTCCAAACATATAAGACTCACTTTTGCAATCTTATAAACTATTTGGAAATCTTGTGCCAACATTAATCACCTGCATCACATACACTGGTGAGGAATTCGGCATGAAGTGGTTTGCAAGCTATCATAGATCTTAGAGTAATTTGAAATTATAAGGTAAATGGCAGCCCTAGAAAATAAAGGCCTTTGATATGTGTATAAACAACTGTGTCTGATCTTCTCATATTTTATTGCTATGCAATTAATTCTGAATCACAAACCACAGAGATCCTTCCTATTTTGCATAAAGTATTTTCCTACATTCTCTTTCCCGTATTGAGTGAAGTCAAGAGAGAAGCATAACTGGTGTTTTCATCACTACATGGAACTTGTTTCATTGTAGGAAATTAAATAACAGAATACCTCAGAAGAATTAGAAAACCTGCTTGTGTGCTGATTTGAGTGTGCCTATGTGTTTGATTCAGGTTAAATAAATATTGCAATAAGTCACGGTGTTTTATTAAAACTGGCCTTGGTGTTGACAGTCTCAAAGATTACTGAGACCTACTCAGTCTCTGGACCCCCCCAAACAGCTGACATATGTTGGTGGGGTCCTTTTTTCCACACTTCTACCAGACTGACATTTTTCCGACTCCTTATTCCACTCAGAAATAATATCCATGGAGGATATACTTCCATTCTGTAGGTTTTCTCTGAGTGGAAAACTTTAGAACACAAGTTGCAGACATAGGGTATATTGCTGTAATTAGGCAAATGAGATTTGACTCCAAGCTCTCTCCTTCCTTACAAGCAAGATAACGTTAAATAGAAAAGGTGTTTGCAGTGAATGCCATGATTACACAAGCCTTCTGTTAGTATTAAAGTGGTGCAACCCACCATTTAGGGTTTTATTGGTAGCAATTGAAAGTTTCTACCAATTTCCAGCTGATGTAGAGCTTCTGGAGACACCTTGTGTTTAGAAGGAGTTTAGAAGGACAATACACTACGTTTTATGGTAGTTATAATACACTCACTTTGATGTACACCCTACTATGTCCCATTTCTTTTGGAGGTCTTCCTTCATAGTGAGATTCCTCCTACCAATAAAGCTGCTTTTCTCCACATGCCTTGCAGATGATAACTTTTGCTGAAATCAAAATTTATTATGTTTTTAAAAATTAACTGCAGGTAGGAACATGAAAATCCTACTAATTTCAAAAGAATTCCAACCAGGGTATATTTCCTACAGGGCATATATATTTATATATGTGGTTGCCTGCTACAAGCAGAGTGTCCGATGCTCCTGTCAATAACCAAAG